>JAOPTO010002399.1:1333495-1696028 GCA_033822845.1 Tetrapedia diversipes | reverse complement strand
TCTGCAATTTCAAATTCTACATGACGTATACCTGCTTCTTACAGTATACGTATATTAGAAACAGATATACAAGAAGTGTCCATAAATCTAGTGTTAAGCTGAATAGTTTTCGTTCACACTATTATCACTTTGACTCGAATGTTCCTCGACGAGATCGTAGCATTTAGCCAGTTTTCGTTCCTCGTGAAGTATCCAGTTTGATCCCGTTAAAATAAGTTTAGCAAACTGGCAAGGTCGTCACCTGAATCTTTAGCGCACCCAGATTGCTTACAGACGTTCGCGTTCCCACGATACCGTTACGCGAGTAGCGATTTTAGTCGTTACGAAATGACAAAAGAGGAATAGGAGGAGAAATCGTCTTACAGATGGGCGGGAGTTTCTCGATAAAATAAATTTCACTCCCTGTTAAGTTTAACCGGAGCACGGCTATGAATCTTTCGCTAGAGGTTGAGTAGAAATGGAGGTGAACAACGAGCCCGTCGAGTGGCGTCGTTTGCCTCGACTTAGAGAGAAGATCTATCATCGCGCGATCGTTGTGTTTCCCCAGGTGATGGATGGGGTATGCAAGGAGGCGCGCCAAACGGTTTGGGTGGCGGTGCTAACTCCGGAATGAGTGGCGGCCCACCCATGGGTGGTGGCAACAGTCAAGGAAACCAGGGCAACATGGGTGGAAGCAAGACCACCACTCAAGTCACCATTCCTAAAGACGTAAGTAACACGCTTCTTTAAGTATGCTAATCGGTGTTGGCCGGTCAATCGGTTCCTCTATGTTTTCCATATTTTCTTTTTTTTTTTTTCAATGGTTTCCTAGTTTCTGAGATACACTCAATCTTTTAATGCAAAGATTTTACTTTGCAAGACTTCTTTTAATATAAATTCTTTAACTATGTTAATCAATACCTTTATGTTCTCTATGCTTTTTTTTTCTTTTAAATGGTTTTCTAGTTTCTGAGATACACTTAATCTTTTCATACAAAGATTTTACTCACCAAGATTTCTTTTAATATAAACAAGTTGTTATCAATTTGCATAAACTTTAATTTGAATTTTCGCTTGGAAAATTCGTTTTTTTTAACGATCTCAGGAAACCTTTCTTGATCGTCTAATTTACTGCACAGAATAAACTAACGAGCAACAGATAATTCTGAATGGTCTCTTTGTCGACAGCTTGCGGGGGCCATTATCGGCAAGGGTGGTGCCAGAATCCGGAAAATCAGATCAGACAGCGGCGCTGGGATCACTATAGACGAGCCATTGTCAAACAGTAACGATCGCATTATCACCATAACCGGGTTAGCCAGTCAGATACAAATGGCTCAGTACCTGCTCCAGCAGAGGTAATTGTCTGTATTTCCTATTCCTTCCAACGTTAACCTCTTTCTTTTTTTTTTCTTCTAACACACACCTCCCTCTCGTATGCGCATATTTATTACGTTTAACCTAATGTTTCAGTTGATCTCGAATGATAATATTTCTTTAAGTAATTTAACGCAGATTAACAAATACGTTCGATTAACAAGCAATTAACGCTTCAACGACCGTGAGCTTATTAATATTTAACCCATTCACTGCCAGGCAAATTTAGATCGTCTTGCCCTGAACGCAAGAATTTATTTTAAAGAAAATGTGGGTTATCATTGTGATAATAAAGAGTGATATTAAATAAAAATATGTAAAATACTTTTTTATCTTTTCTAATAATTCCTAACTCAAACAGCTATAAACTTATTCCACGATCAATTGCAATCAATCTAAACTTATAGCACAAACCACGAGATATCTCGTAGTTGGCAGTGAATGGGTTAACTAACTGCCACACCTAACCAAACACTGTCCATCGCGTATTAAGAATTTACTAAAAATTGTACTTTGAAAAAGCAGAAAATGCATTCGATGGACTGTGAACAACATTAGTTCAAGACTAACTAATAACAAAATTAAATGGAATCAATGGCAGCGAAAAAATGGGAGATCTCCCCATTCTGTTGGCTGAGTGTTAACAATCTCTACGCGATGCGCTGCATATTTTATCGTGTGCGTGTGCGTGTGCGTGCGTGTGCTACAGTTGGCACAGTCGAGTCATTGTTTGTAACGTGCTTCCCATTAATTCAGCGCCTCTGTTCAATCGCGAAATATGTAGCGATCCGTTTGCAGGGTAACCTGAACGAATCCCGCGGCGCGTAAACGTGCGCGCTCGAAGCGTTTGCAAAGTGGGTAGCAGCTTCTGTACAAATACACCTCTAACTCGCCGCGATAGATAGCTTATAATGCGCAAACACGCGCCCCATATCTACCACCGATATTGATTTCGCTTATTTTCCGCGGATATTAAAATAAAAATTTTAGAGAATAAGATGTGAAACACGACACCCACCCCATAAACGATAGATATATTTATTGCGCTTTGTTTCGTTTTATATTTTATACAATCGATCGTCTCCTCGTTACAAATCCCCGACTGAAGTCTGAATTTTCTTCGGATCGCAAAGGGTTATAGGTTTACAACACGCTTTTATTCTTATGAAAACCATTGCTATAATAATGTGAATGCGAACGCTATCGCGCCGTTTGGCAATTTTCGATCGAGGAATGAGAAAGGCCCATGACACTCAAACGGTTAAATGGAAGAAAAAAAGGAGTATCCGTTTTTGATAGTGAAATAACTTTTGAAAGAGTATTGAGCTGCTTTTTAATCTGTTAAATAAGTCACCGTTTTTTAAGAAGTCAGTGCAGTTCGCTTAAAATAAATGACTCGTGATTTAACCTTTTTATCGCGTTCGTAAAATCTAACGCGATTGGTGCTTTTTATAGCTTACGGACAATCTTCAAACGGGGAACGTTCATATTTAACGTGCTCTAAAACACGTATAAAAATATAAAAAGTAGAAAAGCGTCGATTTTGAGAGCAGTCAAGCAAAGAGATGTTGCTGTCATCTAAAAATATCAGTGTTACGCGAATCCAGATATAATAGGAATGTTGATGTGTAACGTTAAAACGGTTTATTTAATAAAGGAAGCACAGCGTCTCATAGGTGATCATTTATTTTATCTTATTCCATCGAACGTTAACGAAACTAGTGACGGAAAAACGATATACAGTAGCGGACAAAAGCTTAAGACTAGAGGGTCAAAGAGAACAAATTAATTAATTAATAAGAAATAACAGCATAAATAAAATTCGTATTCTATGTTAATCGATAAACAGTGTTCTACCATAATGACGATAAAAATAAATGTATCAACAATATTTACTTAAAACTATGCTTTACATTGTCCTGTCGTCTTAAACTTTTGCCCGCTACTGTACATATTTCTGCGAACGAATCGCGATGAATCGCGATCGAGAAAAGGACCGCGCGATCAAAAGTTGCGCAACGAGACGCGAAGCGGCTTCGAAAACGATAACAAGCCTATCTCTCTCTCTCTCTCTCTCTCTCTCTCTCTCTCTCTCTCTCTCTCTCTCTCTCTCCACGTGCCGTTGCTACGACCATGCATTTTAACATCCTCCGCTTATCATCGCAAGCGATCACGCGCCTCTCAGGAGCCCGCCTATACATCGCTTCCGGCAAGCGTGTACCGTACACGTGGCCTGAGACGACAGAAACTACTAATTCCGCTTCTGGTCGCATCGAGCCACCACACACACACACCTGATCCTGCACGAAGAACTAACCAAATGCTGCTGCTCCAAAAGTCTACTAACCGCAACAAAAAAAAAAAGAAAGAGAAACAAAAAAAAAGCAAACGACAAAAAAAACAACAGAAATAGACGAAGAAACAGTGACACAGGGGGAAAACGAAAATCATGATCGTCGCGCGAAGGTGGAGGAAAAATCGAAAGTGGATCGTGAGCGTTGTGGAGTAATGGAGAAACACACAGAACACGCGTCTGCGCTACACCGACTGCCACCTACCACTTAGCGAGCTGAACAAGTCACGTGACAAACAAAGGGGACAAATAATCGAGCGCCGTTGCATGGAAGACTAGTGATTTTGTTGTTCTACTTTTCGATATAACAAGGAATCACTAATCATCCTACAAAGGCGCTCGCGATCGTCGGCTTCTCTTCCCGAGAATATCTCCTGCTTTCTTCGAACTAACATCAAATCCCGCTGTGGGCCTCTGTCGTTATCGTGCGACGTTCTTCCGTCTGTCTGCTGCGCGATCCGGGAGAACCACACACCGTGTGTTGCGTTATTGTCTACAGAGATGCCGATCAAAAGTTACGAGTCGGTTCAGAATTTTGTTCTCGCGTGGAGCTCTCGCGCTAATTTTTTTCGTCGCCTTTCAAATTAACCCTTTGACATACGATGACGTAGGAGTAGACATCGTCCATTTCATATGCTATTATAGACTTTGACGTCTTGGAGACGTCAACAGCTATCTACATATTTCAGAATGTTTTGAAGTGTTTCATACTTTACAGAGCTACTAATTTATTACTTAATAATGTTACTTAATATATATGAATCCTGATTAAATGTAAATGCAAATTTCGAAATAGAATGTTCTGTTTTTAAGCTTGCACAGAACTGTTAGGTTGAGTCAAATTCCTGACGCATCAAATTTCGTTTTATTTGTATGTCAAGGGGTTAATGGCAAAGATTCCAAACTTCTGACCGGTATTATTTAACTTGTACTCTTTTCTCAACATTTTTGTAGAGTCTTTTGTAATTGCCTGTTGCAGCTAATAATATGAGGAAGCATTTTAATGTTTAATAAATTAAACAGCGAGAAATTGAGCCTAACTTGAAACGCGAAAGGAAAGAAATTAGGCGAGATTGTTATGAGTGTTGTTCGTGCGAAGTGCTGAATATGGAACATATTTGTGTTTATTGTAAGCTTTACTTATTTTGGTAATACGAATAGAAAGAGATCTGGAGTAAGTGAGAAAGAGAGATAAATGGAACTGTAGCAACTAAATGTTAACTACTAAATCTGTGTGTATGTGTGTGTAGTCCGACTTAGACGGGAAATATACCGATGAAAAAAAGATGAACATTTTGACACCAGACAAAGGATGCAAAACTATGAAAAACTAACATATTCATAATACAAGATCGAGTTGTTTAAGTTTATACAACGATCGAATTCATTTTACTCGTAAAAAAAATCACCATTATAATCTAGTTAAAGTTATCGTTAACACTATAACTACCAAGACCGGTCAAAGTGATTAATTCGTAATTTTTCATGGAAAATTTGTAAATTCATTGTGATATTTACACCTTTAAAAATTTACTGTGATCTCTACTGCAATCATTACAGTTTGTTTCTCTTGTATTAGGTATTTTTTAAATTTTTCATGAAAACCTTGTAAATTCACTGTGATACCTACACCTTTGAAAATTTACTGTGATCTCTACTGCAATCATTACGGTTTGTTTCTTTTGTATTAGGTATTTTTTAAATGTAATTTTCAATTTGACTTATTCGTTACAGATAAGTAATACCCTAATCCGTTGGTAGGTTTAGTGTTAGCAGGTTAATCTGATTAATCAAACGATTCAGTCGTCCCAGACTAACACGATGTCCCTTGTGTTTCTTTTGTTACAGCGTGCACGAGAATGCAGACCATTATTAGAACGTGTGGTGTAAAGGAAGCATTCAGGGGGAGCCAAAGATGCGTTTATAATTTTTTTAGGGATACCTCTTCGCGCGAAAAGTGGAGACCGATTAAAAACAAGAAAAAAAAAAAAAAACGACGAGAACTCTTTTCAAGGCTTTTTTCATCGAGAAAGAAAGAAACAAAGAAAACGAAACGAAATGATGTGCGACACCACGCTTGTGCTGTTTCTCCTTGTGCATTGCGAGACATATTAAAAAAAAAAAAAAGAAAAGCAAAATAAAGAACAAAAGATACAGGAGTATCCGGAATTAAAAACCACTGATCGGTCGAAACAGAGAGCAGGGAGAGACACTCGATTTTACGGACTTTTTCCATTCTCTATTCTACGGATCCATCGACCGCTTTCACATGAGCCGAGAAACTTGGAATTGGCATTCGAGGAGGCAACCGTCTCGTGCAAGAAAGGCCAAAGAACAGCATTATTTCTACGCCTGGGATCGTTCTCGATCTTACGCATTTTATCTCCATTTATTTTTTTTTCTTTTTAGTTATTTTTTTTCCAATCATTTTGTATCACGTGCTTTTTTCACGGCTCAGGACGACGAGCTTTGATATAATCATTTATTCCTCTTTTACTTCCCCTTCGTTACAATATACTTTTTTTTTTTTAATTTTTATTTTAATCGCATTGGAATCACTATTGAAGCGCACACATTCTCTGTACCCTATGTTCTTCGCTGTTTTGCTGCAGAAACTTCAACGAGTAAACGTAAAAATGTTTCTTTCTTTTTTTGTCTTTTTTTGGTGTTTTGGTTTTTTCTTACAAAAAGTTCACGAAGGCAATGAACTTCACAAAATAAATCATCATTCGAGGTTTCTGACAGTAAAAGACCGGAGATCGACGAGCTAAAGATCAGTGGAAAATGTAGCGGTAAATATATCGAAGGAAGGGAGAGATCGTCGGGTGAATTGAAAGCAGAAGAGAAGAAAGAAACGGCGGGAGATTCGAAATCAATGGAACCATTATAACGCGCGGAAAGACTTTTTGTATATAACAAAGATCAGAAAAGAGACGAAAAAAAAAGAAGGAAGAAAGATAGAAAACGCGAGACAGGTGAAAAGAAATCGAAAGACGATTTCGTTTCCCTCTCCTTAATCGCCACCCACCACCACCAACCACCACCTTTCTACTGCTGCATTACGATTATCCTTAATTATAATTATCATTAACTACTGTACGATTAAGAAGAGTATAATTTTGCATTAATTATAATAATAATAATAATCCCCCTTCCCCCCTCTTATCCCAATTGTCATAGAGATCGAACACTTAACAGGTGTTCGCGATCCTTCTTCGCGATTGTAACCGTTAAGCGTGTAAGAATTCTAATAATAGAGATCGATAAGCTAAACTACTGTTAAAACAAGAAAATAAAAAGGGGCAGAACACCACCACCACCATCGGGAAATATCACTATTATAATGTACGAGATGTCGAATCAAAAGAAACTTGCAACGAAGTCCGACGAAATGCTGCGTCTTAGAAAGTAAAATAGGTAAACGAACAGGAGCCATTTTTCGAGAAAAGGTCAAGAAGCATTAAAGAGAAAGACGAACGCATTACAGCATGTATATTATTATTACGTGTAAAATATGCCGCTATCCGAAACATATTAAAAAAAAAACAAACAAACAAATATTATATAGATATATATATATATCTTTGTAACTTACGATCATTGGTGAAACGAAGAGAAGAACAACCGAGCGAGGAACAGCTTTTATTATTACAAAACGTGTTTTACGTGCATCCAGCGTTTAACCTGAAAGGTTCAACGAACATCGAATATCAAGTTCGAGCTTCCGAAAGAGGAACTATTACCTATCACCCACGATTCTTCCGGGCACGGAACCAACGCGTCCAGTGCCGAGTGTTGCGAAAAACAGAGCGACGAAATTTCCTTGTAAATGAACACACGATACCCAACGATGTTTACCCTTTTTTCGCAGCCCCCTCGAGTCCAGCCAACATCATTCTGTCACCCCCCCGAGACTACTTTTGTAATCTTGTACCAACGCCTAACAATGTTAAAGGGTGTCCTCTTTCGGGGATCGCAGTTCGAACAAGCGCGGGCGCCGATTTTCAGGATTGAACGATTCACGTGGAGAAGTCAGCGAAGAGAATTGATGAGAGATCGATAGGAAATCGATAAACCGCCCTCAAGTTCGAACGAACTCGTCCTCTTTCCCTTCCTCGACGAGAAAACTCGCAGCACCCTTGCCCCCTCTCTCTCCTCGAATCCACGATAGTACACACGTTGAATGCCACGAGGGTCACTGGTGACCAACGCGTTCAAATTGGTAGAAATACATAATTTGGACAAATATTAATACTTAACAATTTTTCATTATTACCACCGTTAATACAATGACGTGAAGAAATTAAATTTAAGCGCTCCGTGTGTTTCTTTTCTTCATATGCAATAGTCTCTTCTTCAGATGATTCTGATTTCTTAATAAAAGGTACGTTTTTACCATCGCTCAGCTTTACATCCTCAATGTAACATTCTTTCATATCTTTAACTATAAAAATAAGTCGAAAAATAACTCGTAATGACAAAGCATCTGGGATGTGATCATTAAAACATTTAAAATTAGTTACACACTGTAACTTATTTGTTAATATTTCAACAGTATATGTGTCGTATAATAGAAAATTGATCGTGACAAACCCTGTAAAACTGGCGTGGCATTCAACGTGTTAACGAAACGGAAATAGAAGAACAAGCAGCAGTAATCGCGACCCGGAAGCGTCAGGGTCGGGTACCGCTACGAAACGGGCATTTTTTTAACGCATCTCGATCCGAACGATCGGCGGCTCGCCATCCGAAAGCCGCCCTTCTCTTAGGTTTAAATAAGCAAAGCCAACAACCAACCCCCTCCTCCCCCTTATTTCCGATGATCCAGCCCCCCGCAGCGCCGTGTTTTACTTGAAGATCAAAAAAGGAAAAAAGAAAAAAAACGGGAAAAAGGAATCTTTTGCGTCCGCGTGATCTCGAACAGGGAAGCGCGTGCATTTTCGTTCGACTCACGATCGATTGTACCGTCTTTTTCGCGGCGTCCGGCCGAATGGAAAAGTAACTACTTCGGTGGGCAAGCTTCTCTTTCGATTTCGTCGCGATGAATTTTGTTATACTTGTGTTAAAACAACGTCGAGCAGTACGCGAGAAAGAAACTGGCATGTAATAGACTTTAAGGAATGGAATGCATTTTTTTCGGTATTTATTACTATTTTCTTTTTTTAAGGGTGATTTTTTTTATTTCTTACAAACAGCATGAATCGTGAATGAAAGCGAATACTCAATACACAATGCTTTTGTAATTGCGACGTTTTTATCGCAGAACGAAAAATATTTCGTTGTTATTGTTACCGTTTGGAAAAAAGAAAGGGACAGCTGTGAATCTATCGAATCATCGTAAATCGACGATATATTGTTGGAAAGAGAAGCAGGACATTTTTTCCATTCGACCCCGAGGCCGATTTATGTAATAAGGATTACACGAGAAACAGCAGGCAACAAAAACAGAGACACACACATAAAATATATACATATACATGAATAAATAAATACATACATACATATACACACACGAAATGCGTGAGAGAGAGAGAGAAAACTGGTGGTGCGTTTTAGTGTGTGCGTGTGTGTGCATGCTTGCCGGTGGGAACACATATTATAATAGAGCGGGAGAAAAGGTTTTCAAATTGTGATCCACGAAGGGGCGAAGGAAAAAGGTTGAGCCAGAGAGAGAGAGAGAAAGAGAGGGAGAGAGAGTGGTGTGTATGTACAATTAAGATGAACATATATGGATGAGAGAGAGTGTAAAAGAGAGAGTCGTAATCTCGCTCGTATCACGATGTGTGTATTATATAAGATATACAGTTTACAATTATTTGTAATGGATACTTTTTATTTGTCAAATAAAAGTTAGTACAAATGAAGGTAAAGTAGGAATGCCTTTTTTCTTGTCGTTGCTCCTCAGGGTATGTCGCTTCTTGTTGGATTATACAGGCGCATGCGGCCAAAGAACCTGGAAGGGTTCAGAAAATCCAGGGATGGCCAAGTGTCTTGGATAGGCTTGAGCTACTTCTCAAGCCGAATCCCCCTTTTTGTACCTACTTTGAAAAGGGAAAAAATAAAAAGAAAAGCTAGTCTCGAGAGCGGTGCGAAAGTTAGAGCCTAACCCACCCGGGTGACCACCATCCTTCTGCCAGTAAATTCTCTTTCCCGAACTTTTTCCTCCACCTTTCAAACGTCCACTTCCCTCTCCAACTTCCTATTTTCCAAACTCTTAACCCTTTGCACTCGGCTGTCCCCTCTCATGGAACATCGTAATCCTAGCATATGATAGTTTCGCAAATTTTCAGACTTTAGTTCAGACCCGGACGTTAAATAATCATATATGTAAATTTTAATATACGACTTAACTAAACTAAATGAAGTTTAATATACGTGAATCATAGTAAATATTTCGAATTTGAACATTTTTGAAGTTAGTATCATTAACCCTTTGCGGACGGAGCAGTAAAGAAAATAGTTACGTCGCGCATTTGTGTTATAAAAACTAAAGCTGTATTTAAATAAGTCTTTCATAAAATCTAACGAAATCATAAACAAACAAATTTAGGCCAACTTGACTTCTTAGGCTAGTATATCCATGCGTATCTTATACGTGTCGTTTACGACAGACAAACGCCAGCCGCAGCGCGAGAGTTGGGCGGATATATCCGACACTCGTCCGCAAAGGGTTAAACGACTAACGGTCACCTCTCGAGTGCAGAGGGTTAAAAGGCGCTCAGCCTTTCAGAAATTCAATATTTTTCTCTTTTCAGAGCGGACAAGTTGTTGAAGACCTTTGAAGAGTGAACAGTAGTAATTGGTGATTGGATTTTTAATCGTACTGCTGATTATACGCTTTATTCATTGAAATGTCTCCTCTAGGTACAAGTTTTTTCTACATTCACACCCAGGGTAAAGAAATCATCTCCGTCAGTATCACAGACAATAGTATATTTTGAACAGCTTGTTGTATTGAAGAGGGTTGGTAACGCAGGATTAGTGAAAAAGGATCCACGCGATCATCACCATAGAATCCACATACGCTATTGTTCTTTTTATTCCATACAGCTTTACTTCTAATATTTTTTTCTTCTTTATAACAACCACTTCGCTACGGGATACACTTCGACTTAACGGTAATCTTTGGCTCGATTCGACATCATCCTGATCGATCTCTTCGGAAAATAATCGTTTTTCGCATTCGCATCGTCGTTCGTTTCATCAAAATTGCACAGTTCTTTGTATACAGTTTTCGCAACCACGATTGTGCGCGAGAAAACACAAGGGGAAATTGTACGCGGCAGATACGAGCGTCGAAATCCACTGTTCTCTAGCTTTTTTTATCGATGTAACTCCTAAAATCTTATACATACTTGCTTAACGATAAACAAAGACACAGTAGCGGACAAAAGTTTAACACTATTCCTACGGACACTTCACGTATACCTATTCCTACCGCGACATTCCCACGTAAGACAGATTACAAATTTTTCTCAAAAAATAAAGAATGAAAAAAGAAGTGAATATTGAAAAATGTATTATACGTGTATTTGAGAAAAAGTCTAAATTTTAAAGGCGATTCAATTACGTTGTACCGATGAAATTGTAATCGAAATTTTAGAAACGGTCATTTGACCGGTTGCGGTAGGAATAGTGTTAACACTTTGCCGTCCGGCGTCACCACAGTGGTGTTTTGCGCAAAAAAGTGGCCGGCGACAGCACATTAGTATCGCTTGCATTTCATTGATGATCTGTGGGGTTTTGTTGCTAATTTACTTAAATGGAATAAGTTATATACATCACCAGTTAGTATTCATTTCCGAAAGCAATAAACGAAAACGAAGAAGTTGCGTTGTATGTACCAAAAACAAGAAAAGAAAAACAACAAATTTGATATGCAGGTCGTGTGGAGTTGCATTACATGTTGGTGATTGTTTTGCTTCGTATCATTTAAAAGAGAAATACTAAATAAGTACCAAAGAAAATGTAAATAAACAAATATATAAAACAAAGAAATTTTACATTTATTTACATGTGTACATTTTTTGAATTGAATTTTGATTGAAAACTCGTGAGAACTACCGATGAGATTAGTAAAACTTGAAATTAAATCATTTCCCAATCTCCCCAAAAACAGCCGGCGACAAGCGAAGTAACACGATCAGTTCTGCCGGCGTCAAGCGAAGAAATGGTTACAAACGGGCCGGACGGCAAAATGTTAAGACGAGAAAACAGTATAATACATTGTACCATTGTTTGCAAATATTGTCTACACATTCGTTTCTATTGTTACCAGGATAGAATATTATTTATTAATTTACGCAGAATGCGAATTGCATTCATTGTGCTATTTTTTACAATTCAATTCATTTATTTTCGCTGACACTTTGGTCTGAAACTTTTGTCCGCTACTGTACGTTATGTTGTAACACTTGTAACGCATTGCTTAATTCTCTTTTATAATCTTGTTAAACTATACCGTTACGCAAATGCTGTCAGTTATGTTTTGGAAGTTCACTCGTAACAAAAATTAAAAAACTCCTCTCAGGTCCAACTACGAGTTAGAACGTGAGAGAATTTTTTTGCGAAACGAAACGTTGATTTAGAAAATTCCGAAAAGCTTCTTCGGTAGAGAAGTTCAACAGAAACTCTCCGGAGTCTAACTCCGAACTAAATTCCGACCAAATTCTCCCGCAGAACGAGACGCCGAGGAACCTAAACAATCTTGAAACTTCATTCGGCGCAAGGATTAAATAAAACTCCCCTCGAGTCTAACATTATGTTTCCACGCAACGGTAAACCGTGATTTTTACTATCGTGACTTTTGTCGCCACAGAAACTGAATAATCCAGTGCTCGTAAGAACGCGATTTCTACTTTCCACGTTTAACCCTTACCAAAGCCTTCCAGATTCTAACATTCCAGTACAAATTCGCATACTCGTCTATTTATCGTTCATAATCTATTACTAAGTATAATACATCCTGCTGAATAACTCTTATCGAAACCTTTGCCTCATTCAGAAACAAAATCAACCCCTCCTAGCACTGTATCATGATGTGAGACTCGTGATTCGCTTTACAGCTCAAGCTAAGAGACACGAGATGAATTCGTGATACATTTTGCAGTTCGAACGTCAGAAACACAGATCAAACCCGTGATACACTTTTTACGGGTAGACTATAAGAAGCATCGGTCTCACTCATCTCACTCATCCATCTCAATTTCTATAAACGCCCTTTCTTCACCAACGTCTCGATTTTAAATCACAACGCGAGGATTTAACCCTTTAAGTCCACTGATCTTATTAGAGTATTGGTAGCCAGGTCCAAATTAATTTTAAGAACGAAGTAAGCCAGTTTGAATAAATGGCTTTTTCTCAAATTTCTACTTGATGTATAACTGTGAAACATGTTTTAAATAAAAAAAGAATACATTGACAAAAGTGTAAATTAAATATAAGTAATTAAACTGGAAATGTGTCGTCCAGTACCACCCTTTCATGGACTGCAAAGGGTTAAAGGACAATTTACATCATCCGGTTGAAACTGTTTACAACTCTTCGGTCAAACTAAGTCGCTTCGAAAGCAGAATCGATCACTGCGAAACATTGAAAATTCGCAAGCGTCTCGAACATGGCATCGATCGTGTTTTATCCAAAGCATGCGAACACACACGCGTTCGTGCTCCTCAACAATTCTGATCGTGTTCGTGTTGATGGAAGGTGTCGCGGTAAAGGGAGCTCGGCGTGCGATGCATCATCGTCACGTAGGAGCTGGCCGAGGCCGGCGTGGCCGTCGGATTCGGCGTCGGCGTCGGCGTCAGCAGCGGCGAACCCTGAAGACTAATGGCGAGCGGCAGCGCGGTCGGGGTGCACAGGCTCATCGCGTTCCGTCCGCCTTCCGTCACCGACCGGTATCTCGCCGGCCTCGCTGACCTGGAAAACGTTCTGTCTTGCAGAAACACGCGTTAACGCGTTAAGTGCCATGCTAGTCCCAGGGACCAACGGTATTAAAGTTAAAAAATAAATGTAATAATTTCAATGATATTTATCACGTTGAGCGAGGCGCCGATCCTTGGGGACCGGCGGTCAACTTCTTGTTTGGGCAGCATCGGTCCCAGGGACTGACAGTATTAAAGTTAAAAAAGAAATGTAATAATTTCAATGATATTTATCACGTTGAGCGAGGCGTCGATCCCTGGGGACCGGCGGTCAATTTCTTGTTTGGGCAGCATCGGTCCCTGGGACCGACGGTATTAAAGTTAAAAAATAAATGTAATAATTTCAATGATATTTATCACGTTGAGCGAGGCGCCGATCCTTGGGGACCGGCGGTCAACTTCTTGTTTGGGCAGCATCGGTCCCAGGGACTGACAGTATTAAAGTTAAAAAAGAAATGTAATAATTTCAATGATATTTATCACGTTGAGCGAGGCGCCGATCCTTGGGGACCGGCGGTCAACTTCTTGTTTGGGCAGCATCGGTCCCAGGGACCGACAGTATCAAAGTTAAAAAAATAAATGTAGTAATTTCAATGATATTTATCACGTTGTTGTAACCCTTTGCACTCGAGAGGTGATTGCTAGTTTAATGATACTAACTTCAAAAATTTTTTAATTCGAAATATTTACCACGATTCGCCTATATTAAACGTCATTTAACTTAGTCAACATTGTAAGAGGAACCAGATGATCAGGGGTGACGATGGCCAGGGTGGTCAGTAGGGCCCCCATAAACCAGAGGTCCTCAATAAGGGTTGGGACTGAGTACGCGCGAGACTCGGTCACGGCCGCTAACACTTTCCAGGCCCGCACCAACGGCGGGTTTGTTTTTCGGGAAAGTGCAAAGTGGGGATGTGCCCATAAAAGCATGGGGAAAAAGGCACAGTTAGTTTAGTAAGACAGCAAACGCATTTTATGAACGAACGGCCTTTTTGTAAAGAATTTAAGTAACCCCTCACAACATATATATTAAAATTTACATATATGACTGTTTAACCTCTGAATCTTACTAATAAACAAACGAACTAAAGTTTGAAAATTTTCGAAACTATCATTTGGTGACTAATGGTCATCTCTCGAATGCAAAGGGTTAATCTCTTATTTTCCATGTTCTAATAAAAATTTTTATTTGTTTAATGGGACACTTTTTACTTCAAAGTATCCTCTAATTAACGGCAATGTTCGAAATGTACTAGTTGTCAATTTTTATTCAACTCTTACAACTGTAAGTAGTTGAAGCGCTCCGGTCACTAGTGACCACTGTGAACAGGAGAAACCGTGGCCGGTCATATATGACCAATGCAGCAGTCAAAGTGTTAAGGAAGAGTAATATAAGCTCGCAGAACAGCGTCCCTCGGGCTCTCCGTCCCGTCGTGCAAACGGGGAACATGCCTCCGCGGTGCTAATGGCTCCGTGTCTCGTCCCGTGCTCGCCAGTTTCGCGATGTCCTGCGAAATTCTCACGATGTTCCGCTAAATTTTTGCGCATCTTCGTTCGCCACCAGCCAAAGGCAACTTTTCTGAAGGAAGTCGCGAATACGAGAGGGGAGGTTTTCTGGAGCAACTGAACGAATGTCGCGGAGAAAGGAAAGGAAATTGTTAAAATTTATGTCATTAATAGACTAATCGCGACATTTGTTAATTAGGCATCATATGTATTTACTTTAGTCACGTGGTCGTCTAATTAGTGTATTTACTTGAGCATTGTCCTATCACCGCACTCACTTCTTTTTCCGACCACGTGCCGTGTACAGTGTAAAGTTAATTATAATAAATGTAGTACAAAAAGGAATAGAATCAAATTTCTGACAGAAATCGAGAAGGGTTTCGAAGAAAGAAGTGGAATTAGCGAGTGTAGGTTCGAAGTAGGTGTTTTTTTTTTCTTTTAGGTGGTTCGCGACTTCTTTCGGAGTGCAGCAAGCAGCGCAGCAGACGAACAGCGAGGCTTGACGGATCGTTGATTTCGAAGAATGGGTTTCTAGAGAACGCTTTTCTAGCAGAACAAAAGCAACTGAAAGTGCTTCGAGAAAGGAACAGAATCTGAATTACAGAAAATTATATCACATCTTTGGCAGGTTTAATCATTTTCGTCAATCGTATCATAATTTGGTTCCAATTTTATTTTATTTATTTAGTTTTTAATCTCTCATTCTGTACAAACTAAGTTGTTTACGATGAGATTAACCCTTACCGGTCATAGGTCACCTCTCACGTGACAGCAGTACTTTGTTCAATTTTTATTATATTGAGTACAACAAATATTTTCTACTATATTGTTTCAAAAAATATCATACATTAAAAACTTATAAATAATTATTTGAAACTTATATATTTATAATACACCTTCAAAAAATGAATCATTTCTAACAAAAATGTTATTCTGATAATACTGTAGAATTTTCGCAAATTTACCGAAACTAGCTAAACCTAATGACAATCACGTATGAAAAGCTTGCGACCGATAAGGGTTAATATCCAAGGAACGCTGCACGGTTGAAAACGGTAAAAAACGATAAGATTCTCGCTTGAACGTAACAAAAATCGCCACGAGTTTCTCAACCAGCCCCCATAGAAGAATACCCTCGCTCACCTGGAACACTTGCACTTCAACAGCCTAATGAACGCGGCCCTGAACGTTCTGTTGAAGATCGTGTAGATCACCGGATTGATGGTGGAGGACACGTAACCGAGCCACAGACACGTGTCCACCACGTGCACCGGCACCGAGCACTCGGGGCAGGCGGCGAAGAAGATGTTCAACAGGAAGAATGGCGCCCAGCACAGCACGAACGTGAAGAACACCAAACCCAACACCTTGCTGGCCTTCTGCTCGGTCGCCACTGCGTTCGCCGCCAACGATCTCCTCTTCGTTCGTCCAGCCAGGAACCTGAGAGGCCGCAGGATTTAGAGAACTCGTTGCTCGCTGGACTCGAGAGTTTTGAAGGGGTAGGCGGGCGACATTTGCATGTGCAAATGGCTTTCCCTGCTAATCCCGTTGGACGCGATTCCGTGACGCGAGATCCTCGTGTAGGGGATTTTCACGGGGATAGCAATCTCTGTGCGAGCAAGCGGCATCAATTTCGCGATTACAGCCTCGCGAACCGAGCGAGTCACGCGCGGTGCATGTCGAGTATAATCGGTTACCGCGCTGATCTTGTTTCGCGCTTTGGAACGGAAAGCGGTGTCGAGGACTTCCGGTTGACGCGGCGACGCGTTGCAATGGCGGTTATTCCCTGTTCTCCTTCGCTTTATTCCCGTCACGGTTGTTTTATCGTTGGACGTTAATTTACGATTAGTCAAAGGTTTCCAAAGTGGTGCACGCGTATTACACTCGAGTGGTACGTAGAAAATTTTAAGGGGTACGTCACATTTCTCTTCGAAATACTTTACTTATGTCCTCTAGCGTGCACAAAAATATAACTGAGAAATAAAATGTGGACGAAATTTTTTTTAACTGATTACTCTACATTGTAGAAATATGGTAACTCTGTTTTTACGCCTACTGTACCTCTCGAGTGTAAGGGATGAAAGATTCAATTAATTGGGAAAGATTTACAACGCAAAACGATATCAATTGAAGAAGACAGAATTTAATCCATAAATAATTGTATACGTTCACAGTACTAAGGGCGTAAACAGCAGAGCTGAAAACCGAACGCGTCCCTCGTTTACCTTATCGCGTTTTCAGGCGACAACGCAACGATTGAGCGGAAGGAAATGAAAAAAGAAAAAGATTCACCTGAGATTGAGGGTGTTAGGCGTGACGTTCAGCTGCAGCTTCAATGCCCTCAGAGTGAAGTTCCTTGTTTCACGGGCTATGTTCTCCGGCGTTTGAGTAGCCTGATCCACTTTCGACGCCTGCTTCGTCCCCGCTGTACTTCCGGTCGGGTTGCTCCCGCCGTTCACAGCGAAATTCAGCTGCGGTTGAGACTTTCCCGGCCTCGCGCCCTTGCACCTGTTATATTTGCAGCGGAACAGAGAGCCCGTGCCTTTAACTCGGTTAAACTGCGAAACTGCCGCTGTTGCGCGAGAACAAGTTAACCGGGATGAATTTCGGGAAACGCGCGACGGTCCTCCAGGGACGATACATTGTACAGAATAAACCGATAAAAATTTGGAGAGTCGCTTGGAACGCTTTGACCACCCTCAGAGTTTCGATACGAAATTTACTTGCTCTCTTAGTTGCTTTATTTAGTTATGTATGGGTGAGAAAACTCTTTAGTGCTGGGAGAACATGGTCGCGGGTGATACAAAATAATCTATACGTATAAAAAGACATGTCATGACTGACTGACTGATTCATCATCGCAGAGCCTAAACTACTGAAGCTAGAAACGTGAAATTTGGACAAATGGGTTACTTTTATAGCGTAAGCACCCACTAAGGAAGTATATTTTGATATTTCACTCCTAAGGGAATTAAATAGGGGTTGGAAGGATGTTTGAAAATTTGTCAATTTTCAAGCAAGCACTATGGAAACTGGTATTTAGCTTTTTGGTTAGAAATAAGGAAATACGTGTTTCAACGTTTTTGGAAAATCAACCCCAAAGGAGGTAAAAAAAGGATGAAAATTTGTTTGAAAATCTGCTGATTTTGAAACAAGCACTATGAAAACTGGTATTTAGCTTTTTGGTTAGAAATAAAGAAATACGTGTTTCAACGTTTTTGGAAAATCAACCCCCAAGGGGGTAAAAAAAGGATGAAAGTTTGTTTGAAAATCCGCTGATTTTGAAACAAGCACTATGAAAACTGGTATTTACGTTTTTGGTTAGAAATAAAGAAATACGTGTTTCAACGTTTATGGAAAATCAACCCCCAAGGGGGTAAAAAAAGGATGAAAGTTTGTTTGAAAATCCGCTGATTTTGAAACAAGCACTATGAAAACTGGTATTTAGGTTTTTGATTAGAAATAAAGAAATACGCGTTTCAAAGCGTCTATAATCCACGTGAGTAAATTTCGCTAGAAACGCGTATATGCGTCCATAATCCACGCGAGTAGCTTTGGTCAGACGCATATACGCGTCCATAGCAGTCAAACAGTTAATTGCAACCCTGTTTTTTATTTCTCATCCTGCCAAGATTTTGCCTATTCTCCTTCGCCGTTTTAGCATCCCCGAGCTCTGCAGCACCCTCGTGATCTTCTTTCAGTTCTTCCAATTTAGGAGAGCGCGCGCACACGCGGAATAGTGAACGTAATGAGCGACGACCAGCGAAAAAGATTTTTAATTCCATTAATGCGTTACAACTCTGCACAGGCTAGCTTAAATTGCATTCGCTAGTATCAACAGGGAAAACACTGCGTCGCATTAAGTTAATTGGCACGATTAAGGGGAACCGATGCGGAAAAGGAATAAGGTTTACCCAAGATAAGCCGTAATTGCGACTTTTAATCGAGACTAATTTCGCCAAACATTGAATTGTCCACCTTTTTCAGCGTTAATAGTATAGAACACGAGTGCGAACGTGTGCAGTTAGGCGCGGGATTGTATGCCAAGAAAGACGCAGAGAATTGGTCCCGTTGAATTAAATAAATAAATAAAATAAAGGCTTCAGAAAAAAGGGAACATTGTAGTAATTTATACACGAGAAGAGTATTTTAAACGTACGAAGTTGTGTCCTGTGCGTGAAGCGAAAAAACGAGAGCGAATAAATCGAATAAATGGTTTATACTGATCCTGCAACAGGAAATCCGCAGTTTCGCTTTTCTCGCGAAGCGAAATTGACAGATGCAGACGGTGTTTACCTGTCGCTTCCGGTCCCACCGGAAGTCCTCCACGTGTACCGCGCAGACGAGGTTGGCGTGGTGGTCCCGGTGGTGGAGGTGGTCGAAGATGCTTTCGTCGAATAGTATCTGCCTCCCAGCCTTCGAAATTGATCTCTTTCCGGGTGTTCCGCGACGAAACGAGCCTTTTGCCTGAGCAGCTGAACCGTGAGCACGTACGTGGCCACCATAACGATCATGGGGATGTAGAACGCGACCAGGGAGCCGAACACGAAGAACGCTCTGTTGTTGATCACGCACACCCCTGGCCGTGGCATTATGTTCAGGGGATTTATTATTCCTGCAAAAATTAATCGATGATCGATGATAAGCGTTATTTATTACTACTTATAAGTTTTATTAGCCTTAATATTTGTGAAACGATCAGAAAGGGTCACGCGTAAAGGATTGATAATGAAAATTTCACCAATCAGTGATTAAGTAACTTCATTTGAATTTCATTGCAAAAATTCAGTATTCTACGAACGAGATATAGATCGATAGGGGGGGTCACTGCAAGAGAAGCTGAATGAAATGCAAACCGTACAAAAAGTGTAGGGTAGAATTTCAATTCGATCGAGAATAAAAGCAGATAGAGAGCATTTATTAGAATTTAAAGACGGTAATTTTTTAATTTTCTTTTTATTTATTTTATTTATACGGCGAAAGAGACAAACCCATTACTAACATTTGAATATACAAACATTTTTGCAATAGCGACAAATATGATCAGCAGACTAAAAACGAAAAGAAATTTTTTTTTTCACTTTCTGATTGGCATATATATATATACTTTTAATAGAATGGCTTATAGATGGCTATTTTAAAAGAGCGTATTCGGTCAGACGCGGCCATCTTGTTTTGTTTTAATACGTCCGTTAGCGATAATAGAAATTTCAGGATCAGCAGATTTTTCTAGGGGAAAGAGAGTCGCAAAATCAAATGGCCGCGATCCATTCTTTTTTCAACTATTACGCGATTCCGCTAAAAAACGGACGCAGATATCCGTCGAGCAAAAACGTAATCGTTTATCGACCAGCCTCCGCGTCCCGGTTGCGCTGTATCCGGAATAGTTTCGAATATCGAGCAGCCTCCATCGGATAAAATGGCAAGAAGTCCGGCTTGTGTGTACAACTTTCCCGTTTACCCCGGCACTCGACGAAAACACTCGGAGGAAACCGATTTTCCGGAAACGGCCGATCCAATTCACCTCCTCCGTGCAGATCTTTTTTCTAACTCGATTGATTATTTTCAACGAACTTCTTCCCCGAATCGTACCGCCTACGAGCGATCGATCATTTTATGCGGAGAGCTATCCTCTCAATGCAAAGGGTAGAAAAGTAACAATTTTTGTTTCAATTCGCCCCCGTTACAGCACGCTAATGCACTAAATTTATATTTACTTTTACAGTAGCGGACAAAAGTTTAAGACCAAAGAGTCGAAGAAAATAAATAAATTAATTAATAAGAAATAATAGTATAAATAAAATTTGTATTCTATGCTAATCAATAAGTAATAATCTGTCATAATGACAATAAAAATGAATAGATAAACAATATTTGCGAGCAATAAAATTATGTTTTATATTGTCCTGTCGTTTTAAACTTTTGTCCGCTACCGTAACTAAATCGCAATTAACACTATTCCTGCCGACACTTCACGTATACCTATTCCTACTGCGACATTCCCACATAAGACAGACTGCAAATTTTTCTCAGAAAGTAAACAATGAAAAAAGAAGTGAATATTGAAAAATATATTATACGTATATTTGAGGAAAAGTCTAAAGTTTAAAGGCGATTCAATTATGTTGTACATATGAAATTCTAATTAGAATTTTAAAAACGGTCATTTGATCGGTTGTGGTAGGAATAGTGTTAATGATTTTGAGACCGTTTGAATGGAATATCGTAGAATTAATGACTTTGAGACCGTTCGAATGGAATATCTTAGAATTAACACTATTCCTACCGACACTTCACGTATACCTATTCCTACCGTGACATTCTCACGTAAGGCAGACTACAAATTTTTCTCAAAAAATAAACAATGAAGGAAGAAGTGAATATTGAAAAATGTATTATAATTATATTTGAGGAAAAGTCTAAAGTTTAAAGGCGATTCAATTATGTCGTGTATATGAAATTCTAATCAAAATTTTAAAAACGGTCATTTAACCGGTCGTGGTAGGAATAGTGTTAAGAAATCTGCTTTCTCAGAAGGTGATCGTGTGAAGACTGAAACGTTAACGAATTGTTGCATTTAAGCCCGTTTTACCTAATACTGTAATAGAACTGGAGACCAGCATGGCGAGCAGCCATACGGCAGCGATCTTGAAACCGACCATCCGTTTGGTGGATGTGTGCCGAGTCCTCAACGGGTTCCGGATGCCCAGGTACCGGCCCAACGAGATAAAGCACATGTGCATTATGCTCGCGGAACACGCCAATACGTCACACGTCACATAAACGTTGCACCATAGCACCCCGAACGGCCAGTATCCTGCAACATCGGACGAAGATAGTATTTCGAGGAATTCCATTCAATTTTTCATTCGTGCGACAAACACCGTTAATTATTGGAAAACGTTTAATTAATTAACCTTTCCCCTTATTAGCTCTCTTTCACGATATTTCAATGTGTTATAATTGATTATTGGAAATGGGGGTTTATATTGCATAACACTTTACCGACCGCTCGTGGGTCAACTTATTCCCGATCACTTTGCAGGGACTGCATCATTAATGAATTGAACATAATGATGATTTTCTTCGAGTAATTAATAGTTTAATATCTCTTTACAGTATATATATTTGATTTTGCTGAAAACAGTTACCTTCGTGTTAGGGAACATTATAAAATTTACAAACTGAAGGATATAAAATGACAATTAATAGGCTTCCGATCGGTAAAGTTGTCAAAAAAAGAAGAAAAAGACGGAGAGGGATTTAAGATTATATTATTTATTAGTTATTATTATACAGAATAACGTGTGTGGACTGCCTTATGTCGAGAACTACTGCCAACTATATAACGATTAAAAAACAAAAGAATATGATCCGGCGTGATCCCACCGCTGTGAGTCCTGGTGGGGGGATGTGCGCATTCAAACATAAACCGATCACAGCAATATACAATGTATATTTCTAACAAAAGTGTTAAATAAAATACACTCTTATTTGAAGTATTATAATATATACATGTATGTATGTAAATCAAAGATATGGAGAATTTGTAGGAGCCTGCGTGTAAAAGGAAACGTTATAAATGTTTCTCGGAATGGGATAGAATAAATATTCGAGCTGAAATTTTAGAGTTGAAATTTAGAATTTCATTGAAGGTGTCCTTTCGACGTTATTTCCGGGTTAGCCACGAGTGTCCGGCTAATAATAGGTTTGGGTTAAATTAAGGAGATTAAGAACGAATGGGTCAGACGAGAAAATAGCGAAGATCGACGGAAGGAAAAGTACAGTTGCATTGAATTTACATTACTTTACGATTAACCTTTCGGTACTCTTTGCATTTCGTAATGTTATGCAGGAGGCAAGGTTGGAAACAACACTTAAATAAACTTAACGCTCCCTTGGCACTTTACCGAGGTTTTTATTGTATAGATCGAAATTACAGCCACTCTTGAACACCAATTATCGAATCGAGGCTCGGGGTTTTCGATGAGTCTTTTATACCTTTGGTGAAAAAAAAAGTCTGGTAGGCGATTGTTCTCACCATCTTATGTTATCTATTCTTCGACTTGCTTGCATACGCAGACGATGATTAACACATTGATAGCCGGCCCCGCGAAAACACGGGTTTCTGAGTCTGTCGTTTGAGTAACTGCTCCACGATGATGTGGATTTTTTTTAACGTTAAATTGTATATGACGAATATGCAAATAAAAATGCACTATTTCACGAAAATATATAATGTTTTAAATATTTTTCTTGGCTATTCAGTGATCAGAAATAAACGAATAAGGCCGGCGCTCAGGCTTTAAATGTCTCAGGTCGCCGGCTGTCAATATGTTAATTTAAAGAGCGTAATAGAGATGCATGGTATAATAGTAGGAATGGTCGATTTGTCGGAAATATGAAGGAGCGATCGAGCTCAACGCATACAAAGCGGTATCGATGTAAACGTGATGTTAACGTTGAGGTTCTTTGATGTTCGCCTCCGCGCGAAATTCGCCGGTTAAAATTATCGGATCTGCATGATCAACGGTACAATGAGGCATAGGTTCGCAATAAATATTCCGACGAATGGGCCATTTTTCAATGGAACAAAAAGAACGAACAATGAAAACGAAATCAAAAGCTTTTGTTTCTTTTCGGAGACAATACTCTCTATTTTCTACTATAGAATTGTTTTATTCGTACTGTAATTGAATATGTATGCTGAAATTGATTTAGATCATTTTCTCATCGTTTCGGTATTAAAACTAAAAATAGTTAAATTGGACTGCTTTTGACGTTTAGTTTCAAGATCTAGCTTTTTAATACACGCAACACGCGAACAGAGCTTTCCTATCTTGTACGTTTAAGAACGAATTCCTCTTTCTGTGGTGAATGAAAATAAAGCTTTCTGACCTTTAGCTTTCAAATACAAATTCGTCAATCCTTACTGAACAAGAATAAAACTCACCGACTATGAGCTACCGAAATTAAGCTATCTATTAAACTTGAGGATGAGGATCAAAAAATTTGGCTTTCTTAAGAAACAGTCTAAAATAGAGCTTTCACTTTGAACTTCATTTCCTAAGATCTAATAATTATTTGTATTTTTCTCGAAGACTTCAAACTTCACCTCGAACTTTCAACGTTAATCACTAGTCTATGTCACTCCCGAAAATAGAGCCTTTGCCTTGACCTTGGTCGCTCGAAGTTCAGCATTCCTTTCCATTCCTCGAGAAACTAGAACCTTCAGTTCGACCTTGATTTCACAAGATCAAGTAATTAGTTATATTTTTCTTAAAGACGAGAATTCAAATTTCACCTTGAACTTTCTACGTTGATCACTCGTCTATGTCCCTCCCAAAAATAGAGCCTTCGCCTTGACCTTGATCTCTCGAAGTTCAGCATTCCTTTCCATTCCTCGAGAAACTAGAACCTTTAGTTCGACTTTGATTTCCCAAGATCGAGTAATTATTTATATTTTTCTTAAAGACGAGAATTCAAATTTCACCTTGAACTTTCAACGTTGATCATTCGTCTATGTCCCTTCCAAAAATAGAGCCTTCGCCTTGACCTTGGTTGCTCGAAGTTCAGCATTCGTTTCCATTCCTCGAGAAACTAGAACCTTCAGTTCGACCTTGATTTCCCAAAATCCAATAATTAGTTATATTTTTCTTAAAGACGAGAATTCAAGTATCACCTCGAACTTTCTACGTTGATCACTCGTCTATGTCCCTTCCAAAAATAGAGCCTTCACCTTGACCTTGGTCGCCTGAAGTTCAGCATTCGTTTCCATTCCTCGATAAACTAGAACCTTCAGTTCGACCTTCAGCTTCCCAGTGAACAATTGCGATGACGAAGCTTGCAGATCCTGGCAAGCGTAATGCTTTCGTTTCCTTGTTACCACTACTACACCGACAGATGATCTGCGCGGGCAAAACATCCGCGCACATTTGTTCGCATAATTTTGTATCTAATGAAATTCCTCGGGAGCAGACCCGTCGGCGTCGCGACGCCCTCGAATTAATGACAGGGCCGTGGACATTTTTCCGCGGGATTAATTGCGGCCTCCCAGACAAATTATGCTTGAACACCGAAATGCGCGAATAAACTCTGTCGGAGAACCGTAAGATCTTCGCACGGCGATTCGTAAATTGCGATTTGCGTATGCGAAACGCCTTAGATCATTAATTCACTCGGTGATTCATGTATGATGCGATGGGGTAACTAAGTCTGGCTAATTTTACAGATAATCTCTGTATCGAATCGTTTTACATTTATATTTATTTATTTATTTATTTACAAACGGGCATAACACTTCGAACACATTGTATAATACGTAAATGTAAGATAATAGAAAATTAAAATAGGAGAGAGAGAGAGAGAGGCGAGGGGGAAGAAAGAAAAAGAATAAAATAAAAGGACACAAAATATAAGAAAATAAACGATCGTAATTCTGTATCTCGCGAGAATCGCCATTGAATTACAGTAGCAGACAAAAGTTTAGGATCAAAGGGTCAAGGAAAATAAATTAATTAATTAATAAGAAATAACGGTATAAATAAAATTTGTATTCTATGCTAATCAATAAACAGTGTTCTACCAGAATAACAATAAAAATGAATAGATAGACAATATTTGCAAATAATGTTTTCCTGTCGTCTTATACTTTTGACCGCTATTGTACATGTAAGATCGACATCCATCACACGTGAATCGCGATTCACGAATGGAAAGAGGTCTAACTCCGGAAAAAGAGGAGCACAGCATCTCAACGACGCGTGTCCTAAAACTAAAACGTCGATCTCTTGAGCGTTAAAAATATGCGACGGAAGACGGGTATCGATGCGACTTCGCAGCGTTTCCAGTTTAATAATTAAGACGCGAGATGCTGGTCGTTTCGTTGTTTCGAGTGGCATGCATTATACACGGTTCCATTTACGTTTCGATGCTCGTTATATCCGAGTCCGTGGGTCGTCACGAGGAAACCTGCCTACTGATTGAGTCCTTCTCGGGTATCGAACACGAGAGGACACGAGGGTCACCGATATCGCTTTCGTGGATATTGTAGGATGAATTCTCTAATGCTTGTCGAAGTTGTAATGTTATTTATGACGACACGGTATTATTATTGACGAAGTTATGGTGTTTCATTGATGTTAATCTGAACATTGTATAAAAGTAATAGGAACAAAATGATCATGGTAATGATAATAGTAAGGTAATATAATTATACTTTATATTCTTTTATTTTATTCATTTATACTGGTAGAACTCATTAGTTTAATACTTATGTAGTGATTTAGAGAGAGAGAGAGAGAGAAAGATTTCAAAAGGACGAATGGGTAATTAGATTGTTTGTAATGGAGCGAATGATAGGCTGAGTGAGGAAAGAATGAGAGGAAATGAGTGAGAGAGCGAGAGAGAGCGCGTGAACCGGTGTGACAAAAGGCGAAGGTAGTCAGTAGAGTAAGGTAGTCAGTAGAGCAAGAGACGCGAATGGCGAGCGAAGGCGTTGCGAGCGGACAAGCGTAATGTGATTAATAAAACTATTTAATATCTAAAACTACAACACTTATAATACTTATAATATAAGAACAGTGGTAACAATAGCAACGATAATGTTATAATTATATAACAATAGCAATAATAACAGTAACAACAATTTAATACTGATAACATAAAAACAGCGGTAACAATATCAATAATAATGTTATAATCATGATATAGCAACAATAGTAACAATAATGTAATGTTCATAGTATAAGAACAACGTTGATAATATTCGAATAATAATAGTTCAGTGATATTATCGCGCGTTTCACGTCGGAGAAATAATTCCGTCAGGGAGGACCGTATGCATATCCGAGTTCGTCCCGGAATTGCCATTTCGACACTTCGTTTGGTAAAGCATTCACGTAGAAATTGCACACCCTTTGTCATTCCGTTTGCCTGCCCTCGATTGTGATCGCATCTCCGAAACGATGGACATGTATTTGCCGAAAAACTCACCGGAAATTTGCGAGTCGATTTTCCTATTACGTCCTCATGTTTATTTCATCCGAATTTACCTTTCTCTATTCTGCCGGTATGGTTACATTTACCTATACATTGCTTTCATCTCACTTTCAGGTAGTATCGTTTAGTTAGAGATGACCCACAGCTGATCCAATTATTTCATTATGCTAGATACCCAGTATACTCTTCTATACAGGGTGTTCGGACAGCCCTGGGCTTAAATTGAAAGAGTAACTCCCTGAGACATTCTAAGACGAAAATCAAGAGTAACGATTTTGCGTTTGAGGCTTTGTTTACGAGTTATAACTAGTTAAAGATATCGTTTAATCCGGACCGTTCGACTCTTGAACATCACTGTGGACTCAGCGACGTTACCGACCGAGTTGCCTCGGTTACCCGCTCTCAAGCGTCGAATGGTCCGGATTAAACGATATCTTTAACTAGTTATAACTCGTAAACAAAGCCTCAAACACAAAATCGTTACTCTTGATTTTCGTCTTAGAATGTCTCAGGGAGTTACTCTTTCAATTTAAGCCCAGGGCTGTCCGAACATCCTGTATACATATAGTTGAAACGATGGACAGTTGCTGCAACCGTGAATATTTTTGATTTCACCGGAGCCCATTAACATTCACCTAACTGCATGATAGCGACACCACATTTTGGGTGGTCGCTGAAAAAGGGCCTAGACCGTAATTTAGGCGAGTGACCGATTTATGACTGGGTATCTGGTGTGCCTGGCAAGAGAACATGTTAGAAAGTATGAATGCAACCCCAAAGCACCACTTGACGGCTGACGCCTTGGAGGCGTGCAGCCATCGGGCGCCAAGGGATGTATTGTTTATGTTAGTCATGGGAAAGTCTAAACATTGCGAGCAGCCCGACGTTGCGTCGCCAAAAGAAAGGACCTTTGTCCTGTAGGATCTGGCCACGGAGTGGGGAAGGTTATGCAGCCTTCCGGAAAGAGGACTGTGATGAACCACACGGCACTTACCCCAGAACCGTCATCAGGCATAGTCCAACCTTTTTTTATTTCTTTCAAACTTTCAAATCTAACATGCACGATGTCACACCTAACCCGAACACTCTCCATCGTGTATTGAGAATTTATTAAAAATTGTACTTTGGAAAAGCAGAAAATGCATTTAACGAACTGTGAACAACACTAGTTCAAGATTAACTAATAACAAAAGTAAATGGAATCAATCGCAGCGCCTTTGTTGTGGAAAAAATGGGAGATCTCCCCATTCGATTGGCCAAGTGTTAATCGTCCGTTCAATTTCGAGCGAAATTCACTGCGAAAGGTATTCGTGACTCGGCAGTTACTATCAGTCGACGTTAAAAGTGAATTCAACCACGGGCAATCTTTGATTAGAGCTCGGTAAATAGATCGTTCCCGAAGGATCCAGCGATCGTTCGTGAAAACTCAAACAGGAAGCGAAGCCTGGCGAGCCTCGATTAATATTCGAAGCGCCTAGGCGAAAGAATTGGGTTAACGAGCTCGCTGATCGATTTTAATTAATACAACCAACCGGCAACTTTGATCGGGCAGCTCCTTTAAAGGAACGCGCTCCGTCTAATTGTGCAACTTTCAAATTAGCCGCACTCGTCGCGCCGTTCGGGGCCAACGATGCTTAACCCTTTGAGCGCTAAATACTCCTGGTCGAAATGATCTGCGTAGACGGCGCTCTGTTAGCAATTACATTGCTCTAAATGGGAGCGAGGAAAAATTAACATATATGCGTCCATAATCCACGCGAGTAACTTTCGCCAGAGACCCTCTCTCTCCCTCTCTCTCTTCCTCTTCCTCTTCCTCACCTTCTCTCCCTCACTCTTTCTCTTTCTCTCCTTCTCCCTCTCCCTCTCTCCCTCACTCTTTCTCTTTCTCTCTTTCTCCCTCACCCTCTCTCCCCCTCTCTATTTCTCTCCTCCTCCCTCTTCCTCTCTCCCACCCTCTCTCTTTCTCTCTTTCTCCCTCTCCCTCTCCCTCTCCCTCTCCCTCTCTCCCCCTCTCTATTTCTCTCCTCCTCCCTCTTCCTCTCTCCCTCCCTCTCTCTTTCTCTCCTTCTCCCTCTCCCTCTCTCCCTCACTCTCTCTCTTTTTCTCCCTTTCTCTCTCTCTTTATATATAATACATATACACACAGTCGTATATGTATATCACTAATAAAACAATATGAAAAGAAATATCTGTTGCTTTAACCAGAGAAGCTTCATTCGGTTTCATCATGAATAACGACGACATGTAGCATGACATTTATTGCCGTGCAATTTTATCGAACGCTGTGTACCCAATGTTTCCCTCACCGGCGGATAATACAATCGGTGAATTCTGTCGGAAAAATCCACTCCATAATCCGTTTGTACGTTCATCGTGTCTCATAAACATGCACGTAGATTGTGTCTCGAGTTCACCGATAACCACACGATGGTTTTCGATTTTCCGATACGCGAAACTCCAAGTAGAAGATAAAGTCGAACGCGAAAACCTTCAAAGACGTTTCATTGCTCGTGCAAATTTGAAATGGATGTGTGATCAGGACAGTAATCGAAATTTTGTTCATTTCATATTCTTGTATTTATTGATCTCTTCAAGTTTCTAATTAAAGGACAATTAATTGGAATATTTGTCTGCGAAAATTAATAACTTTCATCGATAGTTTGCGTTGATGTTCTTATTATTATATATTAAGTTCAACTAATTTCCGCAACTCACCATCCATAAAAATTCTAAATTGATTTTAGCCACCTTCTTAATAATCCAGCTTCCAAATGAACTACCTAACATTGTCTATCGCTTAATTGTTAAACGTTGTCTTTACATTACATGTACGCGATACAATACATAACATCCAGCCACTCTCGAAAGAATAAATTGCAAACAATAAATCATTAGAAACGTACTGTAAATTTATCGAAGCGCTATTTACAATTCGCTATATCTCCTTTTCGAACTTCCTCAGCGTACCGTGCGTGTAGTTAAATTATCACGAAACGTCGAAACTCCTTTAAGGACAAGAATTTAATCGAACACGCGAAGTTCTCGCGGATTTATTCCCGACTTTCCTATTCCATCTCGCGACTTCTAGCGCCTCGAAAGACCCCGGGAATCTCATTTATTTGCCGGGCCGGCCTCTTCCTTTGTGCGTCGGCAAGGATCGCATGCATTATTTATAAATCAACGACGATGATCGGTGTTTTGCATGGAAAGAGCCTCGGTTCTCGCGGCGGGTCGAGAAAAATTCCTGGATATCGCAACGAGATTCCTCGAGACCGAGCCTCGGCCCAGGTGTTGGGATCGTAAAAATTTGTCTCGCGATCTCTCTTGCGCCTATCCCGTGGCACAAGAACAGAGTAAGACGGGCGCGGTCGGTTTATCGAAGTGGCGATATTGCGTGGAGCCGGGGGAAATCGGGTTTCAGAATTCAGGGAGAACAAACGTCTTGATTTCGTATAGTCTTTTTACGGTTACGGCGGTTGGAAGATCGAGAACAACGGAAGGAACGGCGATATTCTACGCCAGAGCTGTCGAATTTGCGGCTCGCGAACCAGACGCTGTCCCTTCGTTGAACGATCCTCGCCAAATCTAATTGACGTGCAGTAATAGAGTGGAACGAAGAGGAAAAGAAAGGCAGAAAGAGATGCATATAGATAATTTCTGTTCTTGCACAATCGATTCAAATGTAATAATGCTGTCGTGCTCTGTTACACGATATAACGATTGTAACGCCTTATATCAGCGATTGGTCGACCGAGATGGAGGAAGCTTCTCCTAGGATAGATACTATCTGATGGGAAAAACTGCTAACTGACGGTGGAGAATGAACGACATCGGCGGGGAAGAAGTTCGGCAGCTCTACTCTACGCGGTACTACTCGACAAGTAGAATTGGTCCGTGCATGGTCAGACAGCAAGGCGAACTGGCGAGGTAACGGTAATCGTAGTCGATCGCGTGCATTATCTTGTTAGAGATTGCAATTAAACGTACAATAGAATACTCTCCGATATCGTAGATAGCTTTTAAAAGGAGGACCGATGCAGGTCGAATGACTAATACACGTGCACGTTCGAGATATTGGTAAATTACGCGCTACGATCGTGTATTCCTCGCTTTTCTATGGACTTGTGGCGACTTTCCGGTCCTCGTCACTAAGAGGGATTAACCGACGACCTTTCTCGCAAGTACTCGAGTCTGCCATTGTTTCTGTATGTACGAGTTCCGACTTGTTCCCTGTTTAAGGTATGGGCCTGCCAGGTAAGCCTTACCGATGATTCCACTACCAGGTCCCGGATGAAACACTGCCTTTCCTTTCATTTTCCTTCTCTCTTTTTCTCTTTCGCAACAGCCACGGACTACATATTCTCTGTTAGGGATTGATAACTATTTATATTTCTTACAGAAAGGTGGTTTTATTTGCTGGCTTTGGTTCATAGCCACTGGGTCTGGGCCTGACCATCGAAAATTCCCTTGGTCAGAACCCCTAACCCACCCGGGGGTGACCATCACCCTCCTGCCAGTAAGTTTCCGTTTCCGAACTTTTTCCTCCACCTTCAAAATGTCAACTTCCTCTCTCCAACCATTTTTCTGATCCCTTAAGATTCTCTCTGCATTCGCGCCCACCGTCAGAATAACCTCGGAATACCAATCGACTAACATCAAAATAACCAAACTTTATACGGTCAACATAATTGTATTAAACGCGTTATAAGGATAGTGAATAAGATCTGCAACCTGTCGATTTTTTCGATCTATTTATTCTTTCAAACGCTGTCTGTACATTAACTTACTCACTAATCTTCCTGTTTTGTACACCAAAGGGTTTCCGCCCGTAAATAAATAAATAAATAACCAAGAACCAGAGAAGGGTAGCAAGAGTTAAGTAATCGTAAAGGAAGAGATCTCATCGTCAGACGCCGAGACAATCCGAAGCCTTGTGCATTAACACATTGACAGCCGGCCCCGCGAAAACGCGGGTTTCTGAGTCTGTCGTTTGAGTAGCTGCTCCACGATGATGTGGATGTTTTTTAAGGTTAAATTGTATATGACGAATATGCAAATAAAATGCACTATTTCACGAAAATATATAATGTTTTAAATATTTTTTTTGACTATTCAGTGATCAGAAACAAACGAATAAGGCCGGCGCTCAGGCTTTAAATGTCTCAGATCGACGGCTGTCAATGTGTTAAGTTACGTTGTTGTGGTCGATAACATTCTCGGAATGAAATTCTATTTTCTGGAAAACATTCGAAGTAATTTACGCATCTGTTAGATAACGTAGCATATATATACACACACACACACACACACACACACACACACACACACACACCGTTCGCGAGCGAGAGAAAACGAAGTTAAAACTACCCTCGTATAACGGTAGCTGAAGTTCGTTAAAATTTCACGTGTACCGTTAATGCTGTCGCGGTTTCAAATTAGTCCTACAGGGAATAGCGCAGAGCATTATTATACGAATACGTTCGAACGAGTTACCGTTTCCGACGTGCTAACGCGAATTCAATTCTATTCGAATATCCAACAGTTAACACGTTGGAAATACGAAATAAGCGGCTCTGTACCGCGGTAAAACCGAAAAGTGATCATATAAAAATCTTGCTTTATTTTAGAGCGAGAGATGGTAGTAGGGTTCAGGTGTGAGTAAAATAAAGTGAAGCTCTTACAGATTATTAACATATGTATATTTAAAATAGTTTAATAACAACAACTAATTAGTATACAATTTAATAGTATAAACGATTTTTCAACTTAACAACTTCGACGTTCTTACTTCTTTTAACATATATTATTTTTACATATATTCTTCCAAACACTCATTTCTTTTCTTTCTAATCCTAAACCTTTCTCGTTCACCCAAAATTCCTCAATCGCGAAGTTGTCACAAGTGCTCATCTTTCGCGTTCCCATAAAAACTTTAATCCAAACGTTCTACGTTCATACGGCTAATGCTCAACTCAACCACTCTTCACATTTTCCCAGAATCATACCCACTCGATCGCATTTCTACAATCGTGACAAAAATATCGGAAATGAATCGTTGATTTTGAGCTAGCGAAAGGGGTGGGGGAAACAGGGAAAATCCTTGCGTAGGAAGACGCGAAACGAGAAAAGACTATTCTGCGAAGCTGTTCCGCGAGTAAAGCTACAACAAGATCTTTCCCTGTGACCGTAATTTTGACGAAATTTTCCGCCCCCGCGTCGAGTTCATCCCCCCAGGCTTCCCTTTTGTTCCGTGGAACGTTTACCCTCATCCAACGACCGGACGAGAGCGGAATTTTCAATGCAGCAGTTTCTGACCTAAGAATTATCTTGCCGCCCGATTTCTGCTTCTACGGCTGAGTCAGCGGGCAGACTAGACCGACGGCATCGGATTTATCACCCAACGCATTTTTCTAATCTCGCGCGTTGAAGATCAAGAGCTCGTAAAGAAGCTTCAGCGTTGAAAACAATGCGGTGGGGAGGTATGATTGTTTATGCGGTTTATGTATAAGGAGTTTTATTGCATAGGAATCTACTTTCGTTGGGGTTCGAGTTTGAAAAAAGCAGAGAAAAAAGAGAAAGCAGAGACATAAATGAATTAAGCAATCCAATCATCCGCATTTTAATTGACGCTTCTGAAATATCCTAAATTAAGTCGACTTTTTCTCTACTCCATTACATAAATTCAAAAACCAACTACTTAGTTAAATAGTCAGTATTAATTCAGGACTCACGTAAATATCTGTCTAACATTATGTAAACTTACATATTAATGGGCTACTGGCTCGTCAAATAAAAATTATTATTAATCTAATTATTATTATAAAGAATATCTTTACTTTACGTCTATCCAAACTTTTTGAATCGCTTCATTCGATTGCGAGCTACTTTATGATCGATTACGTAGTCAATGAAAGCTTCATCGATTCTAGTCAAGGACAAACAATGCTTGCCCCTTCGCGAACGAAAGGTTCGTAACTTCCACCCCCACGACGAATAACTAACTGGCGAATGTTACTCGCGTGGATTATGGACGCGTATATGCGTTTGTCAATTTTTTCTGGCTCCTATTTAGAGCAACACAATTGCTAATAGAGCACTGTCCACGTGGACCACTTCGACCAGGAGTATTTGGCAGTCAAAGGGTTAAAACGGCGATGATACGTGCCAGACAACCTGATGGTTTTCAGAGCGACGAATAATTAGCGCTGCTGCATAATACCTAGGGGTCGTTCTTGATCGAAGAACGGACGACCGAAAATTTCATCGCTTCTACGGTTTCCAACTTTTTCGCCAGCCATCCTCGTGTCGTTCGGCGACAGAATAGACCCCGACCTGTTTCGTAGGGATCACCGGGACGGCATTACAATTTCAAACGCGCGCCGAGGAAACTTCGGGGACGAGGTTAAGGCGCGCTAAAAGCGGGCTCGACTTAAAATGGAATTTCCCGGCGAGTCTTTGTAAGCGCAAGCTTGCCAAGATCATCGGCAGGAATCTCTGGGGATGGTGCTTGCTGGAGTTGGAAAAATGGAAATAACAAAGCAGTAGAACGGGACCGGACATCTCGCCGGGAATGGAATATCCTTTTTTAAAAGTGTCTTTACCGTGGAACGAGGAGAAGAAAATTTTCAGAATGGCATCATTCGGTTTCGATTTAAGAATGTGTAATTCTACTTATTTTAGAATTCTATTTTTTTGTTTTGTTTATGTTACAATCAAGTGTTCTTGGATGCAATAAAAAACTTAGCTAAGAAAGTGGATTTTCAGAAAAATGTTTACATGCATTCCGGATTGAAACTTATAAATTTGAAAGCAGTGATTTAAGTCAATGTGCGTTAATTAAAAAATTAGGTTATCTTAGGAATATTTTAAGTTTCGAATTAAAAAAAGTATCGGCTTTGTGTTAATCTGAACTGTACCGGAAGCGATGAAAATTATTTCGATCTCAGATTCTTGCGAAAAAATTATGGCAATAAAAGCTTAAAGAGCATCGAACAGGAACAATACAAAATTTACATTTTCGACCGGAATTTGCGGAGCAGCAACTGTTTTAAGTGTAGATTTTTCACGGGAAGAGAAAAATCCGTGCAGCTCGGTCAATTTTAAACAAACAGCCACGAACCATGGCACGGGGAATAAAGCGAGGCATTTGAAGCAAAAAGGGCTACGCAGTTGCCTGAGGTCTTTATTGCACCCAACCGTGCAATTGATGCCATGAATCCTCAGATGGCACAACCTCACCAGCGAACGTTCCCAGAAAAAACCGGTTCCTCTTGTTCATTTTCTTTGATTATCCACTAGCCTGTTTTAATTCTTCTCAGGGGATATCATTTACATACACGCACGTATGTTAACAACGATATTTCTGTATTATTTCGAACGCTAATTATGGTTGACAGTACTGGGAACGACGAGAGAGAAGGATATTATCAAACTTTAATAATAATAATAATAAAATTTATTTACGAGAGGACCTTTTGCTGAAATCACACGAGTACAAAAAAGAAAAAATATATAAAAACGAAAAATAATAATAAGAATAACATTAATAAAGGTAATAATTAAGGTATCAATAATTATAATAACAAAGATGGTAGTAAGAAAGATCTTGATCTAAGGAGGATAGTGAAAGGAAGTTGTAGTTAGGACAGAACGTTTAAAAGAGATATAGTAAATATGAAAAACACTTTTACTTTTCGTGTCCTTAAAATTACAATACTACAGTAGCTGTATATTATCGGTATCTGTAGATCGGGAATTACTGTGTACCGTATACGTTTGCTATCGATCACATTAATAATAATAACAATAATAATAATAATAATAATCATAAGACACTCTGTACAAGATTAAAACCGGGACTCGTGTCGTCTTATAACTCGCACGAGAAAACAAAATTAATTCCGTAACCTTTGCGTTCCATCGATAATATCCGAGGCACAACAAGTAGAGCGTTCGGAACTCGTTGAGCGCCGTTCCCTTTCGCGGGTCCTCGTCGATAAACGGAAAGGCACTCTTAACCTGGATACCTGGCGGCATCGAAATCACGTAGAAACGGAACGCTTCCGCGACGCTGGTGCTCGTTAGCGGTTAAAAAATCGAGTGGCTCCACGAGAGAGAAAAAAAAGCAACTCGCAATTTTCCTCGAAGTGCAACCTTTTGCGCGAAAACGGTCACGTCCTCTCGACGCCTCCCCCCCCCCCCTCAACCCCATCGACGCGATCCTGTTGCGAGAGGGGCCGAGCAATAATTCACCGTGACGCGATTTTAATCTACTTCGGGGTGGCTCCTCTTTCGAGAACCCCATTAACCGGTGTGCCCATTACTTCGATGCTCCGCGTTGGCGTTGCATTCGACGAAAGTCGAGGGGCAAAGTGGCAGGAAGACGCTCAAAGGAGGGCGGCGACGAGAGTCGATCCGAGAGAAGCGAACCCCGTTCGAGCAACGCGCGCTCGTTCGTCTCGTTTCGACAATCAACAGATGTTCTCGTAGAATTTTGCGGGAGAAGCTAGAAAATCTAAGCACTCGAACACGTTCGAGAGTGTTAGAAATTGAATGCAGAACGACTAAGAAGCAAACATTAAACCGAAAACCAGATTTGTTTTAACACTTAGCCAATCGAATGGGAAGATCTCCCATTATTTCCTCTGTTATTGATTCTATTTACTTTTGTTATTAGTGTAGGAATGCGATCGAGCGGATGCGAGTTTGGGAAAGTCTGAAGAGTACTTGAGTTGGGCGATTGTCGTGCAAACGCAGAATGTTTGGGTTCGAATGTTTCTAAGGCGTGAAAGATGAGAACTTTGGAAAACAGCGTGACTGAGAAATTCTGGGTGGTCGTGACCGAATGCGTAGAGTGAGAAAGGTTGACAATTAGAATGAAAGGAAACGAGTGTTTGGAAGAATATATGACGGGGAAAATGCGAGCGCGAGGCAGAAAGCTTTTGGTTAACGTAGAAGAAAGGTTTGGTTGTGAACGTAGAAAGAGTGTTAAAGTTGCTAAGTTGTAAAGTCGTTTAAGTTGTTTATTTAAATTGTTTTAAATATATTGTTATTAAGTTTTAATCGCTTCACTTTATTTTTCACACCTGAATTCCATCTTATGTTCTATATTAATATAGAACATTTCCTATAAAATTGGGGACTCGTCCGGGATTGATTAGCCTATAAAATTGGCGGCTCGTCCGGGATTGATTTTCCTACATTAGTTAATATTAAACTAGTGTTGAATCTATTAAAAATTGTGAACTGTGAACGATACTAGTTCAAGACTAACTAATAACAAAAACTAAATAGAATCAATGGCAGAGGAAAGAATGGGGGACTCTCCCCATTCGGTTGGTTAAGTGTTAATATACTTTCTGAAGTGTTTCTTCCAAGAACCCAAACCACATCTGGCAATTTAGAAAGTAGGAAAACGTTAAGAAACAGAACAAAGGAGCTGAAGGATCCCGGACGGGGTCGTAGGAATTTCGACCACTGCGTTTTGCTAGTCTTATGACAAAGCTTCTGAGGTTCGCTCAGTGTCGCACCTTCCTTGTGCCATATAATAGAGTATTATAGTATTTCTGTTACTCGTGGATATTAAATAATAATCAATCTGGCCCCACTACTCAGAAAGAAAGATATGATTTATTGTTAAAGTATAAACAGGAATATTACGATATTATAATATAATCACTTCGTATGCATACACTTCAACTGTTCCAGCGTTACTAACTCTCGATCAATCGGCGGCCGATATTTGCTTACAATTTCAAATAAGAGAGTATTTTATTTAGTAATTATTAAAACCCCCATCTCCAGTAGAGAGAAAAAAAGAGGTCGTCCCGCGCGATTCCGTCGGAATATCGGGAGCTCGAAGTTGGATAGCCGGAGGTTTGGGACGAATTTTTTTAAATTCGAGGACCCGCAAGCAATCAGCGCGTCTGCGACCGTGGGATTTCTCGAAGTTTGAACGGGAAAACTTCGTATTCGATCGTTCAGCCTGAATTTTCTAACGAGCGAACATGCATCGCCAGTTAATTCGTGTGGGCAAGTTGTAGAAATTCTGAAGCGCAAGCGAAGTTGTATCGTTACGTGTTCGATTTACATCTTTAACCCCTTGACATACAAATAAAATGGAAATTCATGCATCTGAAAAATACTGTTTAATTTGGCTCGACTGAACGATTATGTGCAAGCTTAAAAACGGAACATATTATTTCGAAATTTGCATTGCTGTATAACATTTAATCAGGTTGATGTGTTAGGTAACATTATAAAATAATAAATTAGTAGTTCTGTGAAGTATGAAATATTTCAAAATGTTTTGAAATATGTAGACAACTGTTTACGTCCCAGACGTCATTGTATGTCAAGGAGTTAATGAACGAATAATTGAAACGAAGATTTATTTATAATTCATCGTCGTTAAAATATTTTCCCTATTTGCTTGCCCAAAATGAACTCTATTAGACAACCACGAAATTCCATTTTACGAGCAATTTTTCTTACTTTCTTTCACGATGAATTTCTTAAATCACAAGTAATTTTTCCAGTCTCCTACTGCATTCAATTTCTTCACCATTAATAATAAATATTTCCAGGCTTCAACGTCGTTCCACGTTATAATATTCCGTTCTTAGCGACCATGCTGTGCGAAAAACCGTGAGAAGCTGAAATGCTTGTAAGCAAAGCGAACAAAATACATCATAGAGTCATCCTAGAATAACGAAATCTGAAACGGTTCGAAGGACGCAACAGACTGAGGGCAAGTATCTTAGAAATGTTTTCGTCGCTCGATTTAGCGATCGGTAATAACGAGAAGGCCGTTAACGAGCGAGCCAACTTTGAATAATAAAATGAACGAGACAGGGAACGAGATAAACGAGTATAAAAGCTAGAGAGAGGAAGGAGGAATCAAACTCTTTGATTGCTGTCTGACTGGCTCCATTGAAAGTCTCGTAAAGAAGTATTCGAGGCCGTTCGAGTTTCCCCTCCATTCATAAATTTGTTCCTTACAGAATCCGGCATCCGGTGGCCCGGCAAATAATTGACGCTGCAGATCGTTTAAGCGGATTAACAATGGTCGCTTATTAGAAACGTCGAATTCGAAAACGGATTAAATCGGCTGTTCCCACGGTTTCGGTAACTGCACAAATCTTTGGTCGAAGTCTGGCCACGGTGGACGGTGAACTCGTGAAACCTGGTCGCGCATCCCTGTCGAACGGTTTGCGTGTTTATCGGAAATTTCTTTCGCTAAATTTCGACCCGCCTATCTATTTGCTTTCTCTAATTGGCGGTACGCTTAGCGGCTGTTATTTGTGTGAAACCGCCGTCGAAGTTGTGAACTTTAAACAGTATACGTCCAACTGATATTTCGAGGAAACTAATGTTAAATCTTGTTGTGTAAATTAATTTTTATTTATTCTTCCATTGAGAAATAATATTTTCTAGTGGCTTTAGATGTTAATGTAATCACTGGAAGTGATCGTACCAGTAATTGGTGCACCATTAAAAAGTAGCTTTTTGTAATGAGTAATTTCGTATCATTTTGATAAGAAGTGGTTTCAAATGGGTATTACAAAAAAAATTAAACATCCAACGCTTTTGTATTATTGCCTGAAACGGAATAAATTTTACGAAAAATTTCACGCACAGCGTCAAGAATTGTTAAGGTACGTCAATAGCGTGTCGACAGTGTCTTTGAATATATTACTATGTGTCGTCAAATTGCTCGAAGGACCATCTAAAGTTGCCTTTGAGACTAATCTACCCTTCCTGAGCAAAGGGTGAGGGTTTCCTTGATCTCAAACTAACTAATTTCTATTGGTCCTGAGTGGCTGGTAAAACTTGATTGTTGTACTGCCACTGAAACATTGACTTCCTCTATCTTCCTGATTTTTAAAAATTGCTAGCTTTCACCTAGAGCACCCTTCTCTTAGTATTCTAAATCCGCTTTCTTGAAGAAGGGCATCTTGGTAACTCTTATGGGATCCTGACCTTCGCAAACACCGCAAATCTTCCCCCAGGTAATGACCACTCGGTGGTCTAACCGTTTCAAATTTATCAGAGTTACTATTAGGTCTTGAAAAGCACATAAAATAAGAGGATAAGTCTAGTTTCTAATATTACAATAGCAACCCATAGGTTCACTAGTCGTACTAGAAATAGGACCCAAGGAGTCATTACATTCCAGCCCGTTTTTTCCTTGGTTTATAGTCAGTCACATCTGGTGTCAGAACCCTTAACTTTAGCCGTAGAGTCTTTGTTTGCAGTTTTCATTCATGTCAAGGTACTCCTTAGGTTTATTACTCGCTATGGTCTTTTGGGAAAAACCCTTCAACGTCACAGATCTTACCACTTCTACTCGAACATGGCTAGCCAATAAGAAATTAGTAGATCGTTTTCCCTGACCTATAGCCAGATATTGTACGCCCACTCCGAGTTTTTGTAAAGGGCGAAGTGTCTTCGAAGAGACACTCTCGTCACAACTTTGAAACAGTTTACATCTAAAATAAAGCCTAGTTCATCCGAAGTCGCATTCAATCATTTAGATACAGTCCACTCTATCAATCTAGTTCTACGCGTTGTTTAATCGTCGCTAATACTGTCGACGCTGCATCGCACACAAAACAGTTCCCCATTCAGAAATTTCTCCTTTTATACCACGTCTTCGGCTATTGAATGACGAAAGAAAGCGAATTCTAACTTGAGGGCAACTAATCAAACTTTCTCTCGCCAGAAAACATTATAATTCTTTTGCTACATGCTGAAGTTATTGAAAAAACCTAAACTCAGAAATAACTCTGCCTAACAAAAGCTCTGTTTCACATTGTCTATATCATAAATCGTGTCAACGAAGCGTACTGACAAGAATAAAAGAGTTGAATGGTATCTTGAAATGAAAGATACGAATTAGGCGAAAAGGGTTCGCGAAACCCGCAAGAGTTTGCTGGAAATTGAGTTCCACAGTAGTGTGCACGCACTGTTTTCGTAAATGAGATGCTTCGATACGTATCTCGGCAATTGATCGTCTATCGCGCAATTTATCGCCTGTCAGTGAAGATATACGTGCCTTGGTTAAATTTCGGAAGCTAATATCGAGGTTCGGCCCAATTCTTCGCCGAGTCTGACTATACGCTGACTCGTTTCACTTAAACGGCTATACGCTGTTCAACTACAGAGAAAGCTAGTGTTTGTTAAACAACCAATTTATGACAGACTGACGTCAACTTCAACAGCTATTTAAAAAGCACGAAGGAAGGTGCTTTTTGATAATTATCACGTTTTTTTTTTATAATTGAGTTCATAATGGTTTTATAGAATTTTGCATTAAACCGAATAAATATGAGAAGGTAAACATGCAAACAAACTAACTAATACATTTTTATGGTCGATATTTTTCATTATCAAAAACAAGATAAAAACTGTGATATTGAAAATTAATATAATTGTTCTAAAAAATAATTTTCTTTCGTTTCGTTAATTATTTTTAAGGCTCGCAACGTTCTACGAGGCATTCAAAGGTATAAGATAGTTAATAAATGTCTTTGAGAAGATAGATGCTGTTTCAGACATATTTCACAGCGTTAGATCTCGGAAGATTTGCTATTTCCCGTCACGAGACAGGGAGAATCCCATCAAAACCAGTTTCTTTCGTCGATCAAACAGAATCCACTTGGCTCGCACAGCTTTCCTGTGTTTCCTTTTGAGAGATCGAAAGCTCGACCTTCCCTCGACGAGTCGGACAAAGGTTTCATAGTAAATGGGTGAAATCAGCTCGGGTACTTCGATCCTCGCAAGATTGCGAGATCGCCTACTTGATTTCGTTCATACGACTATCCCCCGCTGCTTTGTTTCACGGGACCAACATTTTGACTTTCATTTAAACCTCGACATCGATATAACGTTAGAGATTTTTATTTTGCTAAAATTAAGACATTTAAAAACGAAGCAGTACTATTTCTAACTTTGAAAAGGGGAGAATTAAGAGCGATGAAGGAATTGAGAGTCCTTTTTGGGTTCGAAGAGAAATTTTCCAGGAATTGCAAGTGAATTCATACAAATCCTTAAATTAATCCTTAACACTTCTACTTTTAAGTGTGAATATCGATAATTCGACAACTCCAACTTATTCTCCTCATATTTTAACTTGAAAGTTTTTTAAGTGTCAAACTTCAAATGCTACAATGATGTGTAAATAATAATATTAAAGGCATTCAAAACAATCTTTCAGAACTAATATAATTTTGATTACAATATTTATATCATTAATTATATCGGTGGTGCTTGAGAGCTACGCTTAAAGCCAGAAGATGAAATATCAAAAACAGTGATATTGAAATATCTGATCATCTGATAAATAGTGCAAAAGTTTGAATAAAGAAATTGAAAACTTGTATTATCTAGATTGCGTTGGGTGCTCGAAACTTTTGAGCGAAGGTGTAGATGGGTAAATGGTGTCACTGTTTTGCGGCTTAACCATGCTGAACGTTACAATCTAATTACAGCAAGTGCAACGATACTCCACTGACCATGATACAGTAATTACCGTTGCATTACAAGCCTCTGTTATCGTCTCCTGAATGGAAATTCTAAACACCCACGAGGTTCGTTTCGTTGCAGGCTATTCAGGCAACAGGTTCGACTGTATCGTGCTGGGCGAGAAAAAGGGACTGGTAGAAGAACATTGTGTTAGACTTTTTTAACACGTTGAATGCCACGTCGATCACTGGTGATCTATGTGGCATTCAACGTGTTAAAGTTTCACTTGTACAATTGCCGATAATTATCATACTCTTACCGTAAACCGTTTATCTCTTCTGGAAATCAACAACGAATTTCGCATATCTGGTTTGAAACTTTAGAAAAACTGTATCAACGCGTTTAAAGAATTCCGTATAATTTTTTATTCAAAGATTTAAAGGGGTAGAGATTCACGTGTACAAAAATTCTACATAAAATTCTCTTTTTAATGTTTAAAAAGGGATAAGTAGACGCTTTCAAAGAATTTCACGTAATTTCCTGTTTTGTGGCTTCAATTGAACGAAGAAACGAGCCAGGAAAGGATAGAAAAAAATTTCATAAAATTCAACTTTGATGTTCAGCAAGCAAGAAATAGAAGAGGTTTAAAATAATTATGATTTAACACAAATATCTCACGAGAAACTGAAGCAACAAGAAACTGTTCTTAAAAAATTGTTTCATACACTATGTTAAATAATTGTAATTTATTTATTTATTTATCTACACGGGATTAACCCATTAGAGAATTGCAATGAAATTATTACAGTGAGGTATGAGAGTATAGTAAACGATAATGCACACGAAGCAGCGCAGGAGACTTCACTGTCGAGATAATTATACTTTTTACCGTATAAGCTCATCTAGGCGTGTGCAAATACAAAAAGGAGTACGTCAATGGGATTCGCGTCTTCCGTGTGTACCCAACTCGCGCGGCTATTTTACGGCAGATGCAGCGATACCGAAAGGGTCGAAACAACGAGCTTTATCCATTAGTCTCCTCAGAAGAACGTGACAGGGCATGTAAGCATCGACACGGATATTCTTCGAGAAGAATACAATAGAGGCAGCTAGCTGGGGCCCCGTCGTCGCGGGGAGACAGTTCCAGGTCAGAAACAATGCATAGAGGGAATGCACCCGCGAAACTTTTTTCGAACTGGGTCATTTAATCACACAACGAACCGTTCTACCGAAAGGAAGCCGAGACAAAACCTGCGCGTAGGCACGCTGTTGGATTTGAAGTAGGAGTATAAGCAGAGTTGTGCCTCCTCGCTTACGTTATGATGGTCGGGGAAGGTAGATTTCGGACTGACCCTTCGAACCAGTGAACTCGAGGACGGCAAAACGACAATAAAGCGAGTCATTCAGTGGAGTTCATACAGAGCGGCACGTATTTGTTTGTTTCTCCCGTGTACCTTTTTTTCTGCACATCTTTAACACTCGTGAGGGCATTATTGCACATCCGCAATTTCTATTTAAACTTAACACACACACACCTAACATCTTCACTGGCATTTGACGGGTGTTACCGAACTCCCTACTATGCTCCGTGCATTTTGACGCGTTGAATGCCACACTAGTTTTACAGGGTTTATCCGTGGCGCCACGATGAATTTTTTATTATACGATACATATGTGAGGGTTACTTTATTTCTTTACAAAATAGCCTTTCGTTCATAAAATACGGTTGCTGTCTTATGCCGCGTCCACATAGAAGAGAACAGTTCGCGAGCTGTTCGCCAACGGAAAACACAGCATATTCAGACTGAAGCTCGCGAACAGTTACAAGCTTGTTCGCTCTGAATTCATGGGCAGTTCGCTATTAGCTTTTGCCACATACTGTGTTACAAACGCGTCCAGATACGCTTCGAGCTCGCGAACAGTTTCTTTGATGCACCGCTTCCCGAGCGAACACTGTTTGCTGTTCGCTGCTCGCTGCTCGCGAACAGTTCGCGAGCTGTTTGCGAACAGCAGTGTGGACGCGGCATTACAATAACGTTACCGTTTGTGAGGGTTACTTAAATTCTTTTACAAAATCGTCTCTCGTCCGTACAATACGGTTTCTATCTTACGAAAACTAGCTATGCCCTTTTGCTCATGTTTTTATGGGCGCATCCCCACTTTGCACTTTCCCGAAAAACAAACCCGCCGTTGGTGCGGGCCTGGAAAGTGTTAACGGCCGTGACCGAGTCTCGCGTGTACTCGGTCCCAACCCTTATTGAGGACCTCTGATTTATGGGGGCCCTAATGACCACTCTGGTCATCGTCACCCCTGATTATCTGGTTCCTCTTACACATATAAGTTATTAACGATGATAATGCAGCATAAATATAATATTATAAATTAAACGAATATTAACTAACGGTAATTATTATAGTGTTTTAATATTTTACGATAGCAATATACTATATTTGTCGTAATTCTGCAATAATTATTAAATATTTTAAATTATCGTTACGTTATTGATTATTACAAATATTTCTATCTTCAGTTATTTTTAATTCCACGGAATGTATGATCGTACAATTTTTTAATGTTACTCAGTTCTGAATCTCTATTTCTGGTTCGATAAAAATGTTTCACATTGTTAACCATTAATTCCGATTGAAATTGACCAGAGAGGCTCTAATTACAATCAGGCGGCGAGTATCCGGTATATACGATGATAACAGAGTGTAGCACCGAATATCTCCAGCAGGACCGAGTGACGTCTGTCCATCGCGAAATTTCATGCTAATACACACCGAGTTGTTCGAATTTCATCCCCCAGATATGCCGCCATCACGATTACCAATATTCAGTGTAGGTTTTTGCAAGATATAACCGACCTGAATATCTATTGCAGTTTTTACTGTTACAATCATTGAACAAAAATTTGACATTCTAAAAATAATATAGAATCTATAATAGATAAAAATATAATAAACAAAGATCTTCAGTAATTAGGCAGTTGCGAGAAAAGAGTCCTGAGTTATCATAGAGCGCGAATATTGTTAAGATTATTATAGAGTGCGAATATCATTAAAATTATTATAGAGTACGAATATTATTAAGATTATTATTACCAACTAATAAGAACAAGAACATCGAAAATAAGAGATTAATTTCTATTAAATATTGATATTAGAGATGTACTCCTGTGGAGTCCTCAACGAAACATGTGATTTCAACGTGGCACTCAAGGGGTTAAGCCGCGTGCTTCTGAAAATAATCGTGTTCTACAATACACCGTGCGTTACATTCAACGAAATTCCCGAAGCCGTATCGCCAACCGAAGGGAAACCAGAGCGGAGGGCGACGGAAGGCAAGGCTCGTCGCCGCAGAGGGTTAAATATTTGATCGAATTTCTCGGTTAAACAGCGAGAGCATTTGAGACCGTCCACGCCGACGTTAACAAAATAACCATGTGTGTTTAAGAGCGGCTAATATTCCAGCCAACGCATCGGGATTAATTAATTAGGTAATTTAGAGGCCAGCCCGGGTGCTTCGAGCGGCCGCGCGCGTATTCATCCATTCCATCTCCGACCCTCCCCCTCTTTTTTCCTTCACCCTTTTTCCGTCTCCTTTCTTTTCCCCCCGGTAATTAGAACGAGGGGGCGAAATTTCCACGACTGGCGTTCCCCGGTGAGAAAAATCACATCAACGAGGGTAGGCGTGCGACACGCGGCGAAACTGCGCGTGCGAGCGTGTTCAACCAGTTAACTGCGTTTCACGGATATACTCGTCGAACCAAATCTCTGTTGTGGTGCGGTTGACGCGTATATTCGTGGTGTAAAATAAAAAAATTACCATTGAATATGAAAACCCAAAATTTCAACAAAATAATAATAATAATGATAATAATAACGTCTTGTAGTAATTTATTAAAAGACTTTCTGTTTCATATCTACAACACTATGCAATTATTAGAAAATAACACTGATTAATAACATGTGAAAGTTTTTAAAACAATTTTTTGCCTTCGTAAGGCAAAGGGCTACTCCACACTTCTCGCACTGTATTTGTGCGTAACCCTTGCACCCAAGCATTTTATATCGGCTGCGAACACAATTATCAAGCCAGTGACCAAAATTATCTGTTCTAATGTTCTTGAAAGACAGACAGTCTTGAAAGAAGAAGGTGTGTTGCCGCTTGATAAAATATATCATGTAGATAGTGATAATTCTATAATAGTATGCAGTAAGCGAATATTAATGACTTTGAGACTGTTCGAATGGAATATCGTAGAATTAACACTATTCCTACCGACACTTCACGTATACCTATTCCTACCGCGACATTCTCACGTAAGACAGACTACAAATTTTTCTCAAAAAATAAACAATGAAGAAAGAAGTGAATATTGAAAAATGTATTATACGTATATTTGAGGAAAAGTCTAAAATTGAAAGGCGATTCAATTACATTGTATCTATGAAATTCTAATCGAAATTTTAAAAACGGTCATTTGACCGGTTGTGGTAGGAATAGTGTTAATGACTTTGAGACCGTTCGAATGGAATATCGTAGAATTAATGACTTTGAGACCGTTCGAATGGAATATCATAGAATTAACACTATTCCTACCGACACTTTACGTATACCTATTCCTATCGCGGCATTCCCACGTAAGACAGACTACAAATTTTTCTCAAAAAATAAACAATGAAGGAAGAAGTGAATATTGAAAAATGTATTATAGGTGTATTTGAGGAAAAGTCTAAAATTGAAAGGCAATTCAATTACATTGTATCTACGAAATTCTAATCGAAATTTTAAAAACGGTCATTTGACCGGTTGTGGTAGGAATAGTGTTAATGACTTTGAGACCGTTCGAATGGAATATCGTAGTATTACAATAATATGCATTTAAGGGTTAAAAGTGCGGGCCGTCGTTCAGGCGCTAACACGGAAGAAACGAGCGTACGCGCAACCTTTTCCGGTATAATGCGGCGACGTTGTAGCCGCGAACTACCGGAAACGGGAGGGAGGCACCCGCGCCATTTTTCTAGACCGAAATAACCGGGAAAGAAGAGCCGTTGTAATCGTTGGGAAACATAGGCGAGCGCGTGGCATCGGGGGTGCAGCTGCGAACGTGAGATTTATCGGGGCGTGAAACATTGTACCGTGAAGAGTTGTGCACAGTTTATGAAACGACGAACTTGCGTTTATTTCGGGGAGGATTCGCTAGTTTTTTTCGAGGATTTTCGCGCCGATCGAGTGGATACGGGTAATATTGAAAGGGTTAGATTTTCACGCTGATGCATCTGATTTGGGGGATGAGATGTTTTATACGAGAACTAAACATCACACGGAGAGAAAGGGTGTAGAGAATTTTAGTAATAATATGCTTTGTGAAAACGCAGAAAAATTTTTTATGTGAGTCTTGTGAATTAAAAAATTATATCCATAGCGATTCGCAGAACTGATACTTTCTCGTATCATATCTTTTATTTAACTGAAATACAATAGTGTATATAAAAGTATAAGTTGTATTAATAAATTATTAAGAAACTTGAAATTAAAAGGAACTCAAACTATTAAGAAACTTTAAATTAGGAAGTAGATATATGTTTAACGTTGGATTCGATTCAAAATTACAGCCGCATAACTTAATCAATTTCCCGGATCTCTATGTCTTGTAAAAGAATAAAATTCACACAAAGTGAAGTGACATATAGGAATCAAAGCAGGAGCTTTAGAGACCCTAGAAATATCCGGGCCCTTTCTTTTCGGTTCATTTGACCATTCAGAGGAGTTACGTTCGCTTTCAATGAGACGATTTCGCAGCGGTCGGCTGGTTTCAGGTCCCGGGGATTTCATCGAACCGCAACCCGTGGACAGGTTTAATCAGCGCGAGCCTGCACGTCCCTCTGTCCCAGAATTCCTACGTCTAGCTGGTCCAACCACGTCCCTGGACCCTTTATAAATCCTTCCTCCGTGTCCGCGCTCGCATATATTGCATTAGACCCCCGGGCATCGCGAATTCGCCCCGTTAACCCCGTTATTCGCGTTGGACGTGTTTCTTATTTCAATGGGAGCCTCGAAAAAAGTGCTGTCAACACGGGAAACCTCGGACTTCCCGAAAAGATTTGTAGCGACAAAAAGCCACCGTAAGCTTTCGCGTGCTCGCGAAACGAACTTCGGACTTCGAAACTTCTCGAACGGATCCGGATCTAAAGGAGTTACCGTCGAGAAATGTTAACTATTTGCTCCATCGGCGCCACTACGGTGACGCACGTAATTTTACAAGCGAAGTCACGGATTTCGAGTTTGTATCTGTAGGTTGACAACTGACGAGCGAAGCAACCAATGTTCGCAGTGCCGTGTGTGTATGTATGTGCGTGCGTGTATGAATGGCTGTAAGAAACGAACCTAGCAGGAGCGACGGGCAGTGCGCGAGAAAGAAACATTATAAGTAGTGCTAATTTAAAAAGCAAAAATATAAAACGTAAAACGCATCTCTATGTTTTTCGACCCTTCTTCGTTACAGTATCTTTTTCGTACAGTTTTCAATTTGATTTCTTTGTCTCCGATAAGTATACCTTAATCGTCGGTAATTCTAGTGTTAAGTTGTTACTATTAAACTGTTTGAAATATACATTTATTAATATTCTAATAGTTTCACTTTGTTTTATTCACACCTGAGCCCCATCATCTCACTCGATTAAATAAAGTAAAAATAGAATTTTCCTATAATATAAAGAACAAACTAGAGAAAATATTGGCCACTTGATGTTTCACCTACGGCCTTGAACGAAAAGTATGAAAAATCACATTCGTTTGAGATCTCATCTGCCGTGTTTAATCGCGAAGCCGTTCTCCAGCTGCCAGCGTAGAAAGAAACGTCCGTCTCGCGTGTGGGTGTGTGCGTATCGTTTCGACTATACGCGCGACTAATGCCCGTGCTTAATTGCGATTTACTCGACGGTACAGGTGAACCGAAGCATCGTGATCCGAATTTCCAAGCAACATTTATCCTCGGTTTGGTCGTTACGCTGTTTACCGAGCAACTCCACGGAATCGCTTCGTACCAGTAAACTAGGAAAGTTTATGGGGATGCTATATTAGCACGTCCGCTAGACGGTGAACGATAATGAGTGGAGATTAATGCTTGAGATCGTAATTTATTGTTGCTCCTTTCGCGAATTTCATCGATCAATCCTTCAACCGGGAAAAGGGGAACACAACCACGTGTTTTACGACTTTTTCATGCTACGATAACGTTAATTGTTCCCTCGCAATCTTAATATTGCGTCGAATGAAAAGTATCGAGATATTACGCTTAATTTGTGTTTAATTATTCTGAATATTGCAAACTCGAGATTATAGTTAAAATAAAAGTTAAACTTTGTCATAAACACAGCTTTGATTTATTAACAATTTTAATAAAATGGCATGAATTTAAATCAATAATTGCAGCTAAATTTATTGACAATGCGAACAAAGTGTATTTAATTCAAATAATAACAACAGAATACTTGTTGGAGTATTCGGAGATAATAAACAATATATGGACAACAATGTTAATAAACTAATAAGCAATCGCCATTATTTAAACATTGGAATATAAACAAATTACAAATGCAAATATCACTCAACTGTATTATACAAACACGTTTCGCACAATATTTTTTAGTCTTACCATTAACAATGCAATTCAACGTTAAAAGCCTCGCATAAATTACTGCAAATACCTCTCAAATATTTGCAAATCGTCAAATACCATCAGCAATTTAATCGTAGCCTATTCACATAATAAAGTTTACAATACTTCATTTTGCAAAACAAAAATTGGCTGTATTTGCATGCCAGGGAATAATCAAACAATAAAGACCAATGAGAGGCTGCAACAATTTATCGTATAAACAATTAGAATCTAGCAAAACTATAATTAATAAAGCCAATTAATAAATAATTTACATCTAATTTAACAGTACACAAGGCCAAAATCGTGTTTCACGCTCCAATGCATGTTTCCTCGAACCGTTCAGCTCGAACGTGACCTCCAAGCGCTCAGTCATTGTCCGACCGTCATTTCGCGAGCATCGAAGTGTCAATATGTTATCGAACATATTTCGACACGTCGCGCGTGTAGTAACGGGTTCGCGCGCGTGCCCGCGCGTATACGCGTGCATCCGCGAGCGTTTCGACTGCGTTCGTTCGCGTGTGTTATCGTTTGTACGTCGCGTGTGATTGCGAGTGCGCCATCGACCAATCCCGAAGGAAGGATGACGATTCGAGCCATCCAAACCTAGGAGCTACGTGTGCCCTGGAGGTGAAGGGGAGGAACGAGGGGAGGAACGAGATTGTTGCTGGTTTCGAGCTGTTACGGGGTACCATAAGATGTTCTGCGAACGGTGAGTCGCATGTTTTATTTTTTCTCTACTTTTTGATTTTGCTGTTGGACGAATTGTCCAAAATTGGTTGTTTTATCGTTTTTGCGAGGAGAATGTTCCTCGTAAATATTATTGTTCGTTGATATTCAACGAGTGTGATTTGTACAAATTTCGTTGGATTGTACAAACGATATAACTTGTACAATTTTATTCGGTTCATTTAAATGATTCGTTTAATTTAGCATAATTTAAATGTTTTATTTTGCTCCATTTGCTTCTTGTCCGATTTATTCCAGGATATCCTATTTTATTTCATTTTACTTTATAGTTTTGTAAATTATTGTTCTATTTTGCTTCATTTTGCTTGACTGCTGGTCTGGTGACCTTTCATTTAATTCCGTTTTACAGGTTTATCCTTCGTTTTATTCCATTCATTTTATATTTGTCTCTCGATTCTCCAACTTCGGTTTTCCATTTCGTTCATTTTGTTCCGTTTCACTTCATTGCGTTTTACTCGATACCATTCCGTAGCGAGTCCTCCGTTTCTTTCATTTTATTCTGATATAGAATCCTGTTAATTAATCTTTATAACACCGTCTCGCTTTTTTATATCGAGACTGAAGTTCGAATCGATATTCGCGTAACTTAATTTTAATTAATCAGCTAATTATAGAATAATCAAAGAATTAATTAAAAAATATTGTAGTATTGTAGAATGAATTTCAGGCGAGTCTCGTTCGACGCGTAGTCACCTCCACGTGGTGAGACTCGGTAATTGATGTCGGTTTTCAAAGAACGCATGCTCTTTGGAAATCTACATCAAGCTAAGAACTACGCATTACGCATGCATTCGCGATTCGGTCTAAATTTTGCAAAATTTTATTTTGAACTCTCGACACTGATTAGATTATCAAAATTATTACATTTCTTCCGCTTTTTTTGCCTTAATCGTATTTCATTCTACAATATCTACAAATAGCTTATTCGTATAAATGAATACATTCAATTATACGAATAAGCTATCGTCTGGTATACGATCTGTCTAATGTACTAATATATTATTTTACTACAGGTATTCAACTTGTTAATCTAATTTAATTTTATCACTGTTTTACTCCAATTTACTTCTTCAATTTTATTTCTGCGATATTATCGTATTAGAATCGTATTAATAGTTTTCAGTTCAAAATCAATTTGGCTTTAATGAGACACATGGTGAGACCTGGTAATTGGTATCGGTTTCCAGAGAATACTCTCTGGGAATTGCTTCCAAGCTGAAGATTACGCATATATCTGCATTTCAGTTTATATTTTGCAAAATCTCTATAAGGTTTTTCGGCCATCTAAGCCAGCCTGCAAGTATGAACGTTAAGCTTGGTTTTCTTCGACGAGACGACGCGAAACAACTTAATTTTAAGTTTTAGTACACGTCTGTTAAGATTTATGTGTAATTAATATAATTTATTTAACAACTATTAACACCATCAAATGCCGAAATAAATTAAATGATTAAATTAAATTAAATAATTAATCACACTGAAGATCGCTTCGTTTTGCGACTTTCTCTTTCTCTTTTTTTCTGTCTCTTCTCTGTCTCTCTTTCTCTTTTTCTCTGTCCCTTCTCTGTCTCTCTTCCTCTTCTCTCTTTGTCTCTCTCTTTCTTTCTCTTTCTCTTTCTCTATGATTGCTATTACAGCACCGACCGTCTTTTTATCCGTTTCACCCTCTCACTGTTCTCTTTATCTATGCCATACATATACAAATTACATAGATCACACTTCGCAACACTCATTCCGTAACACAAACCTTAATATCTACTTACATAGTTTATCATACGCCCTCGCCACACTCATCCTTCCATACAAACATTCTCTCCCACACCCCATACCCTGCGATAACCATGTTACCGCATTACCTAGGTATATCCGTCTTTTTAAGCAAACTCTTCGATCATATTTAATAACGACATAGGTTTCGTGACGGCGTGAACTCGTGCATCTATTCATTCCAGCATTTATCAAGCCCTGGGCTACAGAACTTTTCGCCGTTTCTCACCGGTACAAATACCTCCGGGATACGTATAACTCACGCGATATCCCGGCCGCTCCTCCAAGTAAATTTCCCAGACGAGGTGCAAGAAAGCATCTCGAATGCGTCTCACCGAACTTCAAATGTATCTTTCTCCGAAATGCGCGAAGTTTTTCAACGTTGATCGTCTTGTCACGGTCATCCCATAATTCCAGGGATTTATATTACGATAATGTATTGGGTGATTGCAAAAGTTCGTGACAAGATTTTGATAGATAGCAAAGCATGCACAGTTGGCCGTATAATAAATAATAAGTTAGAAATTAAAAATATGAAAAATTTGTAGAAGAAATAATATTTCGATGGATAATCAAGGAAGCGCTATCACGCTCTTCGGCTTTTTTCGGCACATAATCGAAGAAGCGCGATCGCGTTGGTGAACTCGTTGTGGAAAAATGTAGCTATGCGATGGGAGAGGAAAAAGCATATAAGGGTTCTCTCGAGGGAGGAAAGCATTAGTGATTAAAGGAAAATCGAGTTGTGGAGTTGTATAAAGAGTTGAGAGTTAAACATACAGTTGCGTGGTAGAGCTGGATTAAAAATTGCTGTGTATTGTATACTCTTGCTATCAATCATATTAATAACAATAATAATAATAATAATCTTAAGACTTTTTTTCTACAATAATGTAGGAAACAATTAATAAAAGATTATATATTTTAAAATAGTACAAAAGAGAGTTAGGTTACAATTACATGAACATTGCGCACGGAATGAACAAAGGATGGGCGTCTTGTGTCAAAAAAAAAAACATTTCGTGACAAAATCGTTTTTACAACTCCGTTTCGCTCGCTCACGATCTTCTGCCCTCCGAACAGGCAGTGCCGCCCCACGAAATAATTTCGCCACTAAACCTTCATAATCTTAAATCCTAATTAGTATAAATAAAACTTAATAAATCTATGGGTAATTTCTGGCTCCTACAATAATTAAGAATTACAATAGTTGGTCTCATCATTTAGAAAATCTTTAATTGCAATGTTCAATTGTAATAGTGATTTTTCTTTCCTAATACCAAATATAGTATTTCAAAAATGTAAAATGACTAATCTCTCAAAATTTTTAGTCTCTAAAAATAAAACGGAAAGTGTCAAAGTAGGAGACTGAAATAAACATAATCTCCATTGTATTATTTTCGCGAGAGATACGTAAGCTTTCTCGGGAGAGTAAGATTACAGAATATTTCGGGGCTCGCCTTAGATTCCGCTGTTTCCCATTAACCTTGATCACCTTGCGCGCATTCGTCTGAACATCTCGCGTATCCTTTCTTCCGCGTATCGTCTCTCGTTTCCGTTGCCCTATCATCGTGGAACACGCGATTCAGGCCGCGGATCGCGTTGCAAATGTAATCTGAGAGAAGCGGGATCCCAAGCTGGCAGGCAGCGCGCCGTAACGCGAGTTGTTCCGCTTGGTTTTCCGCTTTCGCGGGAGAATTTTCACGGGCGAACCACGGGGAAGGGAAATGGTTCTTTCTTGATGTGTTCGAGCCTTGCAGCGTGTTATTGTTCGAGAGAAAACGCGTCTACTTGAACCGGAAGTCACGGGGTTGAAGGGTTCCTCGCTGACGATCCATTTAACGTTTCTCAAACCTTTGTTCTTTACTCAATTTCAGTCGATCTTTTAGTTTTATCGACCGAAAACGGATCGCATTTTGTGTAGAATAATTTTTATTTATTTATTTATTTATATGGGATTAACCCATTAGACAATTATAAATGTGGAGACGATATGGAAATGAGTGACCAAGAATTCACATTTTAATAAACTTTGTTAAAATATCGTTAATTAAATTATCGCGAGGCGAGGTTTCAATGCTTCGAGACTCGAAGAACGAATGTCGGCCCAAAATCCGTTTTGCAAAAGAGAGAGAGGAAAAGATCTTTTCGAGCTGCATCAGGCCTCGAACCATATCTAATTCCTTTATTACACCCGGGGCCCGAGTACTTGGATTGGGATAGATTATGATTCGGGAGAAAGAGAGTTTTAAAAGATGCGAGCGTTGACGAACGTTGTTTTATTTGCGATTCTTAGAGTTTACGGGAGCTTTTAGCGAGAGGGAAGGAAGATTAGATTGCGGATGATCGATGCGAAAAAGTACGGCAAAAAGTTACGAAGAAGTAGTGTAATTGAAAGTTTTGAAGCTTGAAAAATGGAAGTACAATGCAAACTGCTTTTCATAATACTCTATGCACGGATTTCGGCCTCCTTAAACCTCCTTATTCGTTGCAGCTTTCTTCTCTGACGTTTCCGCCAAACTATGCAATCTTCTACATTTTTAATACAATTTCCAACCTTTCCGAACTTAATGAGTCGAAACGGGATCGTATTAGGATTAATATATAAAGTTGAAGTCTGTGGATCAGAGAGAAACGGAGTCGCTCAAACTCATCAGAACTCTTGATTACTGGAGAACCTTGAAGTTCAGAAAATCACATTTTTTCCACCGCTTTTATCCGAACCCTCGTTTCCATCGGAAATCGTTTGTCAGCAGCTTGAGGCTTTCGGTTCCAATCGAACGGCGAAAACAGGCATTCTTCCGCGTCCCAGAAACTTTCAAAGAAATCGACGCGTAGCTTCGCGCCGACCAGTCGATTATTCAAGAAAGAATTTCTGAAACAGATACCCTGGCGAGCACACGGTCGAGCGATTTCCTCGAGGAAACACGCTGAAAGTTCGCGAACGCATCGAATTTCTTCGTCGAGCTTTTCCTACCCTTTCTCTCCCCAACCGATTATCGGTTTTCGTCGTTTTATAACTCCCCTAGTTTCCGGTTTAACTCGTTCGCTACCAACCGTCACATATACGTGACACATCTGTTTCTTACCACAGCTCGACGTCACATATATGTGACAGACGTTTTTGGGTAACTTACTAAGGCATGTTGGATGGGAATAAAGGTACTCCTTGTATATAATACATTTATTGTCCACTAGTCTTATCCTTTAAATTATACTACATCTACCACATCTATAGGAAAATTCTACTTTAACAACTTTAGTTGAGCGAGAGATGGGATAACATAAATGTGAAGTTATTAGAATATTAATAAATATATATTTAAAACAGTTTAATACTAACAACTTAAACGACTTTACGACTTAGCAACTACTACGTTCACAATCAAACGCTTTCTGTCTTCACAGTCAAACTCTTTCTGTCTTCATAGTTAAACTTTTTGCACGCGCTCGTATTTTCCCCGTCATATATTCTTCCAAACACTCATTTTTCTTCCTAATTCTAAACCTTTCTCATTCGATGCATTCGGTCACCTTCACCCAAAATCTCTCAGTTGCGACGTTTCCTCAAATGCTCAAAAACACTCTAGTCCAAACATTCTACATTCACACGGCTGTCGCTTAACTCAAGCACTCTTCACAGTTTCCTAAAATTACGTATCCACTCGATCGCATTTCTACATATAATTACGAAAAAAAATCTTAGACTCTGATGGATGTTTTCCCCAGGAGGTCCTGGTAGCAAACAGGTTAAACTTCCCTCGCTCCTAACGCGAACAACCCTCGAGTGGCTTGGAAAAATGTCGAAACACGGCTGTTTGCCTCGTTAAAGCGAACAATCTTCGGTCGGTTTACCCAGCCACCGTTCAACTAAGAACTTACAGGCAAGTTTCTCTGCCAACGTTTGAATTCCCCCTCGCGGTGTTCTTGTTTCGTTGTCCCGGAAGCGCCGCGACACTTTCGCCGCGAACGAGGCGGAATAATCCACGGGAGACCGCGAGGGAGCACGATCAAAAGGTTGGGAGGTGGGACAGAGCGTCGAGAGCGAGAACGAGGGCGAAACGAGGCGGAAAGGAGCCGGTCCGACTCGTTGTTCCATGGCTGGTTGATGAAAGTGCACCACTCTCTCTCCCCGACGCTTTGTTCCGGTCAGATTACTCGTTATCTGTCCGATTTGCCCGTGAATCCTCCAGACGGACTGGGAAATCTTCGATTCGACCGCGAAACTGCTCGTTAAGCTTCTGGAAAAGCTTCGAGGGCAATCGGTGCATAAGGGAGATTGAGTGGTTGGATTTCGCGTGGCACTTTGTTGTTAACGCTTTACCGACCGCTAGTGGTTTAACATCCGCATTCATTTTGCGTGGATGCATCACTAATGATTTTATTATTAACACGTTCCCTGCCGGACATTTTTTTTTTCAGACTTTCCGTTCAGACCAGCGTGGGGCGTATACGCCCCACATTTTTTTTATGGTTGACACAAGCATGTTTTTTTGTGGTATAATATACAATATTTCAGTAATTTAAAACCATACATTTAAAAGAAAGGCATATCTCTTTATAAATTTAAACCAGAAAAGCAATCATTTTTAGTTTATTTGACAAAATATTGTTAAAAATATACCTTTTTTTGAAGGCCTTTTTCCGGCGTGGGAGGAAATTTTAGCATGGGGCGTATATTTTCTTAATGCAATTAATAGTTTAATATTTCTTTAAAGTAAACGTATGATATAGCTTAGGAACATGTTATCTTCGTATAAACGTGAACGTTACAAAATTTACAAACGAAACATGCAAAAAACCGATTAATAGGCTCCTAGTTGGTAAAATGTTAACACCTAGTCAACCAAATGGGGAGATCTCCCGTTTTTTCTTCGACAAAGCGCTGTCACTGATTTTATTTACTTTTCTTATTAGTTGTATAGGAAATTCTGCTTTTATTTATTTAGTAGAGTAAGATGATAGGGCTTGAGTGTGAGTATGATAAAGGGAAGTGCTTAAAATATAATAATATATTTAAAATAGTTTAATAGTAACAACTTAAACGATTTTTCAACTTAGCAACTACGACGTTCTTACTTCTTTCACGATTTACACAATTACCAAAACAATTTAGTTAAGTAGAGAAGAATTTGTCGAATATTAAAATTGAATTAGTCGTAGTTTAAGGTTGGTAGAAGCGAAGAGTAACGCTACCGATGCGAAGGTTAAAATGTCGAGGCATTCAGGAATTCTGAATGAAGGGAGAGATGAAATTCACAAGCGAGGAAAAGTGTAGTTGGAAATATACCGAAGATAAATCGTGTCCAAATTGACACGCAAATTCTTCTAGCCTAATTTACAACTGTGCTATTCGTAATGGGATAAATATCGAGTCAATCTTTCGCGATAATTTAATCCAATACGTATTAGAAGCACGTTTCAATGAAACAACCGATGTTCACCGAGAAATTTCGAGGTTAATGAATCAGCGAATTGTCGCGAAACTTCGCCAGTGCTTTAATTAGTTCAATTTGATCGACTGATCGCGTTCCCTTTGTTTTCACCGCATTGGCGCTGTTCCAGACCATCAACGGCGCACGGATTCTATTCCGTTGTAACGGGAGAAAAGAGTAAATGGTGCAATCGTGTACGATTCCCGGCCTTAAAATGCTCGAAACAAAAAGAACGAGAGGCGTTCCCCTAAATACATTGTCTCACCACACACCGCGTTCATCCGTGTGTAAATTCTAAGGAAAAACGGCTCACTCCCTACAGTTCATTCACTTGCACCTCGTTATCACTAATTTGAAAGAATAATTGTATAAACGTAAGATTTAAATATTTCAGCCTTTTGTCCCAAAATCACCGAACATTCTTCTCGAATTATTTGTACAAATACGACTAAATAATGGGTTAACGACTAAGTTCCTACCGTCTTTCTTAAATCTTTTAAAAGTTCATTTTTTAATAAAAATTAACTACTAATTAACCAATAATATATTCTCCCTTGTTGTTTATAACTTCTTCCCAACGATCAACAAGATTTTTAATACTTCGTTGATAGAAATGGAAATACGGACACCAAAAATGCTAGTTAACAGTTAGCCGTCTTTGCGAGCACTTTTAAGTTTCTCGCAATTTATCGTATAGTCAGAGTCGTCTCTGAGGAAGCCCTTGTTAATAAATAATAAACAAAGTTTATTCACCGTTAATGATAGTGTTTTAATTCCACAATCCACAACCATTAAAATTCTAAAATCTTTTGGTTAGAAACATAGTGGCTCGGAATAATAATCCAGACGCTCTAGGTTGAATTAAAAAATATTTGAATCACCGCAACCGCGTGTATTTTCTGGACGAGAATCCGGCACAGGGCAATAGAAATTCTGCGTATTAGGACGTTTCACGTGAAAAACTCACCTAAGAATCCCTGGATCGCGCCCAGAGGCATCACGAACAGGCTGACCAGCAGATCGGCGACGGCGAGGGACAGAAGGAAGTAATTGGTAACATTGTGCAGCCTCCTGTCGAGTCCCACGGCTAGGCAGACCAATATGTTCCCCAGGCCACCGGCCACGATGAACACAGCCACGAAGAGGAAGCTCCAGTCGAAACGGCGACCCCTGCCTGTCGAACTCAATTTCATCCGGTGCGAGCAAGAAATCGTTAGATCCTCCGTCGTCGAGTTCTCCGTTGGCGTGCATTCCAGGATCTATGGATACGGTGGGAGAAAGAAAGGCTCGTTGAAAGGTGAATTCTCGAGGAAATTTTCCATTGTTGGAGATCGTAGGGAACATGATTTGATTGCTTTCACTTGTACCTTCAAATGGTTTATTGAAATTTTACAATATTGGTATATTTGAGAATAAATAAAATTTGAAATAAAAATGTCGATTGAGATCGAAAAGTGGATAGTTAATTTATCGCAAGTATTGTTATCCACCTTTCTTGATATTGCAGTGGCTAATATTATACAGCAATAGTCTTTGGTCTTAAACTTTTGTCCGCATACTGTATATTCATAATTGTTATGTGTATTCTATGAATACGTAGACACTTTTAGTCTGGCCACGATACTTTTATCTAATACCAGTTCTAAGATTGGTTCTTAATTTTCCATTTAATAGCTTTATTACGTGTACGGAAAAAAACGACGCAGCCATAGGCTATTATAACCCCTCTTTTGTTTCTTTTTAACCCTTCCATCCGTCCCTCCCTCTTTCCTATACCGTAAAAGCATTACTTCGGGAAGATGCCTCGTCACGCAACTCTGGGAAAATGGCTTTCACTATTTGCACGATATAGGTCTTTAAACATTGAGAAATTTTTGTTTAATAATTGTCTAAGTACGATCAATACCAATATACATAAGAAAGAGAAGCAGCGAAACTTGCGCAATAAACTATACATAAATACCAGTAGAAACAATATTTAATTATTGTTGAAGAAACTACAGAATTGTTAATAGTAAGGGATAACTCTATTGAGCTATTCTGGCGAAGTTAGTCTACATTTAAGCGTCTTATCTCGAATCAAGTTTAATCGATTTCTTTATTGTACTCAATCTTTTCATTTCATTTGAACTATTATAATTATTTTTATTCTATTATGCATGCGTTAATGGGTTTATACCCGTAAAATTAATAATAAATAAATAAATAAATATAAATACAAACAAATAATGTTCCAACATACAAGACTCGAATGATGGCACAAACAGAAACACTTTTTCAACTGTACCACAAATCTCAGCTAAAATCCTTACCTGATCATCAAACCCCGTCTCGTTGCACCCTCTGAACCTCGGTATCCTCGACAAGAACACACCCTCGATGCTCTCCAGGCCGCTGAGTACCAACGACACGTTCACGTCGCAGCTGGAATAGTCGCATGGCTTGCACAGCAACGTCATCGACGACGTGAACGTGCCCTTCTCCGCGGTGCACATGTGATCGAACCCGGACGACCCGACCACCCCACCGCACTCGTCGATGCACCCGAGGAAGCTACCGTTACAGGGTAACTGATGAAGCACTGCGGTCAGGTTACTCGTCCAGGAACCCGTCAAGTTCCCCTCCATGTCGTTGGCGAGCACGCTACCCACAGAGAATTGTCCTACCGCTCGGGCCTACGTTCTAACGTCATCGGCTTGTCCCTGGCAGACCATGGCTCACAGACGCCTAGTTCCCATCGAAACTAGGGCACCTTGTCCACGAACGAGCAACGCCTCGTGATCCTGTTCACTCGCGAGCCTCCGCCCTGCCTTCTGTTCCGCATAGTTATCCTTTTCGAGACACTGTTCGCCGTTTCAGGGGAACTCTATGGTGGCGCGGAACAGGGCACGTCTAAGAAGTAAGAGCTCTCTTCGATCTAAGCGCGAAATCGTTACGCGAACGTGCAAAGGAACGTAATCGGTAACCGTGACACAACGACGGTGCTCATCGCTTCGTGAAAGGTGGTGGTTGTCGCTCGCATTGCTTTCGAATCGAAAATTGCGACAACGGTGGATGAAGATGACGGGGCGGGCCTTCGTTGCTTGTCCGGCCGGTTTATGGATTCCTCGAGTCCTGCTTTACGACCGACTGCGCTACTCGAAGGGTCGTGCAGCAGCCGCTTTTATTCGACCCGCTTCCTCGTCCTCTCCATCTGGAACAAATGATGACAGTTTCAAGCTCTCCCCCGAGGAATCGATTTATCGCGCGGGGCATTATTAGCAGATCCGTGTCTGCGTGCACGGGCACCCGCCTCCCCCGTGAAACGGCCGAAACTGTAAAAACAGAAGAGAGGAAGTTGAAGAAGATGAAGAAAGGAGAAGAGCATATTCGGTGAAGAAGAAAGATTGGATTGGGGGGTTGCTTCGACGTCGAAACAAAGATGATGGCGCACGACATTGATCCACTGGGAACGAGGGACCTTTGTCGTTTTGGATAGCGGGAACGCTTTTAAATTGGATGGCCCTTCGCTTTTTTTATCCGCCAGACCTTCGATTATTCCCCTATTTTATTCGAGGAACGTTCGGTGTCGCGGAGAAGAGAATTCTACGTGGAACAGTGTTCCGGGATACGTAGATTTAGGATTTAGGGGTGTATTTGTGAACTGGCATTAGAATTCTGGTGCTAACAACAAATATCCCTATTATTAGGGATATTATAATTATTTATATGGCGCCATCGCCATCGCATGAGACGGGACAATAGGTCACCTTAGAAATTAAGAAACGTTGTTGTGGTCGACAAAATTTATTACTGATTAGAAAAACAAAGCTTCTCGAGAATCATACTAACTACTGGTACATTCTAGCAAACATTCCCGTCGCTATCGTTAGAAACTATCATTCATCGAATTGAGCTGAGAACATGGGCGAGTGTGGAAGCGATGTATTAGTTAAACCGTAAGAAACGATTGTTAAATTATTCATCGCAGAGCCAAAAAAAGGAGACAGTCCCATCGTCTCTAGGAGCAGAGATATACCGTGCGATCAGAGGCGACGCGTAATCCATCGATCACTTTTTCATGGTCCTTGTCGAGACGACGGAGTCACCCCTTACCCCCCCTCTCCTACCCTTGTCGTGCAAATAGAATATTTATCGGGGATTACAAAACGAGTTGAGAGCTTCGGGAATCGATGGGTAACGCGCGCAAGGGATGAAGGCAAACGTTATACGAGGCTACCGACAAAATCCGCGGCTAATACGGTACTTTCTGCGTTGCACGGCTTATATTAGGTTAGCAATTAGGTTCCCGTTGCTTTTTTTAAAAGTAAAGGAGATTTCCACCTGTTTCGATCTCTTTCAAATGCTATGCATGGAGTTTCGTTCAATATTGATGCAGAATTGAGAGCAGCTCGGTTGGATGAATTCTTCGAGCCGAAACCGAGTGATTTCTACCAACGTGGTGATTGAAAATCTTGTTGATCGTTGGGAAGAAGTTGTGAACAAACAAGGGAGAATACATTATTTAATTAGTTGTTAATTTTTATTAAAAAGTAAGCTTTTAAAAAATTTAAAAAAACGCCGGGAATTTAGTTGCCAACCCATTAGATATTTTATTCAAAGTTGCTTCACGGTTTTGAAGGGAAGCGGGGAGGGGATAGGAACGGATGTAATAATATTGCATCGATCAGAAATAGGAGCGGCTTAAGGTGACATCGGTGTCGATACGTATCTCGCTCAAAACCAGCCCGATAAATCACGTTCGCGTTGATAGGCAGCAGTAAGCCATTTACGGATTCCGCTGAACCGTCGCTCGGTTGTATATCAAGAAAATATTGTTTTCTTTCTTTAGATAAAATATTGTTTTCCATCTGTAGATCGTAGATCGATGTTGCATCGATTCCACTGTAAATGGAATGATCGAGCAGTTCGTTTTTAGGCGCACAAAAAAGGTAGCTGTTGTTCTATCAATCCCTCTGGAATGATAGAGCAACACTGCTGCAGGGATTCAATCTTCTCGCGGTCTCTTTTTCGTTTAAATTTATTCATCCTCGTTTCGCATTCGGTTTGCTAATTGAACTAGGAAACCGAGCGATTTGATTCTGATTCATCGACATGGTCAAGAGCACATAGTTCCGAATTTTATGAACTGAATTTTTTTACTTTAATTCGTATAAAATGGAATCGCTCAATAGATCGAACAATGGAATTAATTTTCCGTAAATTTCTTAATTTTCTGCTCTATGGAAATGATTAGCTTAGATTCTGAATAGCTAAAGTATTACTACGATTAAGTTAAGTTTTATTTTAGTCCATAATTCCTCATTTCAATAAACCAAAAAGTGTCATTTTACCCGTGGTAGATGTGCAATTTAGGCACGATTTACTGAAAGATTTGCATATTCAACGAATAAGAGATTTACATTCGTTTAAGGTAGCATAAAATTTGGCGTTGTTCGGCAAAAGAAATGAAGTTGTATTAAAGAAAGTAAAAAGGCGAAGCAGTTTATTCCATCCACCTTTCGATTTAGCAAAGTTTCGGGGCTGAAACACGCGATATTACGCATCCAACTGCGATACCTGCTGTCGACTGATAATAAACGCACAATATTTGCGGATAAACAGAGAGTATAACTTTGCAAACTAGCTCGAAGATATAGGGAAGCCCACGTTTCCTTCAGGAACTTCAGGTTATTCTGCCAACAGCGAATCAAGCCCCTTAACCGTGACGCGTAAACAGTTTCTAATTAACGCCCGTCGCAATGCTCGTCGTTTAAAGGTTGTAATAATCGCTCGTTAGGAACTTCTCGCACGATGCGTTTCCTTGCTCAACCCCTAACGAAGCGTTAACAAAGCTGCTGAAAAAAAAAGTGGCGTCCATTTTTCCGTCATCGATGAAAACTTTTAACTTCAACCCGTTTTTTCTTCTCGTTTTTTTTAACCCTTTCAGTACTGAATACTCTCGGGCTAAGTACTCCGCGTGGACGGAGCGCTGTTAGCGGCTGCTAACAAGATCGAAAAAATTGAAAAACGCATATATTCGTTCATGGTTCCTAATAGCAATTTTCATCAGACGCATATATGCGCCCGTAGCACTCGAAAGGTTAACGCCGATATGTGTGACCATTGAATAAGTCATAAGGCGAAGAAAACAAAAATTGACGAGCGCATATATGCGTTCATGGTCCCTACGAACAACTTTCGTCAGACGCATATATGCGCTCATAGTACTCGAAAAGTTGGGGACAGGGGAGTAGAGGAAGTTCTTAGTGGGACGGGAAGAGGGCTAGAGAAGCTGAAACAAATACAGCAGGAAAGAAAGAGAAAAAATGAAGAAGCACTAGAAGAACAAAGAAAGGGGGAGGTGCTGGAAGGAGTTAAAAGACTGGAGGAAGAAGGATCAGGGGGGAGGGAAAAATGGAAGAAGTACAAAAACCAAAGAAATGGGCAATAATAGAATTAAGTAGAAAATAAGTTACTGTAGGTTAACAAACCAAAAATTAAAATAAATTAAAATTATAAGGTTAAACGATAAGTTGTAAACTATATGATAGGGAAAAAGATATTATAATTGAATAAGGGATAAAAATTAGTAATTAGTGGTTAAAGTAGAAGTAAGAAGGGAATATGTAAAAAGACAAATTGTAAACCGGAAGCCATCCTAAGCCGTTTAGGCAAGGATTATAATAAATAAATAATAATAATAATAATAGTACTCGAAAAGTTTAATCCTGCAGAAAGTATTCGATGCCTGGTGAATATAACGAAAGGCAAATTTACGCGACCTCTTACGTCAAGGCTTGTTCGAAACGGCGAACAACTCGGAGGATCGTCGAAATACCCCTTCGCGCTCTTAAAACATCTCGTGTATGAAGTTTAATAACGACAGCCGGTCGGCCATGATGAAGTGCAGTTTCTGTCTCCTACATAAACAGCTCGTTTCTAAAATCCATATTACTTTACGGTGGAGTATATGGTTAATGGAAGTCGTCGTTGAATCACCAGAGCAATTTACCGGGGTCTGTTTCCATATAACGAAGGGAAAGGATCGTACATGGATTAAGCAAATTTTAAGCAGATTCAAATCCGATTGAATAGATTCGTACGGTTCGATAGCGATTTAAGAAAGACGGATTGTATTTGCGCTTTTAAGTGAATTCGAATCTGTTCTATCTGTAGAAATTGCAAACGTTGAAACGCTTATAAACAGTCTTACATTCCGTGGATAGCATAAACCGTGCACTTTTTAAAGTAACATTAAAATCCATAAAATGGAACTTATCCATACGAATTCGTTCAATTAACCCTTAAATGCATGATTTTTTTCTTACACCTTGAAAAAAATATATTATGTAGACATATACATGCTAATGCAGGGAAAAATAAAGAAAAAAATATTTTACAATTTTTTTACAGTAATTTATTAAAAAACCTTCTGTTGCATATCTGCAACACTATGCGTTTACTAGAAAATAACTCTGATTGATTACACGTGAAAGTTTTGAAAACAATTGTTTGCCTTGGTGAGGCAAAGGGCTACTCCACACTTCTCACGCTTTATTTGCGTGCATCCCTTGCATCCAGGCATTTTACACCGTCCGCGAATATAATTATCAAACCAGTTACCAACATTATGCTCACTACGAGATGTCTAATATGGGTTAAAGATTAAGAATTACAAGAGTTTTAAAGAGCGTGTAATGTTTCAGGGTGGCAAAATTCATAGCATTGTCACAAAACTCAATATCAATGCAACAGAATCAATTTTTGCTTGATTTTGCAGTATTCAGAAGAAGAAAGTTCAAACAACTAGGAACTGCTGAAAGCTTCAGGTCAGTTTCTAGTGGACCTCTTTAACCTACCGAACCACGGATTAGTTTCCATTGGGGAAATTTGTTCCACGTCATCGTGGCACGTGCTACCCTTGACTCCATAAATTACCCCATGATTAATCGTTTTCGCCGACCCGTTTTCTTTGCTTCCACCCTCTTATGCCTTGACAGTATCAAGACGTGATATTCAAATGAACACGAGCTTGACATCAACTCTCGACCCCTCTCGATGTTACCGATGATTCGAATTTAAATTGTCTGCGATATCTACCAGCCGTGCATCGATAGCTAACATTCTCAAGCGGACGAACATTTTCATCCGAGCATTTCCTTTCTCCGTTTCGAGATGCTTTTCCCGGCCTCGTTAATCGAAGCGTGACTCGTAGCAGCTCGTACATCATGCTTTTTTCCGGATCGTTCCTCTCTCGCGTTTCATCTGGTGCCTCGTTGAGAACGGAAGGTGTAAATATCGACAGTCACGCCTTTTTGATGCGACTCCGTTCCTCGAATCTCAGACGCGGCACTTCGATGCAATACTTTACTTACATCAAGGAAGATTGAAATATTGTACGCAGAGGCACGGGAAAATTATCGCAGAAATGTCGAATAATTACACCGAAACGAATGGTGTACGTTTTATTCAACGAAAAAGTAATTATACTGAAATATAGGATTTAAGATCGACGTGAATTTAATACGTTTTAGACAAGAAATTGAACCTCTAAATTATATTAAAGACGACGAAAGGCTATAGAAGAGGGATAATTGTTGTGGTAATGCGTAGATTTAAGGATTAGTATTGCAAGATTGTAGGTTTGGTGTGTATGGATAGGGATGGATAGAGCGGAACCGAATGTTTTGTCTTTTGGGATCCCATTCGATCGAGAAATGAATGGAGGTAGAACTTTCGTAGCCCCAGCGTAGTGTGAGGAACTGCGTAGCCTATTGTGTAGTGTTTTGTCTGTGTTGTTTTTTTTAGTTTTATTCAAATACGCGTATATTCTTTAAAACCTTATTCATTTTTCCATTTTTCCTTTTTTCCCCTTTTTCCTATAACCTTTGCCATATTATACTAAAACGCGGAATTTCTGTGTTTGCTAAACAATCGCCACGAACTTTCCGGGCAGTCTATGAGTACAGTTACTTTGTTTGCCGTGAAGATCCCATTTCACGATTCATTTCATATTTCTCTTGACTCTGCCATCGATTCTTCGAGAAGTTTTCTCGTTTCATGAAAGGTTTCTCTTGTATCCGTGTTATCGGGCTCTACAATTTGTCCGTAGCTTGACTGGTCGAGCATCCCATTAGTCGTTCGATTCAAATGATCATGCGAGATATAGAAATTGGAGAACTATCGAAACTCACTACCGAAGTATCTATTTCATCCCTCTTTCACTTTTCCAAACACTTCGCTGATACTCTTTGTTGGCGTTTATAGACAGTATAATAGAACTTTTTATAAATTATTTAACAATAACCAATCAATTCGCTATACTCTTAATAAATATGATATTGACGCATCTGAAGAAGTGATAGTTACAAGAAATTCTGCTAGCTTTTAGTCTCTGTTAGAATTTGAATACAGAAATATTATGAAGCAAAAGTTAATCGAAAAATCAGCTTTCTTTTAACGTACTTTTTAACACGATCAAATTGAAAATTATACGGAAAAATACCGAATACATAGGAAACAAATCTTTATTCATACTTTCTGCAGAAAATCATAGTAAATTTTGGATTGGTCATTTTGACTGCTCTGGTTAAACCCCATTTCCAATAGCCTTCGTATGAAAATTCTATCGTACATTCTATCATCGTATCGAATCATTCTACATTCTTAGTGAAGCTCATAGCGTTAAATATTCAAATTCAGGTCAGGTTAACCTAATTCTGCGCAACGTCTAACCACACAGCTTATCCGGAATGCCCGATGAAACTTAAAATCGTTGTTAATCAATGGACAACGAGTGATTAACAATGGATAGCTCGATTATCCCCGTGAATACCTCGAATCGACCCTAAAATCAGCGTACCAAGGTCCTTCCCGTGAAAGATTGATCGCGCAATACCGCGTAACCTCCGACCTCGCTTCCGTCTTCATTCCTATTTCATTCGGATGCTTCCTTCCGGCTAGGACACCGCCGCTTCCTTTCAGTGGACTCGAAGAAAGGACACGAGCATAAATTACACGTCGGCATAATCCTGCGCTGGATTGATGCTTCGCCACGGGAAGCTTTATGAAACGATCCCTTTGTTCGTGCACCCTTCCAAGAAATCATCGACCCAACCTTGTCCCCGAATCTGACGCGAACCATTGTCCCGGAAGGGATGGAAACAACCGAAATTATTTGTTCCTGGTCAAAAGGTCTCTCTCTCTCTCTTTGTATGTGTGTCTCTTTCCCTCTTTTGATCACTCTCGCTCTAATGAACATGTTTGGTTTCAATGCTAATGATCGTTCGGACTAGGCGGCAGTGAATTCGTGTTATAAGAAAGTAGGCGAAAAAGATTCTTGCAGATTAGTGTGGATGATGAAGTAGGTTGCGTATAGGTGAATGAATAGGTGAGGATTAGAATATAATGATTATATTGTAGGTGTTTATACATCTCTGAGAGATGTGAAGGAGTGTATGGGATATATGAAAATATACAACATTGGAGATTGTGGGTAAAAAGGAAGAAGTAACGATAACTTTCTTTACAAGATTAAGCTAGTTTGTTTCTAAAAGAAGATATATCGTTTCTGTACTAAATCTTTAAGCAACGAAAGGCAAATTTGGAATCAATAGAAGAGTCTAAAGCAGGGCTTCTTAAACTTTTGTCATTCACGACCCCATTTATGATTGCGAGTTTCTTGACGACCCCATACAAATATAAAAGAAAAATAAATTAATATTTTTTGATGATTTATTTATTAGGTAACAATATACATATACATATGAAAATATATAGTTTTAGAATTCGCTTTGAAACATACAAAAATCTAAAATTAAAAATTGCAGAATTTTGCTACGCGACCCCATTTGGAGTCGCGACCCATAGTTTAGGAAGCCCTGAGTCTAAAGGATACAGTTTGTCCTCTTCTAATTCTTATACACAGTGTAGTGTAAACACTTCAACTGTTCCTAGAACCTGTCCAGCGCATGGCTCGACCTCAAATTTCTTCTAAGAGATTAATTTTTGTTTATACGTTAGGACGTATTTTATTTCCAACATACAGAACATCTAAAATAAAATTCTCAATAAAATGTGCTAGAGGTGAAACAAGTTTCTAGGCTATACGCTTCTTCATTTATGTATATGAAAATGTAATATTTACCTCCTTGAAGATTTATCAAAGATATTTAATGAATTGTGCAAAGGAAACGAAAAAGTTTCGACGTACAGGTCGGTGAAATAGACTGTAAATATTTAGGTTCTAATTAGAAAACACACAGGAGAAGCATAGGTATAGCACGTTCTTATTATCGCTACTAATGGCCTTCCTGTAGGTTTGTCAAAGGCATTCGATTAATCGAGCCAGTCCAGCTTGGACTCGAGATTCGTCCTTCTTTCCCGTCGCAAATGAAAAATCCTTTGACCTTTTCATTGACACAGCAAGCAACCGAGACGAGAAGTGGTCGCCTTTTCATTTCACCGAACCCGTTCGAGTTTGCAGGTTTAGTTACTGCTAATCAGGACGACTAATTAGAAGCGTCTCTTGGGTTGAACACGAGTTTCTTTGGATAACAGTTTGAAGATTAACCGATTCGCTGAAATTGCTGTAGTTTTTCGAATAGATTCAGCATTTATTTGATAATTAACCATTTTTTTTTTATGGACTGATAGGAGTATACCCTAATTTATTTCCCTCTCAGTTCTCGAGTTTCAAATTCTGCATAATGTATACCTATTTCTTAGGATATGTATATTAGAAATAGATGCACAAGAAATGTTCATAAATCCAGTGTTAACGAATCACTTCTGCAATTCTCTCCGATTTTATCATATGTCTATACACTCTTCCGGTTGTCTCGGATTTCAAACGATTTAGTTGCTTTACAGCATCTACATAATGATTTACTTACAAAGTGTTCCCACACGACAACATTTAATACGGCGGAAATGATCAAACGAGAAATATCAATTAATGTAGTTCTAATTCGTTTAAACGGATACTCGGAATTATTCGACGTTTCCACTTTTCCACGTGCTTTAGCGGAAACCCTCTATTCAGTCTCCGGTCCGCTATACAGCGTTCGCGCGCGCGCGCGTTCATTTCGCCTCGTAAATTAGGATCTGTTGCGTCCCCCGGCAATTAATGCGATCAGATTCAGCGGAAGGCGGCTGGAAATCCGAATGCGCCTGTTTCACGGTTAAATTGCGTTCCCGATTGTAAGCAGCGCGACCGACGTTCGGGACAGTGATTAAACTAACGCGGAAAAATATTAAAGAAACTGCGCGAAAACAAATTACAAATTTAATTAAACCTTTAACTGTTTAATTTTGTTTCGACAAACTTTTTCTGCGAAGACGAGTATACTCGACGAAAATAGAGTAAAATTTTTCTGCCTGTAAACTTAAGCAATTATGATAAAAAATCAAACGTTGCATGTTGGTTTTTTTTTAGAAAATATACATTTTTATTCGTTGTTAACGAACAAGATTTATTTCATTGATAAAAAATATACCATACAAAGATATGGTATTCGTGTTCTACTATGTATAGCCAATAAAAAGCCAAGTTGGTCCATGAATATATCGTACATAGAAAACAATAAAGTAGTACATTATTACAAAGCTTCGGTATTACGATTCGCGATCGCAGCGTAAAAGGACGCGCGAAACAGTACCATGCGTATCAATGGAAAAACAGCGTGTCGCGTTAATGAAATCGACAAACATCTGTTACCACGCTCGCTATCTATGCATCAGAGTCCATCTGCCGAGCGTTAATATCGAGCACACCGATAAATCGTTGCGGCGTATCGACATACATCGCTGTCATTAATTTGCACGCTAACGAAATGGTCCACGGGACTTCCGCTCGACGAAACAGCCGATGGTCGCCTGACGAAATTAATTAACACCAGAAAGACCAATACCGTCAGAATGGACCATCAACAAACTGAACAGAAATTTTATTTTTGCTCCGATCTATCGAACGCTTTGTAAATTTTTAATAAAATAGTTTTATAGAATATTATAGTTTTATAATATTCAAAATACAGATTATATTTATCCTAAAGAAATATAGATGATGGTTTTTAAATTTAGAATTTTTAATCAAATTTCAAGACTGGTCATTTGACTAGACCAGTATGATTAGGGTTAAGTTTCCAGCGAGATCTTTAAAATAATTTTAGAATGCGAACAATTATTGCAGGATAACCGAATGATGTAATTGTAAGATAACTTACTTAGCTTTGGGATTTTAAAGGAGTATAAAATTCTTTTGCTTGAGATAGCCACAGACTAAGCGCAATTTAGAGACCAATCTGTAGTGATTATCTTATCTTAAGATCCTATTCTTTCTTAATGATTCCTAAGAATTCTTAAGATTCTGGCTTTGCATGGCTAGTTGAAACATTAGCGATGCAATAGAATCAGCCGCAAGAAAAGTAGAATAAACGTTGGGGCCACCAGCAAGCACTGCGGACCTGTGGAAGCAAAGCTATACAGGCACACGGTTATGCAGGGATCACGCGGTGCAGAGAAATCCGGAAGTATAGGAATAGGGTGGTGCAACTATACGAGAATGTGTAGACGTTCAGAAATACACCGGACAGCAGAAAGCAGAGGGAACGTAAATACGGTTGCGCGGGAATATAGTAAACGGTGGATACGCGTGAATCTAGGTTTCGCAATGGAAATATAAAGTAAACATTTTGGAAATTCCGAGGCGGATCACCTCTACGGAGATATAAACGGAAAGATACTGGACCGTTTGGTTAATCAAAAACCTCGCATCGTTGCACGTTCACGCAGATTTTCTCGTGGGAAAAAAATGGATGAACGTTGGAAAGGAAAATCGTTGTCTTTGATCCGGCTCAAAGCCAAAGGAATCGAGAATCGAACGGTTTCAACTTTACCAACATCCTCCCCTCTCCCCCTCCCCAGTCTTATCGATAACGCCGGAAGAGTACATTGTGTTCCCCTTCTTTCAGCCATTCCCTCTACATTCGCACCATTTTTCACTTCCGTATATAGTCCCGGACAAACGTAGGAAGAATTACGGTCCTCCGCGGCGACAAATTGTTCTGGCTTGCAGGGAAACCACCACCCAAACCGGAGGAGGTGCTTTATAGTACATTCGAAACAACCAGACATTTCCTTCTTCAGAGGATGGTTCTTTATTTTGTACACCATGTATAACGCGTCGTAAAAGGAATTTGTGATCTTCTAACCTACTTCTTCGAACGAGTCTCCAAATCCTGTGTTTCGTACTGTAAATGTCTTGTATACAAAGTGTTTCATTTAAGGCTCTCTAGGCAATTTCACAAACAAATTGTGTTGAAAAACTTTTTGCATGTTTTACAACCTCGACCTCCTACTTTTGCATGTTTTACTTTGTTCTATATTTTTATCTATACTGTTTTTCACTTTTGACTTTCCTTCTTTCAATTTTCAATTTTCAATCTTCAATCTTCAATTTTCAATTTTCAATCTTCAATCTTCAATTTTCAACTTTCAATCTTCAATCTTCAATCTTCAATCATCAATAGTCAATTTTCAATTTTATCCCTTACCTCTCTAAATATCAATCTCGATTCCTCAAGCGTTCAAATGATTCCTCAAGCAGATATCCCCATTGCTATAATTCGTGGGACTAATAGGCCAATTTAGGGGATGCAATTTTCCGAGAGAACTCCTTCCAGGCCTCCCCCAGTCCCGTCAGCACCCTTGAAGTGTTCTTAAACGTTTCATCTCGCGGATTTCTAATTAAGAACCGCCTTTCGGTGCCGGCCGCATCGTAAACGTCCGAGCGTTTCTCGCGCGTCATGTTTAATTACCTTTGTAATTACCGTGGCGACGAACACACAGACGCGAACGGTAGATGCCAGGGAACGTTTGCCAGTTACTTCGAGACGATTTACTCGTGGGAGTACACGTTACAACATCTAGTTCCCGGTATCTCGTTGCCGGAGCTTCATGATGTTATTACTTTTCTGTTCGACGTGGCGCAGATAAGAGTCGGAGGAACTTTGTTGCCCCGGAATCGTTTCCAGGGGTCGGAACTTTGATTAATTCCACGACACCGTGACAGGGGAGGAATAAGGTTAGGGGAAGACAATGCTTGGGAATAATGGTAGATGGGACAATGGTTACACTTGAACAACGCTTGTTCATGCAAAGATCGATATTCAAAAGATTGTGCCTGTTTAAAGTGGGGGATAAAATCTTGATCGACGGTGACAAGGGCTCCGAGATGATTCTGAAAGAGTTGTTTGAAAACTTGCGAGTTTGCCGTGCAATATCTTTCGAGATACGTATCGATCGATCCGGCTAGCGAATTAAATGCGAAATTCCTGAGAAATCCTCGACCATCCTGTACTCAACTCTCAAATATTGACCGGCGAAATAAGGAAATATTTATCACAGACACTATGAATTGTGAGCGTTTGTGTGCGAGCGTTTTTACCTAACTCAACGTTGTGAAACATCGAAGTTATATACTCGCTGTACGAGCTAGTATAATGTCGTCTAGCGTTATCAGGGCAAACATTATCAGGGCAAACATTATCAGTTGCGTATTTTTTCAATCAAAAATGGCAATCTTTAGATTATCAAACACTTCTTTTTCATCTGAGGCTAATCTATACATATAAAAAGACATGTCCTGTCTGACTGACTAATTCATCTCACTTAGCCTAAACTACTGAAGCTAAAATCATGAAATTCGGTCAATGGGTTCCTTTTATGACGAAGGCACCCACTAATGAAGGATTTTTTGATATTCCACCCCTAAGGGGGTTAAATAAGGGTTGAAAGGTTGTTTGAAAATCCACTGATTTTGAAGCAAGCGCTATAAAAATTAGTAAGTATTTAACTTTCTGGTTAATATAAAACTACACACAACCATTGTGATCTTCTCTATCACAAAAGCAACCCAAGTTCCGGTTACAGCTGCTAATCTAACCCAGCAAACGTTTCGTTCTTTTTCAAAGTTCTTTGCGAAGTAGATGCAAAGGCAGCTCGCGATTCTCGTAGCACGGGGTGAACGAGAAAAAGGGGTCGCGAATCAGTAAAAACGAAGCGAACCGCGTCAGATTCACAAAGGTGCAGGCTCGCAAGTAGACGAGTTATGCACGAGCAAAGTGCATCGGCCGTTCTCCGACGGTGATGTTCAAGAGCGCGTGTGTGTGCGTGCGTGCGTGCACGTGAATGTGTGTATACGCGGGAAGTAAAGCTTGGATTTAGCTGATTGGACATCGACCGATGGGAGCGGGATACGGATGTAATTTGTTAACGGGCAACTCTGCACGGAAAATAATACGACTCGATAACGAGATATGACACACACCGAGCAGGTTACTAAGGCCAATGACAACGATTCATGCGACACAATGGACCTATTGCCCGGGTACCTTCTGCGAGTAAATGCGTAATAATAATATAGAATAAAGGTTCTTAAGATTATTCATTGTTATTAATATGAATAATGGCAAAAATATATAGTATACGGTAAATTTTAATTCAACTCTGCCACGCGACTATATGTTTAATCCTCAGCTGTTTTTATGACTCTACAACTCGGTTTTCGCATTTTATACGAAATCCTTTGCTTTCCAATGTCGATAACAATATCTATGAAGTAATATTTTGTTGGAAATTTTTTATCTACGATATTCTTTATTTATTGATGTTCACATTTTACACGAAATCCTTTGCTTTCTAATGCCATTATGTTAGGTACGTGCAAACGTTCTGTCCGCTATAAAATGTACTGAAAAGCTTTATCCTTCAAAATACCGTATACTTTATTTACACCGTACATTTTTGTTTTTTATTTTGATTTTTATCCATAGCAGTTGTACTCATCGTGTACTGAAATCGACCGAACTAAGTATATTTCCTTTTAATTTGCTCTCGTGAAAAGATCCTGTGCAAGAAACGACCCAATTAGCCGGTTGAAGTGAAACGTATATAGGCTAAGCTTTTCATCAAATAAGAAATAGCAAACATAATGTTCAATTCAACGCGGTATTTTCTTCTCGCTTTCTTCCGTCGTCACGCTTCTACCTATTCAATCGCTGAAAATCCATAATAAAATCTCCGGTTGACATATTCTCCGCCGCAAGTATCATTTTCCGGTACACGCTAAGATCGTAATATTAATAGCACGAAAACGTTCGAACAAACGATTGGTAATAAACGTGAACGTTAATACGTCTTGCTATTGCAACTCAAGGATTACTTTCCCACGCGAGAGAAAATTCACTTCAGGATTTATTTCATCCAGATAAACGAGAAAAACAATGAATGAAACGTTTCGCAGGGGATGTGTTGTAAATATTGGGTCTATTTTATAAACTTTATTACAACGTGTAAAGCACAGGAAACTCGCTTATGCAGAAATAAAGTGAATAACAGGAAAACAGGAAACATTAAGTGATAAGAAAAAATTAATGCAACGATAATGTCAAAACGCTCTCTGCGACTTCGCCTACGATAACGATGCACCGAAAACTTGAAAAAGCAAAAAGAAAAATGGTCGCTGGTACCACGGGCATTCCCTTCACAGAGATATCAGCCTAAAAGACAACGGCCCTTGATGCTGTGCTCGCTTAACATTATCGTTACCCTCTAACAGGATGTAATTGAAAAAGCTCGTAAAATCAGAGTGTCGTCGGAAAGTTGTTTCTCGTCATTAATAATTAGTCAACTTTGGTACGGAGCGAACTAGCAGCAAACCAAATTTCTCGCGTTCATTATTAATATTCGCGATTTACGCCCACCTCGATTTCGTCAGAACATTATTAATCGTTGTTTCCTGAGCAAAGTGCGAATGCTTAACAGCGACTGGACGTTTTCATTACGAAAGTGGCTAGCCCATGAATGAACATAATCGCACATAAAAATTTCACACTGATAACACTGTTTAAGCACAGTATAATTACTAATTTTTATAGGGATTGCTTCAAAACCGGCGGATTTTCAAACAAGCTTTCATCCCTTATTTCACCCCCTTGGAAATTGATTTTCCAAAATCGTTGAAACACGTATTTTTTTATTTCTAACCAAAAAGTTAAATACCAGTTTCCGTAGTGCTTGTTTCAAAATCTGTGGTTTTTTAAACAACATTTCAACCCCTATTTAACCCTTAGGGGTGGAATATCAAAAATCCTCCCTTAGTGGATGCCTACGTCATAAAAGGAACCCAGTGTCCAAATTTCATGTTTCTAGCTTCAGTAGTTTAGTCTCTGCGATGATGAATCGGTCAGTCAGTTAGGACATGTCTTTTTATATGTATAGGTAGAAGATAGATTGTCTTCGCTATTATACGTACTACTTTTTATCGCATAATTTTCTCTGTTACATTACAAATCGTGTTCGATTTCTTCGACGGTAAATAACCGTACGAAAATTAGCAATAAACTAACCCAGCGAAGTGCAAACGCTCGACTCGATTGTCCCGTGTACAGTAACAGCGTATTAATGGCGGACTCCGGCGCAGCGGAACGGTTAATCGTGCATGGAAAACAACGGGAAATTAATCGACGAGATGTCCGATCTCACGGGCTTCCGTCGAATAAAGCTTGAAGTTGCTGCTCGCCAAAATCCGTGACTTTTACAACCGATTTTATGCACCATTTTACGAGCTTTACGCGGCCTTTATAAGCCCTCCGGCGAAAAGAAGATCCGCTCTTAGCGAAAATTTCCCGGGCACAAAGAGCCGCCCTTCGCTCGTACCGCGAATATAAAATGGCCGTCGCGAAGTTATGCGGCCGCTGCTTGACAAAATTACGGTCCGTCGCGTTTATTTACAAAGCTGGCTATGAAAGAGAGAGAGAGAGAGAGACGAGTTCGCGAAGAGTTTGTGGTGGTGTGGTTATCGTAGAGTATGGGGTATGAGAAAGAATGTTTGTATGGACGGATGAGTGTAGGGAGTACGTATAATAAACTACAAGTAGAGATTAAGGTTCGTTTTGTGGAATGAGTATAGCGAAGTATGATCTATGTGATTTGTATATGAATGGTATAGATAGAGAAAGAGCAGCGATAAAAAGACAGTCAGTATGATAACAGCAATCATAGTAACGAGAGATATATTGATATAGAGATAGAGAGAGAGAAAAAAGTGTGAGTGTGGCGTAGAACGAATTGATCTTCAGTCTGTTTAATATTTTATGTTATATTTCTCTGTATTATAGAGTTAATAGTTGTTGCTCAACCCTTTCGCGACGGCGCGCCTGTATCATACTTTGCCACTTTTCGCAATGGCACGACTGAACCATACTTCGCCACCATTTTCCACGTAGCCTAATCCCTGCACTAGCTTTATTTTGACTTTGCTATTGAAATACAACAATAATATAATTATGATTTTAATAGCATTTGTTACATATTATATTTCAATAATCTTTTTTAATATGAAAACTTCTTGCTTTTGTTCCATAAGATAGAACACTCTTACTAAGAAAAATACTTTATTTCTGTAACAATAAAATCTGTACCGTATGCGGTTGGCATCAGCCTCTGCGAACCAATAAATGACTGCCGTATATATACGTCAACCGTCGTGAAAGGGTTAAAGATCACCCAGGAGTGAGAATCGCGACTCTGGTTGGGAGAGCAGGGACGCCCAAGGGGCACGATGCAATTTTATGAAGCACGTGCAAGCTAATAAAATTCAGCCGGTTGCGCGACGGTTTTTCTCTTTTTTCGCACGCGCCCATTACGCGAACACGGTTTTTCGCGAGGAGAAGCCGAATTTTTCGGAGACAGAATTAAATTTCTGACTAACAGGCGCACGCTGTAAACGTCTCCCTTTGCTAAACTGCGCCAAGAATATTAAAGTTTACGGCCGAGTATTTTGCAAAAACCTGACTACGTTGTACGTGATGGCTTATTATTTACCCTGAGCACAGGTGTAGATGAATTCTTCATGAAAGAATGGCGCGTTCCCACAACGACGCATCGCGTCTATCATAAGCTTGCGTATGTATCATGATATGCGTTAGAAATTGAAAAGTAAAAATTAATAGGAAAACCAGCTTTCTCTTAACGTACATACTTTGTCAATGGCTTCTTCCAAAAACCCAAGCCACATCTGGTATTTTAGAAAGTTCAAAAACTTTAAGAAACAGAAAACAAAGGGGCTGAAGGACCCGGACGGGGTTGTAGGAATTTCGACTACTGCGTTTTGCTAATTTCATAACAAAGCTCGCAAGGTACCGTCAGAGTTGCCCTTCCTCGTGATGCATAATAGTAATAATAAAGTATCAAAGTATTATTTCACAAATAAGAGTCTGTTTCATCTAACAATATAAAACCCCATTTCCAATACGTGTCTGCGAGGAACGAAAACTATTTCATCGGCACTCAGATATGCAGCGTCAAAATCTAAATTATTTAGAATATCGGCAAAGACATTGTAGAGCGTGTTGCATAAGCGATTGCTAATGCAACCAGCACGGAAAACGACAGACAACGTGAGCAAGTGTTTGCATTGAACTCTTGAAGAAATAGAAAGAGCGTACTTGTGTATGTATTGGAATAAATAATCATGGAAAATCGTCAAGTCGCTTGACAAAGTGCTAATTAAATCAGAAGCACAGGCTATGGAAATTCTGCTTAAGAATTCGCGCAAACAGAATTCAAAGTTACAACTGTACCGAGTTAATCGCTTTACTTCGTTTCGTTCGCTGTTAGGTCCACAACCCAACGTTTCTACAACGAGGAACACAGAAAATACGTGTTCGTGTAAAACCTCCCTATATTCTCTTCCATATATATACATATATATATATACGGGAACAACGTTTCGGTTCCCGTGAATATTGATGAATTCGAGCGCGAGGAATGCACACAGAATACAGCGAGAGTACTTCTGCAAATTACATCTTCGTCGAACGAGAGAAACAAAAGTTGTATCGGGAAGACAAATTGAAAATTTTCGACTGCTCAATTTCATTCGTGGCCCCCCTCTCTACTCCTCGTTGAGAAGTCAATCATCAGTTCGACGTTTTAGAGACCCCCCGTCGGAACTTCGATGCTGCAACATTTTTCGCGAACGGTGCCGCGATAACGTTACTGGAAACTGTTGAGAGGAAGGTTATGTGAAATGAAAAGGAATTCGTGTAAATAATTATATTAGGTTGGCCACATAAATTCCCGCCGTTTTTTAAAAAGAAAGATCTCTTTCGATCTCTGTCAAATGCTACGCACGGAGTTTCGTTCAATACCGATGCAGAATTGAGAGCAGCTCGGTTGGATGTATTCTTCGAGTCGAAATTGGGTGATTTTCACCAACGAGGTACTGAAAATTTTATTAATCATTGGGAGAAAGTTATAAGCAACAAGGTAGAATACATTATTGGTTGATTAGTTGTTACTTTTTATTAAAAAATTTAAAAATACAGCGGGAACTTAGTTGCTAACCCATTACATTTCGTAAAAATGACACTTTTTCTTCTGTATCATTACTTTTTAATTATAATAAGTATTGTAGGAATGCGATCGAGTGGATGCGAGTTTGGGAAAGTCTGAAGAGTACTTGAGTTGGGCGATTGTCGTGCGAACGCAGAATGTTTCTAAGGCGTGAAAGATGAGAACTTTGGAAAACAGTGTGACTGAGAAATTCTAGGTGGTCGTGACCGAATGCGTAGAGTGAAAAAGGTTGACAATTAGAATGAAAGGAAACGAGTGTTTGGAAGAATATATGACGGGGAAAATGCGAGCGCGAGGCAGAAAGCTTTTGACTAACGTAGAAGAAAGGTTTGGTTGTGAACGTAGAAAGAGTGTTAAAGTTGCTAAGTTGTAAAGTCGTTTAAGTTGTTTTGTTAAATTGTTTTAAATATATTGTTATTAAGTTTTAATCGCTTCACTTTTATTTTTCACACCTGAATTCCATCTTCCATTCTACATTTTATAGAACATTTCCTATAGTATTTTTATATTTTTGTATCACTTTATTGTTATTGTGCTTTTTTTATGAAAAAAATATGTATGCTCGCACATGTTGAATTATGTGGTGAATTTATATAAAGTTTTTTTTTTTTTAATTAATTCTTCATATTAATTAACTACATAGACGTGCGGCCATTAAAGTGTTAACCGCGTTCCAAAACCCTAAGTAGACGACGTACTATAAAACAGTCGGGGAAGGGGAATTTATTATTTCCCAATGCCTTTAATATGTACAGTTTTCCACGAAGGATAAATAAATATTGTTTCACCTAAACAGAAACGAATGAAACGAATAAATTTTCTTGTCTCTGACTCGAGAAAAGTTGCAGTGGCGACGGCGACAAGCTTTTCGGGTCCGATCCAACTCGTGATATAAGGATAGGGGAATGTAACGAAGGGGAAGGGAAGATTTATCGACAGAAGGACCCGTAAATATGATCAAATGCTATATGCAACTCGATATCAGGCGTGGGTCATTTATCGGTAGCCTGACACCGGCGAAGAAAACGTAATTTCGCAATCGGGCACGCGAACGCGAGCAATCAAATCGAAAGCAAGAAAGCGGACGAATCTGAGAACTGGGAGATTCAATTTAAGCTGCCGCTAAGAAGACGCGTGTATTTTTTAACGCGTTCAAGTTTACCCGTTTGGAGCTTTAGATTTTAGGATTTTTGTCAATCTTTGGGAAGATTTAAAAAAAAGATTTATTGCATTTTAATCAATATAGATACAAGTAAACCTTGTTTATTTTCTCTTTCTCTTTCTCTGTTTGTTATATGAAAAGAAAGTAAAACTAGCACAATTTTTAACACCTACAGTCATAGGATTGTTATGTCTTAATTCAATGAATTAATAAAAAAGCAATTATGTAACTTTACTTGTAAATGAAAGTTATACGATTATTATGTCTTAATTCGATGAATCAATAGAAAAGCGATTATGTAACTTTACTTTCAAATTTATTTAAAGTAGACACTTTCATATAGCATTATTACATAAAACAAGGATAACGATTTACGGCTTTTATTTTACGTATCTTTGGTTTCAAATGATATCGAAAGCTTTTCAGTATTCTTCTTCAAAGAATACATCGAGTTCATATATTTGCACAACGATCTTTGCTTTCTCCTACAATTTTAACTATTCCATACGAACGGTGCTTTCATTTATAGTCGATTGTATCCCACTGCTTATCCTCTCTCTTTCCCCTGTGCCGGATATATTTTTTATTTTATATTTTTTATTGGAAATATTTGCGCCCGTAAAATAAAGCACTATTATTTTCATTTTATCGTTCGATTGTATGCCCCAGGAAATATAACTCAGAGGTCGCGTTGCGCTCTTTCTATCGAGGGGAGATATATTCTCGCAAGAGGTAGCTTCTAACGAAATTTTTATCAGACCAGCCTCTCCATAAGGAAATTAATAACGGGACACGGGTGGCGGTAGCAGCCTAAAACAAGGTTTTCGCAAAATTGCTGATGCAGCGCATAACGTCCCAACCGGCTATGTATGCTTTCCGTCGATAATAAGAGCACAAAAACAGGAATAAACGACGGGACGGTATAAATTGCTTGTACTTCCGGGCCAAATTGGGTTATAGAGGGCAACAGATTCGTTTTCGCGGTACTGCACTTCGTTATGATAGAATCTGCGCCATTATGGGCCGATGAATAGAAAGATATTTCAGGCTGGGTGTAGATAAGGCCGAATTTCGATCGGAATTTTAATTAATCGAGCTTTTTACATGGATTAAGCCCGATCGACTCATCGAACAGTTTTCTTACCCGGACAGAAAGATGAAATTGAATTTTTAGCAGAATAAATCATCATTGAAAAATAAAAATAATTTTCGGGGATTAAATTTTGTGTAAATTGTAAAGTGGTTGTAGGGGATATTTATATATATACAAGTTTGTTTGGTTCACCGTTTATGCACTGATTAATTTGGTCTAGACACATTAAATTTACCGATTGCGTTTAATGGTACTTTTAAGTAACTGTGGAAAGTTTGGCGATCAAAAACCGATCAAAAGCCGTTTTGCGAAGAAGTACGTGCAAACACGTTTTATGACCACGTTCAGTAATTTATTTCGCTTCAATTTATCAACTTCCGATAATTTTACTACTTCGTAGGCAGAAGATTTTACTTTGAAAATCCTTGAAACTAAAGGACAGATGATACGAACTTATATACGAAAACAAAGAGAACTCAATTTAAAACATCGAAAGAACGAGAACCTTACTCTTGCGGCATCATTTCGAGTTTCCTTGATTCGAAACTATTCAATTGAAAGTTTACTTACATTCTTGGAGTAACCTCTTCCGCGTCCTCGCTCCCGGGCTCGATTTCCTTTCTTCCTCGAGTTCCTCTTTTGTCGCGACACAATTCCTCGTTCACACTCAACTTCTTTCCCTCCACTTTTCCATTTCACCAACAGGTATTCTAACGTCAACGTCACTCACGATTATTCACAGCGTCGCGAAATTGTCGCAAGATTCCTCCACGGTATCGAACGATCCCCGATAAATCGATAGTCGAACGATCTGCGTGACGATTACACTTGGTGGCGCCCCATAACCTATCTTGACTGACTTCAATTAGTTAGCGCTCGCGACTCACGGTGGCACGGTAGACGCATTTAAATTTCAAATTATAGAAAAAGTTCATCGGTTGAAATTGACGGTCGAGTGTCTCAGTTCTCTGGTAGAATAAAACGCGATCGATCGAATTCTCGGTTGAGATATGAATCCCCGAGTGAAATCACAGAATGATTTTATTAAGAATCAAGTGGATTGTTGCGAGGGTTCGAATAACTGGCAATCGGTGTCGAGTATACGCTTTTCAATTTCAGTATGTTAATTTCGTTTGGTTCATGAACTTTCGTTCGGGATAAGTCGATCGAAACGGAGATTGAAACGCACGAGTATCGATGGAATGGATTTATCGAGTAATTACGAACGAATAGGTGTATAATACGAAGTCCATCGGTGATGATTTGCGCGCGAAATTAATCGCGAGATGTCGCCGTTGTATCGTTCATCTTTCAATCTGTTTGATGGATTCGAATTACGTTTCGTTTCTTCTCGCGTGAGTCACGCGGATTCTGTGGCCGTGTTGTGTGCTTATCAGTGATCAAGAATAGCGAGCGGAGGTACGAAATGGGAGCTCGCTTAGCTTGGAACTAGTTTTCGTCGGTATGCAGGTAATTTCGAAAACGATCGGTCTTTGTCTCGTGCAACGACGTGTCTCGATTGATCACGGTCAGTGGTTCCCACGTTTGTAACGCCACAAGCGACACTGTTCACAGACCACAGATTAAAAAGATGTAAACGTTCAAATAAATCCCGATCCTGCAGTTTCTAAACTTCAATACTGTCTTCCACGAATCTTCGGTAATTGAATAAGCAAAAATCGTTTTATGAATTGAAGCACTGACAGTTTTCAAACGACTGGGAATCGAGCACGAAGGAATTCGATTAAATTAAACATTCGCCATTTAATCTTTGATATTACAAACTGATTCAAATTTTACACGCAATTGCATCAATATTCTTACGTGATGTTCTGAGGATCTTTTTCAAAGAATTTTCACATCGTGCTCCTAAGATCGGCAATCGACACGAATCGGTTCACTTTGAAATCTAATTTCGCATAAATTAAACAATTTATAATTGCGAATAATAGTTACATAAATAATTCTTTCAAGCTCACAAAATTGTTAAAGCAATAATTCATATTAATTGCGATGTTTTTACGCGAAGGTACCATCGAAATATACTCTTCCAGTAACGCATCCTCGCGGTTTGGCCGCGTGGATAACACTGAAGGCATGACGGCTCGGTAGAGGCAGAGTTGGCTTACGCCAAGAGGAGGGAGAAGGACAGAGAGAGGGACTGCTTCGCGCGCCAAAACTTGTTCGGATTCACCTTGGAGGGATGTGTCGTTTCTACCCCTTGCGTGGCATCATTACGAGTGAGTGTTAATGTTACTGAATTAGTACTCTTGCATTGCATGTTTACCTACTTTCTTCTAAACATTGACACCGCAAACATGCTCAGCGAATAACACAAAAATACATATACACGAAAAGAGTTGTGCAGAAGTCTTGGACTCGTGTCATTATTTTTATAATGGTAATTAAAAATATTTATAGATACCATCATAATGGTAATGAATTTTTAATATTTCTTAAATAATTTCTGAATTAAACACTTCTTAAATTCGTTTATGCAATGAAAAGTATTTTTATCGAAATGCAATCTTTTTATCGTTTTTGTATAAATATCTCTTAAATCACAGATGGTTTTTATTGGTAATGTGATACGATTAATGCATACGTCGTAATGGTACAACAGACGATATGTGTTTAATATTAATTATTCAATATGTTAATCGATTATAATATTCATGTTGATTGCGATAAAATATCGTTGGAAATCAATATTGCAATTACATTTATTATGCTGCGGATAGGTAATAATGTTATTGCTTTGGGAATTAGGGTGCAGATCTTCAATAGTGATTATTAGTTAATTAATGAGCAACAGAAATACCGCAGCTGTTACTCGTTAAAAGCAATATTACATTCTTAATAATATTACATCTCTAATATCGTTTAAAAGACTTTTGGATAATGAAATACATATTTTTACCACTTGCAATTTTCTCGCCGTCTTTTTATGCCTTTTCACTCTTCCGCAATACAATTTAGACCCTTGTCCCGTCTCGTTCCTAAAATTTTCGTTTATTCTCCTCTCATGGTACTTTTAACTCGCGCTTCTTATCGTTCCAACTGTCTTCCCTCTCAGCTTGATAATTTTAATTACATTTAATTCTCGAACTCGCTCGTTTTTCCTCGTCGCAACCGAACGGAGTCCCTCTTCCTCTTTCGTTTCCCTAAAATCTCTCTGCGCTTTCATGAAACACTGTAATACCCACGAGACAACATCATTTTTCCAGCTGAAAAATAACTTTTTCCCCAAACGAGACGCGTTACGAAATATTTGTTTCTACGAACGCATGGTTAGAGAAATGATCGTCTTAATAATTATTTCGATATCCTTCAATCCATCATCCCCAAGGAGAGCCGTTCTCAGCCATCCTTTCCATCGATCGGTTACGTCGCTTCTTGTGGCGGGAAAGCAAAAAGAATGAAGAAAAAAAAAGAATGAGAAAGCAATGAAAAATGTAGCCTGGCGCATCGTCGGCGTCGATAATCTGGCGTCGAACTCGCGAACTGATATTCTTGGCAAAGTCACGTTTGTTATCAACTCGAGGAACGGCACCCTTGCCTACGTAGTATAACCGTGCGGCATATCCAATAACTAGGCTATCGAAAATTCCTGCCAGCAACGAATAATAAATTCCGATCTTCCTCGTCGAACTTTCAAATTTCCGCAGCTCGCAACACTTCTTCCCGAGGGCACGTGAAACGCGAACGCAATACGCTGCACTCGTGTTGCCATTTTTTTTCCCTTTTGCGAAAACAGAACGTATCCTCGGGAAAACATTGTCGATCGAATCGAACACGACTATTCTCCGCGATTTTGAAGCTTCTTCGCGTTAAATGAAACGGAGAAAAGGGAAAAGCGTCGAAGATTCATTCAGCTTTATAGGGGAAAGCTTCGAGTCGATCGAAAATAGGACACGTTTCGCCGATGTTTTCAGCGAGACTGCTTTCTAACCCTTTCTATCCGATTTCATCTTCTTTTTCCCGTGTCAATTGTTACTACACAAGACTACGAAAATGTATGGAAGAAATCTGAAGTTTGTATATCTACTTTTATCCCTATTCTTTCTACACGTTTTACGATTTTATTAATTCATGCAACAGATTTGTATGTTACCATTGCTATATTAATATGTTTTGACGACTGCTAGTGTTGCCAGCCAGAAAACACGTAGCATATGATTTAACACTAGAACCACCGACGATTAAAGTGCACTTATTTGCATGGAAGAGGTCAAAGTGAAAATTGTATGAAAAAATATCGAATACATAGAAAGCAAATCTTTATTTACACCTTCTGCAAAAAAATCAAAATAAATTTTGGAAGCTTTATCACAGTGAATTTATAAGATTGCTATGAATAATTATCAATTGGTTATTTTTACTACTCTGGTAGTTCTAGTGTTAATATGCTGTTAGTGTGCTTAGTGTGCTTAGTGTGCTTAGTATGCAGATATTTGCACCTTCAATTTCTTTTTTGTTTCACGTATTAAGAAACAGGAGAAAGTAAGAATAAGGAACGAATTTATTCTTATAACGAAAATTCTAATAAATTGTTGAATCTGTAATCGTAAAATTATGAGGGGTACAATAAATTCGTAATATTCCTTCTGATATTAGTACATTATCATGGTGAACAAGTTCGCTAATGGACAAATATTTGTAAATGATGTTTACTGAACAGTTTCTCTGTTAGAAAACCTGGCGATCGTGCGATTCTCGAAGCTGAAAAATGCACAGCCATTATTTCCTTCCGTATTACGTTACGAAGTTACGTTTGGTTTTTGCCTCGAAGTGGGACAAGTTAATTCTGCCGGCAGCTTCCGGTCGCAATAACGAGATCCTTCCACGGGATCGGGACTGTTTGTTCGCTTAATTACGTTCGTTTCTTCTTCAACTTTCTCTATTTTGCTCGCTCTTCTTTCAGGCCTGCATGGGGTACCTTTGATAAACTGCAGATTTCTCTTGCGTGAAAAGCGTTGCCTGCATTTTAAGGGTCTGTTTCGAATTGTCCTCTTTTCCCTTGCAAATGTCGCCTCGTTCTTTTAACTTCGTTTCAAAATTGGCTGCACAAGTTTTGCAAACGAAAGACGTGCAATACGTAAACATGTAACGAGAGCGCAGTTGTTAGTATTATCATACAGAAAATTGCATAGGAAAAGAACGCATCTTCTTTTTCTTCTCTCTGTATTCCTTTATTACATTTTAATTCTCCACTGTACATTGGTACGTATAGATGCACCTTGTTATACTAAATTGCTTCTCGTTTTCTTAATCCTTGTGTATAGCTACTTTCACGTCAGCATTTTCATTGTTGTTTTACATACAACCAGCACCCTGCACGCAGAAATAAATAAATAAACATTTTTATATCTATATCACCTACCACATGTTTCTCATTATCAATTCTCATTACGCGTATGCATAATGAGTTTGTCCTGTAAAGCGATAAGAAAATAAATAAATAAATAAATAAGTATCGTCGACACGGTTTTATCGGAAGCATTGTGTCGGCTTGCGCGCGAAGGTCGAGATCGATGCAAAAATTATTCTCCATACGGCTGCACTTCGAAAATCATTCGCATTTCGTGTTCACGCGGTGTTCCAGGTGAAATCGAATGAAAATTCGGCATTTTTTCGTCTTAATGACGAGAAACGCACGTATCAGCGAACAACTGTTCAAGGCATCTTCGAGGCGAGCCAACTCATAGGATGCCATGCATTAACCTGTTGACTGCTAAATACTTCCGGCCGAAGTGCTCGATGTGGACGGCACTCTGTTGTCAATTGTGTTGCTGTAAATGACAGATCGGAAAAATTGACAAACGCATATATGCGTCCATAATCCATGCGAGTAACTTTTGCCAGAGACGCATATACCCGTTCGTAGCAGTCAAAGGGTTAAGTCTTTCCTGGACTGCTGTCAACGAAGAAAATTAGGATAAAAGCGACAAAGTTCAGTCAGGGGTTATAACGAGGAGACGATCGATTTTATGAAACAAAGAACGGAAATAAATGTAACGTTCATGGGGTGGGTCGCGGTGTTTGATTCCCCTATTTTATCTTAATTTTAATACCCGCGTGTATCGTTCGCGCGGAATTCACAGGCCCGCTTGACGCTCGTTCGGCTTGCTTGACCACGAGTAACGAGCGGAAACGTTGGATTTCAGCGTTCCAGCTTTGTTAAACGGGAAAATAAATTCCCGTCAGAATTCGAACGCGTTTCGAGCCGCCGCACAACTCATTACTCCTGTCAGGAATTTCAGTTCGCCCGCGTCGGTGATAAATGATGGTGCCGTGCGTGGTTTTCGCGTTGCAAACTTACCAGCTGCAGAAACTCAACCCTTCTGCTCGCTTTCCTGATCAAACGAACCGTGAACCTTTGTGTTCTTTGCGTTGTTACGACGCGAGGTGCCTTCGAAAATTGAATACGTACAAATATATTCGATCGCATATACGGAAAATGCACGCAGAATAATTTTCGTTAATCTCGATCGTTTATTTTTCCATTTATCTACTTCGAATAACATACGTATATAGACACGGAGCAAACTGTTTTAATTTCATTTCTCTTTCATTCATGTCTGTTAATCCTTTGACTGCCACATTGAAATCATATGTTTCGCTGAGGACGCCACGGGAGTACATCGCTAGATACAAGATTTCATAGAAATTAATCTCTTACTTTCGATGTTCTAATTGCAAAATTTTATTCGTTCAATGGGGTACTTTTTACTTCAAAGTATCTTCTAATTAACGGCAATGTTCAAAATGCACTAACAGTCCATTTTTAGCCAACTCTTACAATTGTAAATAGTTGAAGCGCTCCGATCTATCTCAAAGTATCCTTTAATTAGAGGTAATGTTCAAAATGCACTACCTGTCAATTTTTATTCAGCTCTTACAATTGTAAATAGTTGAAGCGCTCCGATCTATCTCAAAGTATCCTCTAATTAGAGGTACTGTTCAAAATGCACTAAGTGTCAATTTTTATTCAACACTTACAATTGTAAATAATTGTAAATAGTTGAAGCACTCCGATCTACTTCAAAGTATCCTCTAATTAGAGGTACTGTTCAAAATGCACTACCTGTCAATTTTTATTCAGCTCTTACAATTGTAAATAATTGTAAATAGTTGAATCGCTCCGATCTACTTCAAAGTATCCTCTAATTAGAGGCACTGTTTAAAATGCGCTACCTGTCAATTTTTATTCAACTTTTACAATTTTGAAGTAGTTAAAGCGCTCCGGTCACCAATGACCAGCGTGGCGCGTCATAGGAGGAATCGTGGCCGGTCATATATGATCAACGTGGCAGTCAAAGTATTAACAAGCGCAGACTCGCTCGTACAAAAAGAGCACAGGCACACGATAAACAGGATTGCATTAAAGAGGAAAACAGAAAGCGAGAGAAATGAACGATTCGCTTTTTTCTCCCGAAATATTCGTTAAAAATATTGTTCAACCTTTTTTGTTTTATCGCGAACGAAGGCGCGGAGCTGCGGCTAAATGCAGTTCGCTCGGCCGCTTTTCAATATTCCGAACGACGAACGAACGAACGAACGAACGGACACAGGCGCGTTCGATTTTATAAATTGGAAAATTATATTGCACAAGACAGACGCGTTTCCTGTTGGGAGGGGACCGTGTGTTTATTTGGGAACACGCGAACATGCGAGTTAACGCGCGTTGGTGGGCTGGACGAGCCTTCCGCTTGAAACGCGAATTTCACGCGAACGTTAAACAAACGGGAATCGAACGTGTCGATGTGCAGCTGCGAATGAAAAGGATCATTCTAATCCAACCCCAGCGGGGAATTAGCTTCGCGAGCTTGTTCCTCTGGTGGCCGCTGAAAAGTTCCGTATTTAATCTGAAGCGAAACACGAACCTCGACTCTGTGCCTCGGTGTAATTGAAACTGTCCAAAGTCCTGTTCGACAAGAGTTTGCAAAAAAAAGGAAAAGAAGGAACACCTTTCTTTTTCTTCTTCTTCTTTTATCTGCTCCTACAAGATTGAAACTTTTGGAACACGATTCAAATGAAATAAGCGACAAAAGAAAGAAAAGATTGCGCTAATCCTGATTCTTATCTATCTAGGATGCAAGGGAGCGGAAAATCCTGATTTATTTTAATCGAACGCGTTAAACTTTCGTGATTCCATCTGCTTTAATTTGTGCACAGCTGACGGTGCCAATTGACGTTGCCACTTAAAGGGCACACGAGATGATAAATTTTGATTCTTTTTGACACAAAGAATTTGGTTTTTATTTCGTTCAATTTGGTTCTAGGGTTGATTAATGCGTGCTTCTCAATCTTTTGGAAGTTTCAAGGAAATTGTTGAGAATCAATAAATAATTATATAATTGCGGTATCTATGATGATCCTGTGAGATTAGGACTATCGTGCTATATTTCATAGATTGTATGTAATCTGCTTATATTCTGTTTTCTTTGTTATTGTCATCAGTTACCCTTTCTTGTATCTCTATTGTATATGGTTCGTCCTCAAGCATCTGTATTAAATATATTTGTGTTTCGTATTTATTATTGGAATTTACCACTGCCCTTTTACCTTAATATTCCATCAGAAATCAATCGTTATCGCATCGGTTACTCTCTTACTTCTTTTTTTAAGATTCTTCGGGAGCTCATCAGCATTTTTCCCTTTGAACAATTTATTTCTTCGAATAATCGTTCCTCGGGTTACCTTTAAAATTGTCGCTTAACTTCTTGGGTCGATTTAAACTCCTCCGAACTTTAATTCCACTTTATACGCGCATACATCAAATCATTTCCGTCCCGTGCTTTTAAGAAGCTTACCTCTTCGATTTTTTTCAACCATGTTACACTAAGAAACTACCGGATGATGTAAAAATCAGAAAAATGAATAGAAATTGAACTTTTGGTTATCTATCGTACTTAAACAACGTCTACATCGAACCGACTGACATAGCATAAATCAACATAAAGTCGAATAGAGAGAGTTATCTTTGAGTTTCTAACATTCAGATTCAAGGGAATTTACCTTCTCCCTCGTACATTCAGTTCCACCGAAACTTCTCGCTGCATCACAGTATCCGTCGTTCTTCTTATGACGATCATTACTGTTCCCCCTAATTTCCCTTCGAGCAGCCATTACGCAGAGCGCGTGAGAAAGTTTCCATTTCGCTCGCTAACTCGCTGGCAAATCGTGACACAACCCGCCCTCATAGAACCGTAACTAGTCTCTTTGTGATCTCGTCGACAGAGTGGCGTACGAAGTCTAAATTATTCGTCCAACCTCCCCTCGATTCACATCCCCATCCCTTCGTCAAGTTGACTTAAGTCAACTTACGTTGTTTGCTGTCGCGAAAAGTCATTATGAATTCTTTTCCCCATTTTTTTATTATTATTATTAATGAGTATGCAGTTGTGCAATCTGCCATGTGAGCATTTGATACATTTTGTAGGATTTAGATATATATTACATTTGATGTTTGTGTTGTCGACGAGCTATGACATCTGTTGCCGGCAAAGTCTAATTTGGTCAATCTTAGCTTTTGTATGATGCTTCCAGTTCAATTTGGAGTTCAAACGGAGGCCGAGGTATCGAAATTATGAATTCCAACGAACTATTCCTTGGCTCAATTCGTATTCGCAGGGACGTCGTAAATGAAGGTGCCGTCGTTTAGTGGGCGATAAACGGTGTTTATTAGGGTGTTTGGTTAAGGGTTGCAGCGAACAGCGTGTACAGGGTAGTTCTCGAAGTTCGCAAAGAATTTATGGTCGCGTGGAAAATTGCTCGCGCAACTGGAACACGTTCTATTTTTTTTTTGTTTCCTCCACCACCTGTAAGTATAAATCTCTGCAACTTTGATCCTGAAAGCCTTGAACTTTTTCTGTAACTGGTAACTGGAAGAGAGGATACTGTAATTCACCGACTTTCCTTTCTTGCATAATTCTTGCGACTCAGTCGTGTTTATGCGTCATAAATTTCCCCAACATTCTTCCCTATTTCTCTTGCAGCGCGTTCCTCTTCGCTGTTCGAGATTCTCACGAGGGAATGAATGTTTAATCCTTAATTATCATTATGTGCACGATATATTTTATCGATTGGCAACACATTTTTTCCTTTCAAGACTGTCAAATGTGAACTTGATATTGACAAATCGAAGGCTATCGAAAATCTGAAATAGGTGTAAATTGTATTGTTGTCTTGCTGTGTAATTATTTAATTTTCAAAAGTAAGTACGTACAAAAATAGTTTTGATATGCACTAATATATTTTCTTCAGCAAAATCATTTTTCTTTCACACGTAATTAATCAGTGTTATTCTCTAGCAAATAGTGTTGCAGATATGCAACAGAAGGTTTTTTAATAAATTACTATAAAAAAATGTAAAAAAAAAATTTTTCTTTATTCTTCCCCGCATCAGCATGTACATGTCTACATAATATATTTTTTTCAAGGGGTAAGAAAGATCATGCATTTAAGGGTTAAATGAGCCCATTGATTTCGCTGGCTCAGATTTAGATCACCCCCCAATCGGCTGAGTTTCGTTCTAGATTCGTCGATCCTGCACGCTTTTATTAAACCTAGCTGAAATTTAAAAGGGTGGTTCTTAGTCAGGGTAACGTTAACTGTAGCCAGCCATGGGGTGACAATTAATGTCCACGGTAAATTAAAAGGACTTCTTAACTCTCACGGTTCACGATGCGGGTAGGAAGGAATTTGGAAGTTTTGCAAGCGTTGCAAGTTTATTTTTCCTCGAGATAAGAATTCTGTGATTTCTTGCTGAGAGAACACACGCGTGGTCACTTCCGATATACAAGATTTATTAAATTATTACAGCTATTATCATAATATGAGAATACACAATTTTTACATGTACATTATAATATATTACGTATCTCGCTATTTACTCTCTTCCTCCGTTTCATTTTTCTCTCTCTCTCTCTCTCTCTTTCGCTCTCCCTTTATACACACCCTCTCGCTTCGCGTTGCCTTTCTCTCGCTTCTCACTTCATTCCGCATACAAAACGAATGATCGCCGAATAACGGGAAGGGGGAGGGATTATCGAGCGCGACACACGCTCGTCTCTCTGCCGATGATGAATAAGTTAAACGCAATTTACACGTATCAACGGGGCACCATAATTCATGCCCTGTCCCGTAAGGGGTTGCATCCCGACTCATTCCGACGTTGCTATACGCAACGAAATCGAATACTGCGATTACACATTATACACCGTAATAATAAGTTGCTGGACGTGGACGTAACACTTCTCTCGCGTGCTTCTTCTTCTTCTTCTTCATTTTTCTCTTCTTTCATTACTCTTACTTTAACCCGTTTCTAACTTAACTAACTATATTATGCCCTGCGCGGTTTCTAACCGGTTACAACACGTACCCTCGGACACGACAATGTACAAGTATCTCTTCTTTTTTTTTTGTTCGCGTTATCTCGATTTCTTTGTGCGTTCACGCCAAAGAACCAGTAAGTGACTGAAACTCCAATAACATCCAGTGACATCGACACAGGGTCAGACAACGATTTACAATAAACACTCGACTCGTTCGACACGAAGAAGGAGAAAGAAAAGAGCGATACGAGAACACGCGGTTTTTAACGAGAAAGGCTCGTTGGGCTTCCGTTCTCTTTTCAATACGCAGAATTCGTCTGATACCCTTGACACGTTAGATGCTCGTTAAAGCGCGCACGTTTTTTAAAACAGCACCCATTATTGACTCTGAAGCAACGCGTGTGCGTTGCAATTTGTTTTGTGCAGTGCGATAATCTTTTCGTTCATCATTTTCATCCTGCGCTCGGTCAAAAGTGCTGCTTTTTTCTATTCCGATACAGACACACGCGGAGGTACTGTTTGATGTAGTCGAGTGCAAAAGAAGCGTCAGCAATAGTTCTATGGTAAATTTGGTTCTACGCATAAAACGTGGTATGCAATGACGAAAATTTACCATTCTGTCTTTCCTTGTTTTTTCAGTGGGCGTTGTTGAGTAAATATGTTTCGAATTTTATGTGCCTCTCTGGAGATACTTTCTCCATAAGAACTAATGTCTTTTTACATATTTGCATAAGCAACTTTACCATAGAAAAGCCATTGCCACCTCTTTTGCATTCAGCTATTTTTACTTTCTTTTACACAGAACATCTCTCATACGCGTGTATTAATACGTAAAGAATTAATGCAGTTCACTGCACGCCCCCACGATTCGACCCTTAATATAATACAAAAAATATTGGCGCGAATATAAAATATACTCTTGCGTGTATTGTACAAGCCCGCGCTCCTTTACCCTCTTTCTCTCTCCCCGTGTTCACGCGCATAAATTTGGGGCCAGAGCTGCCCGCGATCGCCTGACAAATTTGCTTCTTCTCGAGCCGTGATCACGTATTCTAACGGCGCGAGGTACAACACGGTACGAAACGAAGAAGTCGAACACGAAAGTTTACCCAAATTTGCCGAGCAAACAGCATCTCGGCCGAGGAAATACGAAGCATTTGTATTTACCGCCGTACGTATACACCGAACGACATCTGTACGGACGCTTTATTAATAAAAATGCGTTGCGATTGCCCTTACATCCTTACAGGTAATCCATACAGAAATACGAATCGGTGGATAAATCCCATCAAAATAATTAACGGGTCAACACGCGGCCCCAAACTTGCGCGTTCAAACTCCGCTTACCTACGTAATTTTTAAACATTAACTCTACATTTACACTTACTTATACGACTGCCTTTTTGCTCGGTTGATCGCTAAAGTATAACGGTTACGCTCGTCTCTTGTTCCTCCGTTCTTCTCCTCCGAAGAAGCTTACCCCCGCACACGAAAACACTGAATTTGAGAGATGCTGGCTTTGGTATTACATAATCGATAATCTCTCTTAAATACATTCTGTAAATGCTAAATCGATAAAAAATACTATTTTTCCTCGTTCGCCACTGCCTCCTCCTCCACTTTGCGTACATATACAGACGTGTGCACGTTTCACCCTTTACGCTCGAGAGACGAATGTTAGTCGCCTGATTGTTTCGTAAATTTTCAAACTTTGGTTCATTTATCAGTCAGACCTGGAGGTTAGATGATCATAAGAAATGTTAAGTATATTTCGTAAACTTTAAAAAAAAAAAGTTTGTAAATTTTATTATACGACTTAACCGAATTAAATGAAGTTTAACACGTTGAACGCCCAGCGTAAATCGGTGGAGTTTCTCCCAAGACCTAAACCCGAAACTCGGAGTGTAAACAGCGCAATGTTATATTTACTTTATAATTTATTGTTACTTTATATCGTATATACTTATCATAATTGTGTTACAAATAAAATTAGTATAAATTACCTCCAAAATTTTGTTTTAATTAGAAAAGTGTCAACCGTTTACAAGAAACATAGCCGTCACCCATATCTGGGTGACGTGGCGTTCAACGTGTTAATATAAGCGAATGTTCGTGAATATTTTGCAATTACAAATTTATCAAAAGACTAACAGTCGCCTCTCGAGCGACGTCGGGCTCAACGTGTTAAAAAGGTCAGCGGCACGTTCAACGTCGCCCCGGCCAGGTCGTTTTCTCAATCGCTGGCTCAAAATCGAGGAGAACGGATCGGTTTTGGGTTGCGTGTCGTTTGTATAACGATTCAATTGACTGTTTCATTCGTTACTGCAACGGAAAGTGGCGATCGATCGCCGTAGGAGTTTCGCGAGGACTGTACGAAAACAGAACTCTCTTAAACCTCTTTCTTTTGTTCCTTCGAAAAGTAGATCGGACGCAGATTTTTGTTTTATTAACTGTTTGCGCTCGAGAGGTGACTGTTAGTCACCAAATGATCGTTTCACAAATTTTCAAACTTTAGCTGGTTTGTTTATTAATGAGACTCAGAAATTAAATAGTTATATATGCAAATTTTAGTATATCGCTTAAATAAACTAAATAACGTTTAATATAGGCGAATCTTAGTAAATATTTCGAATTTGAAAATTTTTGAAGTTAATATCATTAGACGACTAAGAATCACCTCTCGAGTGCAAAGGGTTAATAGATCGGACATAACGGGAATGAACGTTTGTTCGAGCAAAGGTGACGTCGGTCTCTCCACGGTTTCGAGCCAGCCGATTCTCTATTCGATTCTCGTTCGAGACACAACATTGTACGCTAACAATGTAAATTACACTCGCCGACACGCAGAGGTTGCCGTTTAACTCTTTGGGCCACGATGGGATTAAAAATGTCCCACTTTTTTGATGCACGGTAACGCATGGTGGACACATTTTTAGACTCACTTCTAATAATTGCAATAGCTGCATGCGCATAAATTTATTTATTTAGTTTTACTTACGTAAAACAGTTACGGTAATATCATAAAAAAAAAAGTTATAAATATAATATGTTCGCTTAGTGTTGGCAAATTTCAACGTGTCTCAGTACAGGTTAACACAGGTTTGTTTAATTCAAAACGCAACAAAATTCCTGTGCAACAAAATGGGTCTGTTTATTCTCTGAAATCCTGTGCCCCGAAGAGTTAATTAGCGCGCTCGCTGTGCCCTCGTAAAATCGCCATCGATGTTAACTACCGAAGTAACAATTAATTGACAGCGGACGCCTTAATGCCTGTAATCGTGCTAAATACACAACATATAGAGGGTGTTTTCTAAGTCGCAGATCCGAGCGGATCCGGGCTGACTTTGATGTTCAGCGAAATCGTGGACCGATCTGCCGCTTAGAGAATACTTGTCGATGCTTCGTGCTCGGCCTTAACCCTTTCACAGTTTAATACGACAGAGATTCCGGCAAAGAATCATCAATTTACACTAGCGTGAGTTTCGAATTGATAAAACTTATCGCAGAGAAACAGTTGAAGTTACGTGTGTATGTTTCTGATCTAGTGCAGAAAAAGCAACAAGTTCTGATAAGAGTGTAATTTTAACTTTTTAAGCTGCTCTTTACGTATTGTTCGCCATTTTATTACACTGCGAAAGGGTTAAAAGCGTACAGATTAGTCACGTGACACCTGGAATGATCCCTATACTCTGAATTGCGCTTGGAATTCTTCGGTATACCAACAATCTTTTCACCCTGTCCGTCGCGATTCGTTTCGCCTTCGTTTTCGTCGTAAACGTGAATCGCGAAAGGATCATTCGAAACTTCGTAAGCGAACCGATCGCTTCCCTCCGCGGGAGGAAACTTGGCGACTCGATTTCGCAAACAGTCTTTTTGTTTTTTTTTTTGCAAGAACGAACCGGGGATCGATTAGAATCTGTTCGCAAAGAAAAGAAGTTTCCAACGGCTCGATCGAAGAAGTGGTCAAGATGGCACTAGAACGTGTTTCAGTTCGGTAAAAAATGTGATACATAAAAAAGGAATAGAAAAGTCCTACGATTAGTAGTAGTGGTGTGTCGCAAAAAACCCAATACTTTCTCAATCTCGGTATGTATAAACGTGTAAAAGCTAAAACTGTTCAAATTTATTTAAATCCTTGCCTTGTTTTCCTTTTTTTGTGTGGCGATGGTGGTTGATGTCCTCGTTTCTTTTTCTCTTTTAACCGCTGCTTAACTTTATCGTTAAGCATGTGATGCAAGGTTCGCGTACATGTGTTGTATAATTGCGTGTGTGTTCGTGTGTATACATTATTTATATATATATGTATTCTTTCTTTATATAATATACGTAACGTTTATGCAAGTAGGATTCGTTGAATGTATTGCTGGCGATATTTTCTCGCAAGGTAATCCGAAGTGATGCGATTCGATACTCGGTTACTCGAAAATAACGCTCTTATTAACGGATGAACTTCGATCGCGCGTGAGACGTCGAATACAAAGATACATCTAACGATAACACATTGTCCCACATAGATTACTGTTATCAAATTCGCATGATTTCTTTCCCTGGCTGGCGCGCAGTCATTCCTTAACGTGATAAACGCGTACGTTCACGGAAATCACAATTTGCACGAGTGTTGAACAACGGTGCAGAATGAGAATTCGTTTGAGATCTTTGTGGTCCTGTTAGCACGAGCTACGGTTGTGCAAAAAGTCAACATTTTCTCGTGCTTCCAAGTAGAGATCAAACCAATTTCAACGTTTATTAGGGGATCGATAGATCGTCCACTTGAAAGCTGCAGTTTTCGCTACAAAACGCTTCGCTTTGTCTGCGAATACGTAATGCGTTGTTGCATAGACGGACATTGTTTAGGGAGCAAAAGAAGCTGGCTCTGTTCTAGCCCGTTGAAGCCTCGAGCGAATTCCTTTTCTCTCGTACCAAATACTTAGGAAGCTCGCGCTGCCTTTATTTCTGACAAACTACGATTAGTCGTGCGAATTGAAACCGCGATCAACAAACCTCGAACGATACACAAAATGAAAAACACACCGGGACAAATCCTACCTACGATAACCGTAGAGAAACAGAAGTACACGTTGAACGCTTCGTATTCGAGAACGAAAGGTTTCCAGCGAAGTAAACTATGGTAACGGTACGGGGATCGAATAAATAATAAGCCCACGCGTTGTTCGGCGCAACGAAGGCAACCAGTCTCTATCTGTTCCCTTTGACTCGCGTCGAAGGGTACACCTAAAACGTGTTCTGCGACCGATAGGATGCATTCTAGATACTGGCCATGTGATTAAAGTTAGTTAAAGAAACGCATGTGTTCGTAGTCTCTTGACGGAGACTTTGTTCCGCTCTCGAAGGAAAAAAAAAAAAAAACATGGATCTGTTACATACATAATAAATACGCGATTGGCTAAGGTTCTATCGTGTAATCCTCCATCGACGGTTCAGCGTTCGTCAGTCTTTGATGCCTCATCGTTTCCCATGCCGTTGAACGAAAAATAATGCGATGGCCGTGAAACCGTAATCGTACACTTCTCTCGTCGTCGTTCAGCCGGAAGTGTATCACCGAAACCTTCGTTTTCTTTCACGAACGACCTCCTCAGGGTGCTGGCTACTCTCCGCGCGGACGATTAGTACCATTCCAGAGGCGTTTGTTCCATGTCGAACGGAAATCTGCGACGAACCGACCATTTTCGAGAACGAATCCCTTCGTCGAGCCTCGAAACAAACGGAGACAGACACGTTACGTTCTCAGCGGATCGACGGGTCGTTCTTCACTCGTGACGCGATCGATCCTCCTCCGACATCGTTGAAATCCACGGACGGTCTCCCGTGTCTCATGGACGATCACTTTTCCTCGCGGGACAACATCCGTCGGACGTGGTACAGGATCAGCTGACTCGCCTTCGTCGGCTTCGCGGGGTTTTGGAACGTCGGATATTTGGTTGTCTCGAACAGTTCGATGGAGTCGGTACCATGTGGTCAGGCATCCGTCTCGCCTTTCAGCCTTAGACGGGCGAAGTCCTCGAATATTATGTCGTCGTCGCCGTCGCCGTCAGCTTCCCTGAAGCGAAACAGCGAATGTTTAATTATAAAATTGAACGCACACATTTTTATTTAAAGTAACGGATCACCAGCTTTCCGTCTGAGTAACGTCTGTTAATTAGATTGGAGATTTCGCGCAGATATAGAGATTTAGGAAACTTAACCAACGCTTTATCGCATTTTATGTTTCATTAAAAGTAAAAAGTAAAAAGTGTTTCATTAAAAGTATTAAAAGTACAAGGAGATGTTATATCACATAATATATAATACGGCAAGCAAACTACCAGATAATACATTAATAATTTTACCAAAGAGTAAACGTACCTAATATATTACTTACGTCAGCAATAAGTACCCAAAATTTTTTAAAGAGCATATACTTACATATGTATAAGAAATAGCACGATAAATAAAATTCGTATTCTATTAATCAATAAATATACGATAAAAATATGTATGTGAACAATATTTGCATACCATAAAACAATGTTTTGCATTGTCTTGCCGTCTTAAGCTTTTGTCCGCTACTGTGTTATACATATATATATATATATATATATATATATATATATATATATTCATCTGCACAAAATCCGCAATCTACTAATAATACTAGCGAATGGTTTGTCAGTCTTAGCGCATACGTCAGCGATTTCGCAGAAACGTTCTCTGGGCGACGGGAATAGCTCGAAATCGGTACTTAAATATTGACCACGTACGTGTCCAATTGAATCAGATTCGTGTCGAGAGGCATCTCGTCGCTGTCTGCTTTCTGCGTTGGACTGGGTCGCGCGGTGGGTGGCGTCGGTTTCTCTTCTTCCGGTTTCGGGTGCATCAAGATGAACGGCAGCTCCGCCACTAACTCGCTGTTAACAACGTGAATTAAATTCCCCCGTTCGTTTTCCCGGCGCGCACGTTGTAAATCCATCGATATAAATTGATATCAATTAGGAGGCAACGCTGGATCGGAGAAACGCTGGCGTAACGCGAAAACAGAGAGAGCATTGCTAGCTTCCGGTTTCAGCATTCGATGAAAGCTATTTCGGGTAGCGGATAAATCATGAAAATATCAGGAGAAAAGTTAATCGTAGCGAAACGAAAAACTTTCGTTTCTTCGCTCGAAGTTGGAAAGTATTAGCAATTATTATTTATTTAAGGGAATAACGAACACAATTTTATCGTAAAACATCCGACAGAATTTACGGTAACAACGATAAAAGATGCTACTTTCTTGTTTCTTAACACTTAACCGACTAATTGGAAAAATCTCCAATTTTTTTCCTCAACAAAATGCTTCCATTAATTCTATTTGCTTTTGTTATTAGTTGGTCTTCAACTAGTATTGTTCACAGTTCATCAAATGCAATTTCTGCTTTTCTAAAGTATAATTTTTAATCAATTTAATCAATTCAAAACCAACTAATAACAAAAGTAAATAGAATCAATAACAACTTTTTGTCGAGGAAAAAATGATAGATAGATCCCATTCAGTTGGCCAAGTATTAACTAATACTTTATGTATTTACAATCATTTACATTTACAAAAAATGGCTTACTCGAAATAGACATATGTCCGTAAATAAGAAAATAAAAAGAAATTCTATCGTAAAATCGGCTATAGAATTCTATACAAATTTATTGGAACATTCAACGCTACTCCATTTCCCGTAGCGTTTCTCCGATACAGATCGTCGATGAAATTGTTTCGTTTGTGCTTACCCTGCTAGGGCTCCCAGGCAGAGCTTCACTTTCACTTTGTACTGGACGATGATCCCGAGGTTCTCGCGTTGCGAGGGATCCACCACACTGCGAAACACACGAGGTTCGTCTATTTCCGGTCGTACATCGGTTCTACAGTTCATTCAAGCCGAGCATGCACGATTAGCAGAGCGATGCGAGTTCAGCGAGGAGAAGCGACAAACATTCAGCCACAAAGAAACGTTTCTAAGGAACAGAGAGAGTATGTACCAGCTTGAAAAGATTCCGCGGGCCTTGTTCGGGCCGCAAAGGAAGCCTTCGAAGCGAGCAGGAGGAGAGTAGGTATCATGCAGCCTGGAAGCAACAAGTGCACAGCGACCATTCACAGACAAGAAGAAGAAGAAGAAGAAGAAGAAGCGGAGGAATAGGGTATCGATTTTGTCTAAGCATCGTTGCTTACACGTCTGGGATTCGTACGGCTCGATATGAAATGGTATGGCTGAAGCAGCTGTATCGAGAACAGTGTGTCTCCGTTTATGGCTACTTCTAGTTATTCTTGTTCAACTACGTCGCGATACAATTGACCGTTATTCTTGTTCAACTACGTCGCGATATAATTGACCGCTACTCTTGTAAACACGTATGCTGAAGATTATTTCGAAGCTTTAACCCTTAGCGCTCCGTTAGCTCCGCTGCGGAGACATCCTGTGTTTAATATGATTACATTCTAGATATGCTTTCTCATTAAGTGATTTTCCAACCTATTTTTATAGTTAAAGACATGGAAGAATGTTACGTTGAGAATGTAAAACTGAGCGATGGTAAAGACGCACTTTTTACGAAGAAAACAGAATTGTTTGAAAAAGGGACTGTTGCTTATGAAGAAAAGAAACGCACGGAGCATTAAGGGTTAAAATTTTAATGAAAACAAATTTGAGGGACTCCCTATTTTTCCTGAATTTTGAAGTATGCATCTACTCGACGCTACCGAGATCGTATAAAACTGCAATATTTGCTGTGAAATTTCCAAATGAAACACCCGACGCATAACGTTGTTATAAGTTAAGGAATTAAAACGATTTCCTGCTCCAACCATCTTCGATCGTTCTCGACCCGTATGGTATTCTCATCGGTGAGCAGTGTTCAGGAGTTGCAGCAGTGTCGACGAAGCAAAAGATCGAAACCTCTAATGCGTGCCCAGCGTTCTGAGGCCGGGAAAACACGCCAGACATACGGTCCGTGTGATCAACGATTCAATTAACCAAATCAAGTACACATATATATAATCCGTACCACTCGTTCCCGGGTGTGTGCAGCGTGGATGAAATCGTGTCCAGGAACACGCGCTAACAAATATGCTCTAATGAAGCAGCTAACAACGCAACGCTACCTAAAGTCTCATCCCGCGATCTGTGTGCTGCGGACGTGAGCTACTCGAACCAAGTCCGCCATCGCATCGCCAGTCAGCCAGCCAACACATTTCTCAAAGAAGAGAGGATGGTGATCATCGAAAACAGGGCAGAACGACGCGAGATAGAAACCGCACACGCTGTTCACGACTTCTCGCTACCTCGTTACCGCGAATCGTCCATCAATTACAGGCGCCCCTTGACTTTCGCACAAATTCGCTATTTCGCACATTTTTAAAAAATTCAACTTTTTAAGCCTTTGCGGGCGGACATCCCCACTGAGGGGACATCGTGAGTTGAGCAGGACTATTGGGCTGTCCCCTCTCAGGGGACATTAGATTTTAGCCGTCAGACTACAATGTTGTTCCGATCAATAGTTTAAAACACAGTTTTTGGATCTGTCAGGAGAATATCGGAAGAAAATTAAACTGTAGGAAATATTTATTGCATATAAGCTAAAAGCAGCGAAATCGCGCTCTTTGACATTTTTGGACACGGAATATTACGAGCGCTATCGCACCGCTTGGCAATTTTCGATCGGGAAAGGCCCGTGGTACTCAAACGGTTAAATCAAGAGGGAGTGGAGAGGAGCGCTGAACGAAGTGATAGAAGGTGTTTCAAAGAAAGTGTTCGACATTACGGATTTACAGCATTCATAAAGGGAAGCGAAGAATGGTTAATTAATGTAGGTCGTAAGATGTAGCAGACATTTATATGTCAAAGTGAAAGCTATTCAAACGGAGAAATAGATTAAGGTATACTCGTATCAGTCCATCAATATATGTCAACAAAAATTATTAGAAATAATAGGAATCTTTGTTTGCAAATTTTATTCGTGAGGTCCGAAATCCGTCAAATCGACGAGTCCCGTAAACCTAGTCTTAATCTTCTCCACGAACGCTATAAATCCTCGAGAAGCTTGTCCAATTCCTTTTAAAACACCGTATACTTGCTCGAAACCTGTACGCGTGTGTGCACGTACAGAAATAAAAAAGAACGAAGTGGACGACCATCGTCGTTTATGAATTCACTGAAAACTGTGTCAGTCGACGCGTCAAGCGGGGAGGGGCATTAAATTATTTAAAGACTCCGCCTGAGGACGCGTTGAAATATTGAGAATCAGCTCTTTTTTTTCTTTCGAATACACGGATCATGCTCCCGGCCGACGACGAACAATTATTGTTAACACTTAGCCAATCGAATGGAGAGATCTCCCATTTTTTCCGCAACAAGGGGGTTGTGATTGATTCTATTTACATTTGTAACTAATTAGTCTTAAACTGGTGTTGTTCACAGTTCGTCAAATGCATTTTCTCTTTTTCCAAAGCACAATTTTTAATAAATTCTTAATACGCGATGGACAGTGTCTGGTTAGGTGTGGAGAGATCTCCAAATTTTTTCACAACAGGGGGGCTGCGATTGATTCTATTTACATTTGTAACTAGTTAGTCTTAAACTGGTGTTGTTCACAGTTCGTCAAATGCATTTTCTCTTTTTCCAAAGTACGATTTTTAATAAATTCCAAATACGCGATGGACAGTGTTCGGTTAGGTGTGGAGAGATCTCCCAATTTTTTCACAACAGGGTGGCTGCGATTGATTCTATTTACATTTGTAACTAGTTAGTCTTAAACTGGTGTTGTTCACAGTTCGTCAAATGCATTTTCTCTTTTTCCAAAGTACGATTTTTAATAAATTCCAAATACGCGATGGACAGTGTTCGGTTAGGTGTGGAGAGATCTCCCAATTTTTTCACAACAGGGTGGCTGCGATTGATTCTATTTACATTTGTAACTAGTTAGTCTTAAACTGGTGTTGTTTACAGTTCGTCAAATGCATTTTCTGTTTTTCCAAAGCACAATTTTTAATCAATTCTTAATATGCGATGTACAGTGTTCGGTTAGGCGTGGAGAGATCTCCAAATTTTTTCACAACAAGGGGGCTGCGATTGATTCTATTTACATTTGTAACTAATTAGTCTTAAACTGGTGTTGTTCATAGTTCGTCAAATGCATTTTCTGTTTTTCCAAAGTACGATTTTTAATAAATTCTAAATACGCGATGGACAGTGTTCGGTTAGGTGTGGCACCTTGCGGTTAGCTAAATGTTAATTGGCTCCCGGTCGGTGAAGTGTTAAAAAAGTCTTGTCGTTCCACCCTCGAAAATCTATTTCCAACCGTGCCACCGTTTCCTAAGGCTTCGTTCGATTTTCAACGTTAAACAGAACAAGGAGCTCCAAGCTGGTTAAATTGCTTTCAATTTTGTTCCCGTTCAGGCGAAGCGCTGTTGATAGAATTTTTCACGGCGCCGCTGCGTTTCTCCAATTAATTACGCAAACATAATTACATCAGCGAGTTCCAAGAGCGACGTGTACAGCTCTTGCGCGCGTTCCGCAGAAGCTTCCTCCCGCTTTCTACGCGTAAATATCCGAATACCTCGATCGGTTTGCAATGAGTTGCGCGTGAATTTAATTAAAAAGTTAGTAACTACTTTTGCAAACAGTACTGTAATACCATTCATCTCTACCACGTTCTTTAAATCAATCATCGTCTCCCGATGCAAACAAGTCGCAGAATAGATAACTAAGACGCGACTTTTCCCGTGTGAACTCCCGCCAGACTTTTCTTTGTCATCGGAAAATATAAAAGACCCATCGAAAACCCCGAGCCTCGATTCAATAATTGGTGTCCAAGAGTTACTTAGTCCGTAATTTTGGTTTATACAATAAAAACCTCGGTAAAGTGCCAAGGCAGTGTTCAGTTTATTTAAGTGTTGTATCCAAACTTCCCTTAAATATAATTTTCAGTCTGATTTCTTCGTCACAAACAAGTATACTCTAACCCGTCGGTAGATTCAGTGTTAACTTCGCAAACGTAAAAGTTCTCGAGAAACGCTCTGGTTGTTTGCAAACCTTCCGTGCGCAGAAGAGGCGCGGAGCGCGTGTACGCGATGAAAGCGAGCAGACAACGCGTCGCTATTTTCGATCAGGCAAAATATACCACGCGGAATAATTGGAGGTATCGGTTGGGCCGTGTGTCTGACGTGCAGCGAAATCGCGAAATCTTGTGTACGTAACGCGGCAATATTTTTATCGACGGTTCAACTCGCGTGGCGTGTTCGAAGAACGGGAACCTCCAATTATTCCAGCCGTGCCATTATCGAGCGAAACGCAAAGGAATGGCGGAAGAGAAGAAGACGCAGCCTCGAGAGTGCTCTTTCGGGAGCGATGTTGTTCCTAATTGTATAATGCGTTATTGTACACGTCACTTTTTTGTTACGCTAAGTTTAATACTAGAACTATCAAGGGGGTAAAAATAACCCAATTTGTAATTTTTTGGGGATTTTTTTGGGTCATTTCAGAATAACCCAATTTGTAATTTTTCATGGTAAAGTTACTGTAGAGCTTGCATATTTGAAAATTTATGATGATTTTTACTATTATTGCTAAAATTTGTTTCCCTTACATTAGGTATTTTTTTCGTTCAGTCCTCAATTTGATTTCTCCGTCTCCAATAAATATATCCTAATCGTCTTTTGATTTTTCTTTTTTTTTTTCTTCTTCTTTGTATACATACTAGCTGTTGTCCACAGCTTTGCCAGCGCGGAAGTACTTTCATCTCAATTTTAGCTATTTTCAACAGACGTCCAATTTCGCAACCCCTTAATTTTAATTTTAACCACAAAGCTAAATAGTTACTAATTTTTATAGCGCTTGCTTCAAAACCGGCGGATTTTCAAACAACCTTTCAACCCCTATTTAACCTTTTTAGGGATGGAACATCAAAAAATCCTTCATTAGTGGGTGTCTATGTCATAAAAGAAATCCATTGTCCAAATTTCATGTTTCTAGCTTTAGTAATTCAGGCTCTGCAACGATGAATCGGTCAGTCAGTCAGGACATGTCTTCTTATATGTATAGATTACATAAAGGACTTCGGTCCGTTTATAAACAAAATAAAATAGAATGTCTCAAAGTCTTAGACCGTGTTTAAAATGCGATTCGCGAATAGGTTCGATGGAGGGAAAAATATTCAACAAACGTTCCGCCGCACAAGGAGTAATCTCGCGAAGGCGTGCGTGCGCACGAAAAGTTTGGTGGTTGATAAAAAGTTAATCACCCGAAAGAGAAACGAACGAGTCCCTTGAGAAAACGTAGCGTAAAAAGTTTTACGCGTGATACTTTTAAAAATATGCATGAAAGCGTAGGATTTTGACGTGTTGGGAAAATAAGTTAGGGTTAGCAACCTTTTTTCATTGGACTAATCAGAATTTTATTAATTTAGTTATTATTAATTATTAATAAACTAAAAGGCTGTTGATAATTTTATAGGTTCCAAGGATCAATAGTATTTTAGTAAAGGGACCCTTTGATCTTGTCGATGAAATTCAGTACAAGATGCCAAAGTTGTGATAAACTTGTTTGTAAGAATTAATAAAATAAAATAATAAAATGTAATAAAAATAAAATAAAATTAAGTTGATAAAAAAATACGATTAGAAAACTAAACGGGAACAAAGCGTATAATTCCTTGCTGAAAGCATTTCGCGATAGAAATTCTGTTATACCAAGGACCACGCGTATTATTCGCCGTAGCTGTCACGAGTTAATCGCCATCGATGTCTCCCTAGGCATCGATGAGGCCACTAACTGCAACGCCCACGGGACGCTGGTTTACAAATAATGGACACGGTTTACACGGAGAGAGCCTGGTAAAGCTCGTGCGGACGCGGTAGCTGCGGAGAAGGCCTTCCGAAGGCGAGCTTCAAAGGGGAACGTGAAACGCGACAGTTAAAACGTAGTCTAGCTGCTCAATTTGAGACTCTCGTCGCGTCTGGCACGCCGAGAAGACAAAAGGCACAGGCTTCGAGCCCTTTCACGGGGCTGCCGTTGAAAGCGGAGCAATATGAACATCGGGTCTGAGGACGGAAACGTCGCTTTTCAACTGCTTCGTGCATTTTATTCGTTTGATAAAACAGGAAACTGGCGGCGAATAACGTTAATTGTCGTCGGGACGGTGCGCTCACCTTTTGCGCTTTAGAGGTGATTCTAGGTCAACGAACGATATCGGTTTCGCGGATTTTCCAACGGAGAGGGTTAAATTAGTCGTTTAACATTTTTTTTTTTTTTAATTGAATCGAATAAATTTTAATATCTTACACGATGAAATTAATCGTGGGTAAATTTTATAATTGTACCGTTTGTAACTAAATTACTACTTGTGTTCACTAATGGAGTCTTCCATTTAAATAAATAAATAAATAATAGCATTATTTGATTTCAGTGCTTCGGTACTTTTCGAATGGAAATGGTTAAACAGTCAAATTTGTCAATGTCAGTATTTCTCAATCGAATCGAATAAATTTTAATGTCTAAAACTAGTGAATTTTTGCGTTACTTAATTCTGATGCTTTATATTTGGAAATTTTCGAAACTGGAATCGCTGTTGGAGTATGTAAAGGGTTAAATAGTCGACAGTTCGACGATCGATCGATAAGGTTCCAGTAAGCTCGAAAGCCACAGGTTCTTTGACGCACGTGACCGCGATTTCGGGTATACACACACACATACACGCATACATACATACGTAACCCAGTATACGGTAGAGAAGTCGTGATCGTACGCGTGATCAGCCTTTTCGATGCTCGTGGAAACAGAGAAGTATTAAAGAGAGAGAGATAGAGAAAGATAGAAGAAAGAGAAAGACAGAGGCACGTACACTCAGTACCGATCAAAAGTTTGGGTATTAAAATAGGGTGACGTCGTTGTTTAACCCTTTCGTTACTATGGCCGCCACTTGCTACGAAATAATCACTCGATATTACACAAACGACTGCACTTGCTCCTTACATTCTATTCATACTGGTACAACCAGTATACAATGTGAGAAACATTATCCGATTTAAGTTGACGCGTTAAATTAGACATTTTAATCCTTCGTAGGTTAATAAGTTGCAACCGATTCTCACTTTAACTCTTTCAAGTTAGGTGGGTTAAAATTTGTCCCACCTTTTGCTTGGCTCTTTACGCATCATAGGATATATTTTAATCCACCTCAAAAAATTGAAGTTACTCAATTAAATAATTTAATATTTTAATAATTGAAACGAATGTTCTTTTTCATTTGTTTATATTAAAAATAATTCTGTGAAACTTGAATGTTTATTTCCGTCAAAATCGTGTACCTCGAAGAGTTAACTTGAAAACTGGAAACCAATAATTGGAGCGAGGGTTAAAAATACAAATACGCGTACAGTTGTGAAGAGTTAACACGCGAACGCACGAATTCTCTTATAACCGCACCGTTATGGTCGCTATAACGTAAAGACGACGACCACGGCGAAAGGGTTAAGAATGAAATGAAACGAAGGGGAATGAGACAGCGTCTGATCGGACGAACCAGTCACCAGTCAACGACCAGAAAAACGCAGCCATATTTTAACACTAGATTTACGGACATTTCTTGTATATCTGTTTCCAATATACATACACTAAGGAATAAGTTATACATCGAACAGAATTTGAAATTTCAGAACTGTGAGGAAAATAAATTTGGATATATTTGTATCGCTCCATCGATAAAAGTTTGCAAATGTTGCTAAGAATAATAGTAATTGCTTTTGCAAATTTTGCTCATGAAGTTCGAAACTCGTCAAATCGACGGGTTCCGTAAACCTAGTGTTAAGCAAATGGCCTGTGCTCGACCCGCTCGATCGAGGGATGATTTTTCGATGGCCCAGGGGGATGAACGTTTCGAACAAAGTGTCTCGTCACCCAAACTTTTGCGCGGCCCTGCGAATTTATCTATCAACGCAAATATAGATATTTATATATATGTATATATTCAGGCGTGCGCCGGTCCATGGACAAGCAGCGGTTCTCTTACAGGGTGCTAGACGCCAGATTGGTGTCCCCGTCTTTGATCTGGCCGTCGAGGGCAAGCCCCCATTTATCTTTGTTGTTGTCGAGAAGCGGTGTCAGAGAGAACACTTTGCTCAGCGTGAAACCTGGCCCCACCGGGCACCCCTCCCTGATAAACATGTAGGCAGAAGAGTGAAGGTAAACGCGCCACCGGTTGGCCTGACGTGTCTATCCGGATCAATCGGAATTCCGGAATAAACGTGCCGCCGCCGCCGCGTGTAAGCAACCGCGAAATTGGTTTCTGCGATAGGTGTGCCTTTCGAGAGTCTACGCGCGTTTTTCCCCGTTTCTCTTCCGGCAGTTCGGTTCGGGGCCGATTCTATCGATTTGTTCCTCAAGCAACGTTAGCTGGTGTTGACTTTGCCCGTCGCGTCGGTCTAATCATGGTGTGACTGAGATTACAACTGGTAGCTACAGTGGCGGACGAAAGTTTAAGACGACAGGACAATGTAACACATAATAATAATAATCGTCATTATTATAGAACGCTATTGATCGGTGTAGAATTCAAAATTTTATTTATACCGTTATTTCTTATTAATTAATTTATTTATTTTCTTTCACCCTTCGGTCTTAAACTTTTGTCTGCTACTGTAGATACAAATGGTGGCGTGTTAGTATAGGTGTGTGCATGTGTGTGTGTGTGTGTGTAAGTGCGTGCGCGTGGCTACGAGTGTACCTTCGCAGGATTATTATTGACGTTATCTAATCTGCGGAATCATTAAGTTGCCGAGCAATGTTTGCTTTTCGATTTATTATTACCATTATTGTTTTTGTCATTACACTGTCAAACTGACTGGAAATTCTATTCGTGTTATAAAATTCTAACTGATGGTAGTGCAGTTATTACCCTAGACGAAGCACAATTTTCAAATCAATAGGTTCAAACGCAAACTTTTAAATGAACCTTAAGGTAATTACGAGTAATAAAGTTTCGGTATATTTTGAAGCGAGCGAAATTTCCGAGTAACTCAATTCTATCGATCGTTCTGCTAGACGTTTCCATCCTGATTGGTCGATTGAAATCACCGCGACGCACGAGAATTGCGTTCGTAATTTAAATTCGGTCAGATTGGTATTAGTTGGAAGGATACACCGCGAGGATAACGCGAGTGCTTGCAAAATTTACGAACCGGATTCATTGGTTCGTAAATATGTTTGAGATAAACTGTCGGCTTTAAAAAGGATGGGGCACCACCGTTATCGTCGGAAACGGGGGAAAAACTGTCGAATAAAAGCGCGGTACATCGACGCCGCGCTTCAATATCGTAAAAACGGCTCCCGCGACTCTCCAGCGACGTGTAGCATCATCGTGGAGATGTAGTGCGCTCTCGATATCGCGAAGGATTCTGTAATTTGAAAGCTCGGTCATGGAGAGAGCCGACATCAATCTCGATGGAAACAGGGCGACGATAATAAGCTGTGTATACAGTGGCGGACAAAAGTTAAAGACGACAGTACGATGTAAAACATAATTTTATGATTCGCAAATATTGTTTATCTGTTAATTTTTACTGTCATTACGATAGAATGCTGTTTATTGATTAGCATAGAATACAAATTTTATTTATACTGTTATTTCTTATTAATTAATTTATTTGTTTTCTTCGACTCTTTGGTCTTCAACTTTTGTCCGCTACTGTACATGACACGCTGACTATGACATTGACATTGACAATCAATGGATTAATAAATATTCATAAGATATCAGAAATTCTTGTTCCCTTCAAATATTTAAAGTTTCATAGATCCATTTCGAACTTTTGTAACAGACTGTACGTCCATAATTCATAGGACACTCAAGAAACTTAGAACAAATAAATGTTTACGTTATAATTACAGAATGAAGCTGACAATCGTTTATTATTTGTGCCGCAGATAACATTGAATCATCCAGCTGTTCTTAAGATCTTATCGAAAGATCAATATAACAACAACGACAATAATAATAATAATAATAATAACTTTGCTCGAAATTTACAATCGTTCGGTAATTTATGAACTATAACGTGTACACGTGTGTATCTCTGCATGTGTATAAAACACGGAACTTCAGCTTGTGCGTCACACTGCAATACAGACTACATGGATATACAGGGGAGGGGTGGAGACGGAAAAAAGAGCGAGAAAGAACGAACGAACGAACGAAAGAAAGAAAGAAAGAAAGGCAAAAGGGGTGAAAGAAAGAAACACAGACGTGGACGTGTATCGAGGTATCCCGATCGATTTGCATATCAATTATTGTGGACAGACACAGAATACGCGGAGATAACAGAAAATAATGTGAAAAACGATGGGTAAGGGAGACGGTTAAAGAAAGAGAGGGACGTGACCTTTGTACAGGAAAATAGACCATCACCGATGGAGTTCCATAGGTATCCATAAAGAGTCCCCAGCAAAAAGGCCATGAAGGAAAATACTGGCATTCCACTTTGAAATACTGTGTTTTTCCCGTTTCCTTTTTTTCTTTTTTCAAACAACACACGATCGGCCGCGAAGACTGCAAACGGGCTTCGATGCAATTAAACGTCCATCGCATGTAGATTCGTTTTGTCGGTCGGGCGAACGATTGAAACCGGTATTGAAAATTAAGATTCCGCAACGTTGGCCATTTTCTCGCGAATTGTTTCTCGCGTCTACTCCTGCCCACACCCCCCCCCCCAAAAAAACTGAACGAAAATACAGAGAAAAGGTACGAACACGCGTTACTCTAAATGCTGGAAAACAACCAGGACGAGAAGAGAAAGGAGAACGAATATTCCAGACTGTCTGTGTTACCCTTCCGACCGACAACGCACGATCACCTCCCCCTCCCCCCTCCCGAACACACCCCAGAGCTTTCGAAACAAATCTCGATGAAGCCGTTCGCGAAACTCCTCCCCGGCATCGTTTGGCCCGTTTCCAGTGTTCGACCGCGAACGTTCGGTTTTCAGAGGAAAAATGGTACCCGGGCCAATGTTTGGGCACTCACATTGTGCTAGATGCGAGATTGGTGTCCTCGTGCTTAAGTTGGCCGTCTAGAGCAAGACCTCGCTTGTCTTTGTTGTCAGCAAGCGTCGGCCTTAGAGAAAACACCTTGCTCAGGGTGAATCCTGGCGCTACCCCTATACTGCCAGTGCAATCATCTTATTTTCCGTTTCGTCATGTCACAATTCCTTTTCGGGCATTTATCGCGCTCTATTGTACACACCTAGCGTTAATGCTAATTGGAGACGATGTTACACGTATAGCGTGTCTCCTTTCTTGTCTGATTTTTTTATTGGTTATATGAGTTGTGCCTACGGTTCTAATGTATTGGTAATTTGCAAAGAAAGGCGAGCGTTCCAGTCGATTTTCACGGTTCTGTCTCGATTAACACGGGATCGCAAGGTACCGTAGTTTAAACCACTAGCGACATTTACGTCCGATGCTATTTGCATGTAATCAATTTTATTCCTCGGATGAGATGTATGAAAATTGAATTCCAGAGTGAGAGGAGGGGGGAGGGGAGAAAAAGAAAGAGAGATAGGAGAGAGAGAGAGGAAAGAAAGAGAAAGAGAGAGAGGAGGGAAATAGAAAGAGAGGGAGAGAGTGTGTTTGTTCCGCGTCTGTGTCGTTTATTGAAATAAGAAAATAAGATCGAGGACATTTGGTGCGTCGCGTCGCGGAAGTAGGAAGTGGAAAATTGAAAAAGACTGGAAAGCTCGCCAAATTTTCTTTGTCCCGTTCATGTTTCTTTAATAAGGGCCGCGCAGAAACCAGTATAAAGCGTCAATTGATACGGATTATCCGGGGCGATGCAAATTCTCGCGCTGGATTAAAATTTATTGCAACGCGTTGCAATTTATGTCTTCCTGCGCGAGCATCGATAGATCTCGGGAGTGGTAGCTCGTGCTTGGTCACACTGCAGGCCGCGTTACTCGTAAATTTCTCTCGGCGGCCACAACTGTGCTCGGTGTACGAGACCTGCTATTTAAGGATATCGAAGCAGCGCCGAGGATATAAAACGTCTTCGAGCGGTCTTCGTCGTCAACGGATCAATCGTGACCAAACACGAGACTTCCGTTTGTTCAACGCGAGCGGGAATTCGTTACGGTTGTCGCGTGGTTTTCGTGTTCAAGGAGCGTTCCGAGGAAGCTCGTGCGAAGGTTTGGCAACAAACGGCATCCGACCATGATCACAAAATTTTCGGATCAATAAATTCTGCGATTACAGTAACGATCAAAAGTTTGGAATCATTTTCTGACTAAGACTACAGCTCGTTTCAGATCTATCGCCAATTTTATTTTTCCTCTTGCTCTAATGCTATACTCTTATTCTGCTTTATTTTCCTTTTTACCATTTTAGTTTATCTTGTGCATTCTATTTTATACCCTTTCTTTCTTATATATAACAAAGACAGTGCTTAAAGATTGAAACCACTCTCTGGATTACAAGTTTACAGCTCGTTTCAGATCTCCACCAATTTTATTTCTGCTCTCTACTCTTACCCTGTTTTACTTTTTACTCAATTTCATTTTATTATCTTTTCTTCCACCGTGTAACAAACACAGTGGTTCGATCCAAACCGCTTTAGGATAACGCGACTCCAAAATCAGTCTTCCTTAACCCTTTGAGTGCTAAATAGTCCCGGTCGAAGTGTTCCGCGTAGACGACGCTCTATTAGCAATTGTGTTGCTCTAAATGGGAGCTAGGAAAAATCGACAAACGCATATACGCGCCTACAGCAGTCAAAGGATTAATTCCATGATCCCTCAAACTAGGGAACAGCGATTCCAAACTTTTAGCCCGTACTGTACACTTAAAAATTCCCCACGTAACGCGAGCAGACACGAGCAACGCGAAAGTTCCAATCGGTCAACGGACAATGGCTACCATCGACGTCACCCCATGGATTCCGTCAACGTCACAACTTTCGTTGGCGATGTCGGATCCGTTTGTTGCCGCGCGCAATTCCTCCGCAGCGAGCGTGTTCCTCCACGTTCCGGCGCGTGTCGCGTCACGACAGGAGCAGGGAACAAGAAGAATGGCGTGCATTGAATGATACTCACTCGCTCTCCACCTCGGCGACCGTGCACTTGTACTGCGCTGTGGAGAACAGACAAATGTCCGCGAACTGCCTCACCGACACCTTGATCTTCTTCACCGTCCGGTTGCTGTTGTTCGCTATGTGCACGTTCACGGCGATCTTCTCGCCGTGGTGGTACAGCTCCTTGTCCAGGGACGCCTCCAGGTGAAGCTTGTTCGGCGACATCATGAACTCTTTGCTAACCTCGACCGAGGGCTGCTCGCCCTGCTTCGACGGCGCGTACATGATCTTCCGTATCGCCAGCCGCACCGAGTTCCTGCAACACGGTCGATTTGTCGCCGTCAAAACCGACTTGTGTACCGTTAGCACACGCAACGACGTGGTATTGGGTTGTCCGGAAAGTTCGTGCCGATTTTTGATAGGTGGCATAAGGACAGGTCTAAATATATTAGAATGATCGAGAACAAATAATATGTATGCATATCGTAGATGACAATACTTCAGACACATTTGAAATAAAATTTGGGTACAATAAGGTAATTTTTGTCAGTTTTATACTCCTTTGAATATGGAAAAAAACAAAGTGCATTTTAGGCATTTAATACCTTTCATTCACCGGAAAGGCAAAAATGCCACAAAAGCCAAACAAGATACGCGCTGTTTATGGTACCTTTTTTGGTCATTACGAAATTCTTTTAATAGAAAAAACTTTAACTCATTCGATGAGATAAAAATTCACGTAGAAAAGTTTTTAGCTGAAAAACCTGAGAGATTCTGGAAGGACGGAATTTTCAAGTTGCTTGAAAGATGGAGAATGGTTGTACAAAGGAATAGCACCTGTATAATTTAATATATGTATGCTAAAATTTTAATCCTCTGCGCTTCAATCTTCTTTCAAAATACAACCCAATACAATAACGCGCTCGACAAGCGGACAATGAACGATGAGGGAATCTTTTGCCGCAGCAAGCTCCGCGTTAAGTTGAGTCTACGATGCGAAGGTTGATGCTTAGCAACTGGGGTCAGGTTATAAGTTTGCTCCAAGAGGAAACGACGAAAAGATTGGTGCATCTGTTAACCCTTTGCACTCTGAACTATTTTTCAATTTTGTTGTCAAATAGCTCTGTAGTATTTTGGGTGCTTTATTTGAAATTGACTTCAAAGCACTATTCCTCAAGTGGTGCTTATATTTTTAATTGATTATATTAAACATAGCTCTCAAGTTTTGTTGCAATTTATATTTGTTTTGATTTCGTTGACTTCTTGGTCTTGAACTTTTGTCTACTACTGTATTTAAAATGGCACTTTACAAATGTATGAGTGTGAATCGACAAATGGGTGCAAAGGGTTAAAGTGCATCTGCTTTTGTCTTTTTCTTTTTTGACGATCTTCTATCGATTTCTAGCGTAACTTTGAAAATAACAGATACGAGTTACGGTTCGTCGAAAATTTAGTTAACTTCGCGGGGTGCAAAACCTTTTTTTATTTTTCGAAGACTTGCAACAGATATTTTGTAGAAATTTAGTAGCTTGCATGGTGAGTATTTAGTTTCCTTCGTTTTCGAACACTTTCAACAGCTATTCAAACGTTTCGCTGTTACCTTCTGGATATTTCACCGCGGTGTTCGTATTTAAACAATAAAAACCACAGCAGTTACGCAATTTGTTTTAAAAAGAGAAAGAAAGACGTTATAGGGTATTACGTTAGTATTTTTTCGTGCGTATCGATGTTATTCAGTAACTGTCGGTAAAGATAAAAAAAAAAAAGGTAGAAAACATCGTTGCATAACTTGATGCCAATTGGAGCAAATCGGTGCGAACACATTACACGGCAAAGTTATAAGCTCGTTAAAAAAAAAGGATAAATGAATGTAACCTGGTAACAAGTTGCAAACAAATTTGTTATATAACAACGTTCTGCTACACAGTGCGTACCCAACTTTATTATCCTTCGACTCGTTAGTCCTTCCATCGTGTCCGATTCGACTGCGAAATTGTTACGGACAGGAAAAGAAAAGCGAGCTTTCTACTTCTTTTTGAAAGCAGCTACAATGCGAGCATTCTACCTGGACGACAAAGGAGCAGTATCGTTCAAAGGATACGACAGGAATCTCTTTATACTAAAAGTGAAAAGGAATACCTTACTGCAAGACGTTCACACGGTGTCCCCGTTTGTTGAACGCAAGCACAGTTGCATAGCACAAAGATTAAACCTTCGAAGGACGGTCTTGCGTTAAACTTTTTCTTTTCAAAACCGACTCCGTATTGCAACTGTGACCAGTCAAGAATTTCGTTTCTCGACACCGTGTCTCGTAACACGAAATTCGAAAGACCAACGTTTACGATCAAACAACCTAACTCAACGATACAATATAACTATACAAATTTTGAGCACTGATCCTTTCAGTACTAGGTACTATCATGTATACAGGTGACAACGAAATGTTTTATACTTAGAAGTCGTTAAATTATAATTCTACTATATCAATGGACACTACTTCGTGATAATATAAAATACATCTACCATATACACTACCGGCCAAAAGTTTGGAATCACTCTCAGAATTGCAGCTATATCAAACCTCTTCTGACAATTTATCTTGTTCGTTTGAAATTAATATTGCTAATTTTTAATTATTAGTTTTTAGTATTTCCAAATAGTATTTACTGATTCAAATAGTTTATATCAAATTATTAAAAAATTTTCCCAGTCCTGTGTTTTACTATCATGCTTCTTCGTTTTTCTTCTTTTTGCTTCGTTTTGCTTCTGCAAGTGAACGAAGGCCGAGTGCCACTCAAGGGTTTGGAAAAATGAGAAGTGGAAGAGGGAAGTGGACAACTGTCAGGTGGAGGGAAAAGTTCCGGAAAGGGAATTTACTGGCAGAAGGTTATAAACCAGTGCCGGTTTCCATAATGCATATACAAACGCCCCTTGATTTTCGCACACAATTGGTTCCTGAAAGTGTGTGCGAATGTTGAATGTTCAAGAGTAGAAAGATGTAAAAAAAATACGCACCAAAAACTGTGTTTTAAAGTACTGATCGGAACAACATTATCTGATGGCTATAGTCTGATGTCCCCTGGGAGGAGACGTCCGACCACAGAGGTTTAACACTAGAACTACCGACAATTATAGCATACTTATTTGCATGGAAGAGATCAAATTGAAAATTACACGAAAAGATATTGAGTACATAGAAAACAAATCTTTATTTATACTTTCTGCAGATAATCATAGTAAATTTTGTAAGCTTTACCACAGTGAATTTATAAGGCTTGCTATGAACAATCACCAATTGGTCATTTTGACTGCTCTGGAAGTTCCAGTGTTAACACATTGTATGCCGGTGGCATCTGAGGCATTTAAAACTGTAGGTGAAGAAAATATTTAAAATTTTATACATTATTGTAAAACACTAAAATTGGTTTGCATATTCATTATATGCAATTTAACGATAACGAAAAATAGAAACAAACAAATCGCCAAACAAAAGAATGTTGTATTATCGCAAACCCGGCGCTAAAGCAACAGACTTCCAAACCCGCGTTTTCGCGGGGCCGGCATACAATGTGTTAAAAAGTTGAATTTTTAAAAATGTGCAAAAATCAAGAGGCGCCTGTAAACATTTATCGATCCCCAACACACGTACCGTTTCTGCGGTTTGTCATCCTGCGTCTCACCTACGAACGCTTTCAATTCGTAATCGACGCCGCACGGTTTGCCCGTGTCCCCGGGCGCCGGTTGCAGCGTGACCGAGGCAGGACAATGGGGCGGCAGCTCAAAGTAGAACGGGTACGCGTTGGTGCCCAGCTTCTTGATCAGCTTCTCCTGCAACCGTGTCAGCTTCCTCTGCTGCGTCCCAGGCACCACAGGGTAGATCTGTTCGGCAGCCAGGTAGAGGTCCTTGCGGAACGTGAGCCCCAGAACGTCCAGGTCCTCCCTGCCATACTTGAATGCCGCTAGAACGTGGCCGAAGACCTTGCGATCCTTCGCGTAGTCCGGGTCAATCAGCACGATCCCGTCTGTAACGATTGAACAGCGATCGGTGAGCGGTGGCAGGGTCTCTATTAGGCGGCCTCGACGCGCGAGATTAACTAACTGGTCGTTTAAGCGAATCGAATTTTCCAATCTTCGCCGTCAACGACGTTTCTCGTTGTTAAACAGCCGCGCGGGAATAATTGGATTAACCTTCGAGAGGTGGGGCGATATCGCTGGGAGAACACACGGCGATGTTTCTGTTACCGTTGGATTGTACAGACCCACGGGGTCGAAGAACCTGGGAAAGTTCGGGAGAACCCAGGGAGGGCCAAGTATCTTGGGTAATTTTTTTTTTTTTATTTGTACATTATCCATATCTTTCGGTTTTAGATGACTTTCGGCTACACTTTTTCTTATTGTTTAAAAACATCGAACCTTAATCTAACCCACCCATTTACCCCATTTTTCTGTCCTCGTTCTACCCTATTCTAATTATTATTTTATAACAGTAAAACAAAAATAATAACCTAACATAAAAACAAAATAAATAAATTTCTTTGCAAATGCTCAAATATCTACTTTCTAACTTTACTTAGTCCTATAACTCTCCTTAACTTTATTTGGCATGTGTATGGGGAAAAATGAAAAACACTTTTAATAATAAAATAAACTCGCTTATATTACATTTCAACAACAAAAGATTTTAAAAATACCATTTACTTATTGAAATTTGTTTTAATTTATTTTATGGATAAAATTGGTAAAAAGCACTTATAATTCAATTAAATTAACGCAATTCATATGCTTCGCAAACGCAACGAGCTTTACTGGACGCATGACTTTTACTGATTCAGAGCAGCGTTATTGCGCTCTCCGCAGTCTTGGCATAACAAAAGAGGAGCGCTATCGCTCTCTTCGCAATTTTCGTACAGCGTAAGAGTTGTTTCAGCAGTCAAAGGGTTAACAGTTACCTATGCCCAATGTACGTGGAGGGAGGACTACGTTCGAGGGAGAACGAGGACCGAGCGCGGTTCGCTCGTGGCTCAACAGGTAGATAATTAATGAGGGTAATCAGGCGCGATGAAGGAACAATGCGGATGCCTCGAAGCCCTACATCACACACGGGGGTTAACCCGTCGTCTTATTATTCTTTCGGTGGCTGCACGCGATGGTATAATAGGTACCCGCTGCTTCGCGTTAGAGAACTGGTACTAAGTTTAATTCTGTGTGTAATTGTCTCGTTAGCTAACATTCGCGTCATATTAATTTACTATGTTTTACGTTAACGTTAAACTTGGGAAAGTCGACTTCTAATCTTTACTCCTTTGCGCTCGAAAGGTGACTGCTGATAATCAAACGATAGCAATTTTGCAAGTTTTCGGATGCAAATAGTCGTGTTTAAAAATTTTCACAACTTTTATCTGAATTAAACGAGCGTTAAGATAAATAAATTCTGATTTCTATTATTTTTCCAAGTTTTGTACTTGGAAATTTTTTAAGACAGAGAGTTGCCTTTTATAGTGCAAAGGCTTAATTCGGTTTCAATCTGTTAGATCGGAAATCACCAAGCAAATTATGTCGTTTATCGAAAAGTAAAGAATACAGTCTCGTGGACAGCTTAATCTCTAGTTTCTTTTTTAAATTTTTGTACTACGATTACAAAACAAGGATTCAAACGAGGGTTCGTTCCAGGGAGAAGAAAAAAAGAAACGTCTGTTTCGGTTGCGTCCCTTACCTATAGGATCGACGTGGGTTATGTGATCGACGAAATCTCTTTTCCCAATGTACACCGTGATCTTTCCGTTGAAGCTGGACTTCTTGAAGACACGAGTAGCTTGCCGCTTGCTGGCACTGTCCACAGTGTCCATAGCGCAGATCTCGGGCCTGACGATGGCCCCTAACTCATTTGAGTCCTCAGGCTCGGAGCACTCGGATTCCGAACTGTCCCACTGCACAGATCGAAACAACATCGAAAGTTAATGATAGAAAAGCAAACGCAGAATTTTAATCCGTTCCACGGTATCGATTTCAGAGCAGATTGGCCGAGGGTAGATTACCCCGGGGCGTGGTTGTAAAACCGGGAGTTTGCCCTGGTCGTGGAAACTTTTTCGAATTTACATAAATTTTTCAAGAGGAGAGCACAGTAACTAACAGACTCTCAATCTCCTCCCCCCCCCTCTCTCTCCATCTATCGAATTAAACTACTCCTAACTCCCGTGACCCGAAATTTCTCTTCGATTCACGAGTGCTACCCTCCCCGTTCCCCTTGCCCCTCCCGCCGACCCCGCAACACGCAATCTATTTCATAATCCCGAGAGTTATTTCGAACCTTCGAACCTCAAACTTCTGCCCCGCCACATTTCATTGTTCTCCGGAAAACTAGGTCCCGACTCTGCTGAATTTTCAGCGGAAGCATGGCCGCGTTTTTCGCGTCCCGCGGCTCATGCACGCCATCGTCATCGCATTCCTCATATGCACGGCGCACGCAACGTGCACGCATTGTGAATCAACAAAGCGGTTGCATACCGTGATGCACGCCAAAAAGGACGACGTTCGTCATCGTGTTCTTTGAGTACGGGGCGCACGTACGCGCGCGTAAAACGGCTCTTTGATCGGCTCGCCGTCAAAGAAAGCGGCCACGGGGAGGAGCGAGAAAGAAGAGTGCGAGAGGGGCGACGGGGATTAGAGAAGAAGCTGATGCATCAAAGGGGAGCGTCAGCGATACATTTATTTCATTCCCTCTCGACGGAATGACTCGATCAAAGCCGCGTGACGCGCACTCTCTTCCGCGAATCGAGTTTTCGACTGCATCGACGACCCTTCTCGCGCGATGTTTGTCGAGTCGAAAGTTTGATCCCACGTTTGTAAGAGTCTTTTGTCTCGGCTCGGTGCGACTGCCAGTGGATAAAGACGGAACTGTGTATCTATATGCAGACGCCCCTCGACTTTCGCACAATTCGCTATTTCACACATTTTAAAAAATTCAGCTTTTTAGCCTTTGTGATCGAATGTCCACTCGGAGGGGACATTGTAAGTCGAGCAGGCTACCGGAATGCCCCCTCTCAGGGAACATCAGACTTTAGCCATCAAACTACAATATTGTTCCCATTAATAGTTTAAAACACAGTTTTTGGTGCATATTCTTTTACATTCCTCTACTTTCGAACATTCAACATTCGCACACACTTTCAGGAATTAATTGTGTGCGAAAATTGAAGGGCACCTGTATATATTCAATTAATAAAATTTATTATACTTTTAGGAAAACAATGTTTCGGGAAATAAAAAGAACGACTCAAAAATTTGGGATTCGAACTTTTATCTGGCCCTTTAGGTTATATATAGCATTAAAAACGACACTTTTCTTTATTGAGTTTCTACGTCAAAGTTTTCAACTAAAAGCTCCTAATGCCTTTTGTCAGACCCGGGAAGCTTAAGGAACTCGATGGATCGAGGGAGGATTTAAAGTCTGGAAGGTGTTCGGTAGCAGCGTCGCCGGTGCTGAAATGCTAGTTAAACAATCGTCCAATAATCCCGGAGACGCGATAGCGGCTATTAACCCTTTCACTACGGTGCAGTTAACTGCCGCTATGATATCATTGTCCTAGGACAGTGAGTAGTAAGTGTACGCCTTGCCAAGGATAGTTACTCGAACTACTTCAAGCCCATTAAATAACAGTGCCGAACGTACAAATCTTAGTCGACGAATCAACAAATCTTAAACTTTATACGACTAAGATGTAGCAAATCCTCCGTGCGACACGATTTATTGGACGATTTACGTGATTGAAAATCGTAGAAAATTATAGAAAAAGTATCTGTTGCCCGCGCGGAAGTACTTTGATTTCAATTTTAACTATTTTCAAGAGATGTCCAATTTTGCAAACCCTTTCACACAAGCTTTCAACTTCTATTTAACCCCTTTAAGGGTGGAATATACCAAAAAATCCTTCCTTAGTGAGTGCCTACGTTATAAAAGGAACCCATTGTCCAAATCCAGTAGTTTAGTAGTTCTGTGATGATGAATCAGTCAGTCAGTCAGGACATGTTTTTTATATGTATAAATAGATAGAGTGTGTAGTTATAATCGATGCATGACTTACGCAACAAAAAAAATTCTACCCCGTGTTATCCTTCGTGTTATACAGGAATGCGTTGAAGAAGAAATAGCCGTTTGTAAACAAAGATAAGTTTGCGAACGATCGCTATAGCCGATAGAAAAAGGGTTAATAACGAAGGAGTTCCAAGCCTCCGTCTTGTATGATAATTAACCCTCTGTAAGTGTCGTATTACCATCGTGAACAAGCACCACACAAACAACACCGCTGTATACATCCTCGTGCAGCGTCACGAGTAATGCTCGACTCGATTCAAAGAAATGCCTGATAAATTAGCCTGATGAATTAACGCTACGGCGATTAAGGTTTCGTGCTTATCGTAATCACTGAATGATTCACGCGTGCATTAGCTGGTAGAACGTGCTCGTAAAGATCGCTATCTGTCTTCACCTTCGCCATGCTGGACGATGATTCCAGGCTTTCTGTTTCCACGCAGGTGCCTCCTTCGCGTTTCTTCTTCTGTCCGGCGAGAACTCGGTGCGTTAGCGCGATAGACAATCTAATCGCGGGCAACACGATCGGGTGGACACGCTTTTTAAAACGCGTACTTGCACTTCGCCGAGGAATCTCTGCGCATAGCAGAACCTCGATTATCCGAGCGTTGACGCGATATACGAAAAGTAGACGTCGAGTATCTTTCGAGAACTACTGTATCACTATTCTAACGTAATTGTATACTACACACTGTTGTGTGACCACGTATTCACAACTACAGTAGCGGAAGAAAGTTTGCCACTAGTTTAACACCGATCATTAAACTGTACTTATTTGCACAGTAGAGAACAAATTGAAAATCACATGAAAAAATACCAAATGCATAAAAAACAAATCTTTATTTGTATCTTCTGCAGAAACTAATAGTAAATTTTGGACATTTTACCACTGTAAATTTATAAGATTGCTATGAATAATTACTGATTCGTCATTTTGACTGGTCTGATAGTTCTAGCGTTAAGACGAGAGAACAATGTAAGGCATAGCTTTGTAGTTTGCAGATATTGTTTATACATTCATTTTTGTTGTTATTTTGATAGAACATTATTTATCGATTAGCATAGAATACAAATTTTATTTATTATGGTATTTCTTATAAATCGATTAATTTATTCTCGTTAACTCTTTGGTCTTAAACTTTTGTCCGCTACTGTATGTCGCTATAGAAAATACTAAATAGACACTATGCATGTATACAGTACTATATTCTACTATCCGCTACACTACGCGCTAGTATATTTTATCATCCACTATGATACACTATGCTATACAATATGCTGCAATATTCACTATGTTACAACCTACCAATCATAATACTTAATTTAATTTATATCCAAACCTTTACAAAAGTCGGCGATTACCACTTTTGGAGTAATCCCCGGCGTTAAACCGTTTTCTCAAGAAACACCTTATCGAAATAAGTTTATCTCGTCGTTGGTTCGGATAATCGACGTTCTACCGTAACCCGATTGTCACGGACTCGTGTCCTCGCTGATTTCACGTTCCACGAACTCGTAATTGGATTTCCCGATCTTTAAACCGCGCCAAACGTTACGTTTCTTCGTGCAACAGTTTCCTTCTGGAGTATTCGAATAAACGGAAAAGTGGAAGAAACGACAAGTTCGCGAGAACAGCAATAATAGCAGTAGCTTTTCAGCAACGATAGTTGCAACCCTGGCGAGCGTCCGGCACAGACTAGGCGGGCCTTGACAAATGGATGTCAATTTCAATCGACGCTCGTGTAACTCTTAACGCGATCTACGGAACGATCTGTGCTCGTTGAGGCATGCGAGCACGGGGACAGGTTCCGCATCTGCTGCGAATCGCGCAAGGATGCTGTCGCAACGGCGAAAATTCGCTTTCACGGGAAACGGAAACAGAAATTGCTTTTCCGACCCGAGTACCAATGCCGTACTATCGGGTCGGTCGGAAAGTTTGTGCCAGGACAGGGGTCTAAATGTATTAACCGTTTGGCTGCTGACGTATTTTTTCAGACATATGCCAAAACTGCGGCACTAATTGCTCGTGTACGGGAACATTGGGTTCACCGTTATTTAACAAAAAAAAAGTAGATTGAAATATGTAATATTATGACAACAATTAAAAATCGTATGCTCCGCAAACGCAATGTGTTCACTGGACACACAAATGCTAGTGTTCTGGATCAGCATTATTACGCTCTCCGCAGTCCAGGCATCGAAAATAAAGAGGAGCGTTATCGCGCTCTTCGCAATTTTGGCGTAACATAAGAAGAGCGCGATAACGCTCGTCTGCAGTCAAACGGTTAAAGTAAGCTGGAAGGCAATGAGGAGCAATAAATAAGTACTTCTACTATAAACGATAAATTTCAACGATTTCAATATTTGAGAAACTGCAGAACCGGACCGAAATAGATGCGACCCGACAGACTAGGATAAGCAGTTCGCGTGGAACAACGACGGATTCGTTCGAGAGCTCAAACGGTGCTTTTTCCAGCCGGCTCTATGTAGGATTATTACGACACAATGGCGCGATAGATTTAAGGCTGGCAAGGATTAAACGGTCCCTGTTTCTTTCGAACACATTCTGCAGCACGTGAGCGACATAAAGACTCCGCTGCTGCGAGCCTCAGCTTGTACACCCGTTCCCGCCGCAATGGACGTCAGAAAACGTCCGTTTAACCCATTCACTGTCTGGCAAATTTAGAGCTTCTTGCCCTGAACGCCAAGATTTCATTTTAAGGAAAATATTAGGGTTATCATTTTGATGATAAAAGGTGATATTAGAAAATTTGTTGCTTTTTGAAAATAGATATTGGTACTGTAGAATAAAGGTTCTTAAAATTACTTATTACTATGATTAATATGAAAGTTCCGGTCGTGGTTCTTAAAACTGCGATACAACAATACATAAAGTTTCCGTTCATCCTTTCTAATAATTCGTAACTCAAACGGCTATACAGTTATTTCGTGATCAATTGCAATTGATCTAAGCTTGTAGCACGAACTACGAGATATCTCGTAGTTGGCAGTGAATGTGTTAACGCATCGATAATCGAACGATTCGTGCAACCATGCTCTCCGGCTGACGTCCGATCACCGTGATCAAGAGTGTATCTCGTAGGAATGATTTCATTCATGTTACTCATCGTGCATTACAATTATCTCTTTGTCTCGAAGTGAATCAGTTAATTGCCTTTTTGTATGAATTTTGTATGCTGAGACACGATGATTATATTCAGACATATTAGGGGGACCGGAAAGTAATGATGTTTTCTTACATTAAATTTAAACATTTTTAACGAGTTTCTATCTTTAATCAATGATTTAATCACCCTCACTATCGACAACCTTTTACCATCTAGTGTGCAACTTTTCAATGCCGGATCGATAAAAATCAACCACCAGTTAAATCATCTTGCTCAAAGGAAATAAATCCCCTCCTCAAAACAAGTTCACTGCTGAACCTACATTTTTTATCGGATCCAGCTTAAAACTTGCTGTTCTGTCTGACAACTTCCAAATCTAGCCGAAAGTGGCTAATATTATAACTAACAGCATAAATCTTAACGACAAGAATCGTATTAAGCATCCTAACTCGTAGAGATCACGATAGGATTCGCAAAGAAAAGCTCTTTCTGACAATCTCCACAGAGACCACGAGGACGAAAGTCTCTTCGCCTTTAAGGTCGCCGCACAATTCAATAGCCAGGCGACTGGAACTTGCGGCAGAAACGAGATTAACGCCCGAGCGGAGAAACGCGAGCGAACCTCGTCGCTGTTGGAAAATCAACAAAACCTATAAGCCAGCGATTTCATTCGATTACCACCGGCTCTAGGAAAAATCGATTTCACCACGTTGCCTCGGTTTAATGCAGTTTCATTTCTCCGTTTCGTGAAAATGTCCTTTTAATAATAATAATAATGATGAATTCCTGTAAAACCTAACAGCAATAGGATTACACCCACAACTACACACGGAAATACAAAAAGCAGTAATATTAAAAATTACAACAATAGTCAGAAAGGTCCTCCGACCGGAATAAGGAACAGGAAGACCCTTTGGTAGTTTTGGTACTATTTATGTAGAGTCCTACAGAAACACCGTCGTCTGGGTATTTAAATTGTAGAATTGCGGAACTTTCCAAAAATTCTCGATCGATAGACACAGATGTGCAGAGGTGTTCTTCATCGATCGAGATTTATAGAAGCCCCTGGGGGAACAGGGGGAAGGAAAGGAGAAGAATCCGGGGAATCGATTTTCGCGGGAGCGACAAAACGAATTTTCTATTCTTAGTCGCGATTTCCACGCAAAATGCACTTTTGACTCGAGCTTAAAAATAGTTCCCTCGCTTTCGAACATACGTCAGGTTGGAAAGCTGGTCCAGCGAATTTGACGAGGATGCCTTCAATGCGACGCAATCCTGAGACGTAATAAAATTTCTCGTTTCCTAAGCTGTACACACTGTCTGGGAACGGTTTAGAATCAGGGTAGGTACGTAAGAATTAAAAAAAGAAAGGAATTCAGAGTCGAGTTACATTCGACGATTCGTCGGCTAAAAACTTATCGAAATACAGAGAATTGGCGCTGCCGGTATCTACGATATCAATCCGGGGTCGATAAGAAAATTGTAAGGTGGTGATTCTATGTATGTAGGTCAAGCAGAAAAATTACTTCGAATTTATATTATAAAGTTAATCGTACTGTGACCAACTGCATACAAATATGATTGACCGAAGCTATACAGTAGCGGACAAAAGTTTAAGACAAAACGACAATATCAAAAATATGAATATTATTTATTATATTTCGTAAAATAAAAATAATTGTACACCACTGGTTAATTAGCTTTTACCGCACGAATTAAAACATCTTTCGTGATTTTGGTCCATTTTTCAGTGAACTATCGTTGGGTCCACGTGTTCCTAGGGCAATTTAGTTTGTATAAGATGCCACTAAATCTTTTATTTTTCAATTCGTCCCTTTTTTATTTTGCTTACTTTTCATATATACTTGTATTAATTAAACACTTTTCTTATTATTTCATAATAACCATTGAATTGATTTTGTGCTAAATTACCAATCCTAACTCGCATTCTAAACCTAACAACTATCATAAAGTCCGAATTTAAAACAGTTGACTGTAAACGACAAAATTGAACAAATAGTTCGATTCTTGATTACAAAAATTATATTACGTGGAAATTGGTGAAAAATGCTTGTTTCAAATTGCTGACTCGAGAAGGGATAAAGCATCGTTGTCAAAATACGGGGTAGCTACGTAGTAACTTTCGCGGCCTACATTCAATTCCGCGAAACTATTATACAATGGAACCGCGACGCTTAGCTGTAACTAATTTCGTCGGATGTAATCGCATAATTGCATCGACTCGATCCGCATAAATGATGAGAATCCAGCCCAGTTCCGGGGTCATTTTCAAGCGATACACTCGTACGAGTTCTCGTACTAATTACGTCACGAGTATAATTTCATACCTGAAGCGAGCCCGTAAACGGGTCCGTGCCGCCGAGGCAATCAACCCGAGCTCGCCTCGCGTGGGAACATTCGAAACACACTTCTATTACCATCCACCGAACGAAATATAATCAAGAATTCGGGATTGCGCGGTCGAAAGTAATTTTCGACGATCTCGCTGTTTCGACCGCAATTTCAGCCGTTCGCACTTTGCGCTTCAAGCGTTTCTCGCGATGTAAGTGCAGACGATGAACTGCACAAATTTTCTGGAAACGTTTAGAAAACGGTGTAGGGTACGTATAAAGGTCCTTGTACCTGTGTAAATAAAATAAGCGTACTGACCATTATTACCGGCACTGCGCGAAATCATTGGACCGGCGTAACGGAATGGTCCCAGGGATTTTCCCTGGTCCCCCTTTCCCAGTTTTTCTGGAAGCGTTTTCGTAGCGTCCCTTTTCGGCGTCAGCCGAAATGCGGACGCTTAACACGTTGAACGCCCAGCGTAAATCGGTGGAGTTTCTCCCAGGACTCAAACCCGAGACTCAGATTGTAAACAGCGCAATGTTATATTTACTTTATAATTTATTGTTACTTTATATCGTATATACTTATCATAATTGTGTTACAAATAAAATTAGTATAAATTATCTCCAAAATCTTGTTTTAATTAGAAAAGTGTCAACCGTTTACAAGAAACATAGCCGTCACCCAGATATGGGTGACGTGGCGTTCAACGTGTTAAAAAGTTAGTTAGCAGCTAGCAGCCTGTGCAGGCACTTCTGCACTTCTGCACTTTTGCACTTCTTGCGTTTCTTTATATCATTCAAAGTTATCTTTCTGCGAGTTTGTTTGATTGTTAATAAATAGTTTATCGTTGTTAACATCCCTTTTAATACCTAGTTCACAAGATCCTAACATCCTAAAACGGTATTCCGTGCGATGAAAATTTATTTACGAACGCTAATTAACACGTTCCATGTCGCGTGAGGCGTATATACGTGTATAGATTCATAAGAATGAGAAAAATCGAGTCTGTAAATGGGTCAAGATAGATGATCAACCTCTTAAACAAGATTAATTTTTCGAATACGAAGATCGCATTTCGTTACCGTAAATTAATCGCATCTCCTTTTTTGTTTGCTACGTTTACCGCGGTGAACGCGGCCACGCTGTTTACCTCGCCGAAAGCAGGCGAATGCAACGCGAACGAGTTTTGAAAAATGGAGCAAGAAACTTCCCAGCTCACGTATACAATTTTCTCTGTGAAAGACACGTTCCCTGCAGCTTTGATGCTGCACTCTGAGAGTTTGCACGACTATCACGACGACACTTTGTGCACGTGCACGGAACGAGGGCACAGAGAGCATGAGAGAGAGTGTGTGTGTGAGAGAGAGAGAGGGTGAGGTGCAGAGGGAGAGAGAGAGATAATGGACGTCCCGGCATGCTAAATTGCAGAATTTATTAGTTATTATCAGGAACATGCGTGCGTACGCGTATGTAACGTTTATGAGACGCGCGATCACAAAGGGCGGGACGTGGTCGTTTAAATTGCTTGGCAAACGCGCCGCACCGGAGCTTTCTAAGCATCGCCCGAGCTGGCTGCGGCTAACTTTGTTTCAAGTGGAATGTGCAGGCTCGAAAAATGTCAATTTCGAGGCTGATTCGATTCGAAACTCATTATACGCTCGGCGTAAATCGTTTACCGCAGAAGATACGTTCGCGCTAAGTGCGGGTAGACGTTAAACGACTGCGAGATGTTTCTTTCTAAATTTCACCGACCACACCGTGTCTCGTTTCAAGTTTCAAATAGAAAAAAATTTCAAACATCAATACACCTGGTTCTTCATAAAAACGTGCAATGCTGTATAACAAAATAATCGTCAGCGGTGATGGACGGGCGCGAAAGATTTGTCCCTTTCTACAGTAGCGGACAAAAGTTTAAGACCAAGGAGTCAACTAGAATAAATTAATTGATTTATAAGGAATAGCACGATAAATAAAATTTGCATTCTGTGCTAATTAATAAATAGTGTTCTACCACAGTAATAATAAAAATGAATGAACAGACAATATTTGCAGACCATCAGTCTATGTTCCACACTGTCCTCTCGTCTTAAACTTTTGTTCGCTATTGTACGTACAACATTCTTATTTCTTTAAAAAAGATATTTCATATGCAATTTAATATTTCGCATTCTAACGAACAATTCCATCCCTAACGAAACTCAAAGAAGGAAAAAGAAAAAAAGATACGCGAACGATTCATAAAAGAAGCCGTGAAAGCAGGCGCGAGAAGGCACACGTCCTCGTTAAAAAATTCAGCAGCTTCGGCGACACGGTGGAGATTGGAACCCCCGTCGCTCGTATCCATCGTATTGGTCGCTCGTTTTATTTATTCCGGCGAACGGAAAATCTCGAATTGATACAGAGGTAGAGGGAGGGGTGTGATGGACGTGCCACCGATCGATATCGGCCGCGATTGATCCGCGTGTAATTAAATATCCAGAGGCCAGCCGGTGAACGCGCCTGACATCGACCAAACTGCTTTAACCTACATCGTCGCTTCGGCAAACTTCATTGTTCCCCCGCGGTACTTTAATCAATTTTCATGCTGTCAATATTTAGGCGAGCAATCTCCATGCGACGTATCGCGCAAACATAACGACGGCCGTTGATTCGCGTGTCGGGGAAGGATTGCAAGGAAACGGGGAAAAATGTGCGAGGGATGCGAGACGAAGAGAAGAGGCGAAGCGAAATTTGTTTGCGCGGGAAATTGCGTTCGGCTTCGAATCGCGACAGAGTCGGTGAAACGCTAATTGAGATCCTGCGTGGGGAGCAGCAGGGTTTACGAATCCTCGGAATCGCCGATGATTTTATCCAGCCTCGCGTCTCCAATCGCGTCGCGGGTCAAGGTGAACCGGCAGATTATTAATTATCGAAGCATTTGTATTTACCGCCGTAAACTCAGAACGACACATGTACGGATACTTTAACGATAAAAATCGTTACTTTTTTCTCTCACGTTCTACGAGCTACACACGTGTTGTGATTCCTTTTACGTCCTCTTCATAATCCATAGATAAATAAGAATCTGTGGATAAATCCCATCAGTTATGAATGCAACTTCTTTTTATAGATTTCTTGAACTTCAACTGGTGTGTGCATGCATGCGGCGTTACGTGCTGTAATTTCTCCGTGTTGAAGGACAACGATGTACGTTGTCGTGTCGCGTCTCTGACGTTTGGAACCTTTGGCGATAGGCGAGGTCAATATAAATAGTTTGAGAACTGCAACGGGCTAACCATCTTCCCTTTTGACTCTCGTGTTTCAGTTTCGTTCCAGACATCGGGCAGAATGCATCCGCTCTATAATTGTATTACGTTTTCTTATCTTCTGTCCTTAATTAAATTGCTATTTCACTGAATACGTGTAAACTGTGTACTTTTTAACCCTGAATCTACAGGTTTCTTACGCGAAGGTTGATTCGACGGGGGAACATTAATGGGTCGTTCGAATTTTTTCTTTTGATCCTTCTATATGTGTTGGGGTTTACATGATTTTATAGCGTTTTTAAATCGAATGATTTTATTTTTTGTTTCTCGTTTTTTTTTTGTTCACTGCGTTTATTCGTGTACAGAACGAACGTTTCGGTGGATTTGTCAAAGAGGTACACGATCGTATTCCTTATATAATTAACTTCCGTTTTATGAACGCAATAAAAGGCTCTTTACAGAGATTTATCTCATATTTCTGACTTCGATTGTTGACAGATGCTGTGGATTATTATCCTACCGCGTTTTATGTTGCGTGTGTCAGACATTAATCGAACCTGGCATTCGTAAAATTACACACACACGCACGCACACACACATGCTTGTTACACAACGAATCTTAAAATTCGTAGAAATAGAAATACCGAGTTGATTTTTTCTTTTTTTTAGTAAAACTGTTGTTCTACATCAAGTTCTCCGTAAAGATCACAATTCTAATTTTTCTTTCGTTTAATTTTCACGTTTCTCAGAACACGAACGCGTATTTATACACTGATGACATAATTTGCCGTTTCATCTCGCAGCAACATAATAATCCAGAGACATTACACTGTCTGTTTTAAACGATAATTCGCATCGATCGCTTCTCATTCGTTGGCCGAGCGCACGGAAATGAAGTTCGCGGAACGTACAGCGATGCATTTAACGAGATTGTTTCGAAAACGGAGAGACATTTTCTGCGCAATAAAACGCGACCCGCTGAAGATTAATACACCGTTACTTAAACGCTTAATTCATTCATAAAATTCAGTCGGTCGTTTATCACGAACCACGTCCCAATCTCTCTCTCTCTCTCTCTCTCCTTTTTTCTTTCTCTTCTTTCTATATCTCTTGCTCTTTCTTTTCTCTTCCTCTCTCTATCTCATTCTCCCCTCCCTCTCTCTTTTTATTTTTCTCTTTCTTTTTCACTTTTTCTATATCTCGTTATTCCGCTTCGCATAGCCGTATATAAATTACACATTGCTACACAAGACTTCGTTTCCTAATTTAGTGTTATTCCCGGATCCATTCCCGTTTCCGTTTATCTGTCCAGCAATTTGTCATGTGCCGTAATCCGACTGATCGTTAGACGCAGATAACGCAAGAGATAACATGCAGAGGAAAAACAACTTTTCGAACATCTCGGTCGATACGATCTCTAATTACCTTGCAAAACGCAGAAGTATGTTTTTTTTTTTGTCGATCATTCTTTTGTGAACCTGATCCACGATTCGTTATTTCATCGTGTATCAGAGATCAGTTAGAACAAATTTCTTTTATAAACGATTAACGACGAACACCAATTAATTCTACTTTCGACTTTTCTGTACTTATTTGTTATCTCGAAAGAGCAACAAGGATACGTCAACACAGTTTCACTTTCAAAGTTAACGACATCAAGGAAGCGAAAATCCATCTTTGATGTATAAAAAGAAAAAACGCACGAACTTTGATATTTGTTATTATAATGTTAAATTACAAATTTATAAGGAAATCGTACAAATTAATAAATTGTGAGCTGTTGCTAAATAATTGAAAAATTATTATTTGTGGCGCGGCAGCAACGATTGACGTACGACCTCGTAAAAGAGACCCGCGACAGTACAAGGATGGCGAATTCGTAGCAGAAACTAATTTGTCATTCGGACTACGAACCGAACACATCTGGAATTCAGCTAGGAAGGTTCTATAATAAGACATGAATAAAGCGGTTACGTGGTATCGATCAGCATCTTGAGATAATTAATTAATCATTGTTTGCTCTAGGGTACAATAGAAAGTCAATTATCGGAATTTTAGTTATCCAAATGATCGATTGTCCGCTGGGTTACGTTTGTACCCAAAATCGTCTAATTTATATATCAGGTATATTTACTCTTTGATATAGAAAACGTTTTATCACATTCAACCATCTTTTATTCCCCTTTTATTCCCAAACTTCGTTTTCCCAATAACGATCCACGGATTCAATTATCGCAACTTGTACCGTGCTCGCGTGCGATACTTCTCGAAAACGTTCAATAATTATTCAATAATTTATCTCTGAGACCACCACCAGGCCTCGCAGGATAATAGACTTATCCCGTGCTCCATCTGTGTTCCCGTATTCAACATTCTCACGCGTCGAACGAGCTCGAAGTTCCAACGGGAAGCACGTTGAATTCCCTTCTGGTTGCCCTAATCGCTTTAGATACTCCTCATCAGTCTCGCGACATTAAGTTGCCGCTGCTCTCCCACCCACGCGTAGTACCAGCCCTGTGATGAATTAGATGATATAACAAACGTTTATTTACACGATTACAATATACATGATACAATAATAAAAAATACAATGTAATATATTCGCTTCACTCTGCTACACTCTCCTCTCCCCTCCCCCCTCTGTTTGTCTTTACTCTCTGCTAACTGCGAACGAACTGACTGACTGTCCATTATTCTTTCCCTCTCTGTTTCTACTATACACATCCAAATAATATAGAACATACGCCATAACACAAACCTTAAACATCTACAGGCATCCATTAACTTTTGAACATTTTTAAAAATTCAATTTTTTAAGCCTTTGCAGTCGGATGTCCCGTTTGAGGGGGCATCGTGAGTCGAACAAGCTGCTGGGCTGTCCCCTCTCAGGGTACATCAGACTTTAACCATCAGACTACAATGTTGTCCCAATCGATACTTTAAAACACAGTCCTTTATCACATTTTTTTACATCCCTCTGGTTTCGAACATTCAACATTCGCACACACTTTCAGGAACCAATCGTTGTGCGAAAGTCGAGGGACGCCTGTATTTACAATATTTCTCATACGCACTCGCCACACTTATTCTTCCATACAAAAATTAGTCACTTTCATACCATATTTTATGACAACCATATCACCTTCTGGTTGCCCTAATCGCTTTAGATATTCCCCGTCAGTCCCGCGATATTAAGTTACCGCTGCTCTCCCACCCACGCGTACCACCAGCCCTTGTTGTAATCCTCGCCGAGACGCGTTTCCAATGGCTGCCACGAATTCCACAGAGGTCCTCTCCTCCTTCCAAAGGTTATACCTCGACGCGGCAGCTCGCCCACAGAGAAAGACGTTGTTGCATCGTTGCACTTTGATGCAGGTCACGGCTCGCGGCGGGACGAACTCCGAACATTTAGAGGTTTTTGGTACCCGGTTTCGAGCAGGCGTGTCGCCCGTTTTCCCACGGTTGTCCGTCATATCGCGACGAAACGGGGCTGGAAGTTGCTCCGTTGGAAATTTGTTTGCACCCGCGAACCGATAATCCAGGAACAGAGGCAGCTACTTAAGTCGGCGGCGTGCAAGGTTGCACGCTATCGCCGGATCGATTGGCTGGCTAACGTTGGTGGATACGTGTATCGGTTCGAGGTGTACAACGTTGGGCTGGATCAAGGAAATCCTTGTCGTTTCCTACTGACACCTTTCTTTTGTCTTTCACAAGCGACGCTTTCATTTTTCGAGACACCGTGATTGGATTCGATAGATGAATACGCGATGCGATAAGGATTTGGTGAACGTCTTGAACTACCTAGTTTTTAGGAATTGTTTTGTTCATTTATAGTAGTTCGTTTGAAAACTGAAATTTAGGATAATCGCTTCTCGAGTACTTTATCGACAGACACGGATTAGTTTGAAGTAGACGATCAATATTTGACATACTCCATTCCGCTTTCTCTACTAGGATCATTTCTCAATAGTTCTTTCAATAATCTTATTCAGCGTTTCCTATCACTCTGTTACGAACAATTCGAAAAATCTATTTCCTTCTCTTTCTTGGGATCATTCTCGATAAGCTCCGTATATCTCAAGGTTGATCTATCCCAGAATTTTACAAAGTAGTAACAAAAAAGGTGTATTGCAGTAGAAAATTTGCGATCATTGCGAAATCCAGTAAAGAATCTCCAAACACTTCACGATTTAATCCACAAAATAAACGCAGAAGAAAATTCCACTACGATTATAATATCAATGAAATTACCAGGCACAGCGTTTGCTCGTGAAAAAGCATCCACCGTATGAATTCGCTTTAGCGGATACACGCGATCGTTGCAAAACCGATCAAGGACCTCTGGCTGTGCGAACCGACCGGCCTTGAATTAGTAGGTATTCAATGACTGACGAACGTATCGGACCCAGTGCACGCTGTGTATCCGGATTACTCGCGATCGTGACACAGAAATCCGCCTTGGAGCGGTCTCTGGATCGTCTGGCCGTTCCTGCGAACCACGTTCTCACGGATATCGAGAACGAACGACCTCTCCTCCGTTTTCGTTTCTCAATTTCGAGACGCGCAGAGGCAGGAGTTCCTCGCGGCTGTGTGTTCGCGGTTCGTGCACTTTTCTCGTCAAAATGTGTGCTAGTTTCCTCGTAAATGCTAATACAAGCTAGGGAAATCAATTTCCTTTTTTGTTAATTTTAAGGATTATGATTCCTTTCGTCGCATTCGTACAATTGCGAATAATATTAGCACATCAATGACGTTTTTGCAACTAATATAAATGTATTTAATTTTATTATGTTTACATGTTATGTCTGTCTTTTTTCTTTCTAATATTTGTGTCTTCTTATAATGTTATCGCTGTTAATTTATTCGCTCTTCTCTGTTTTCGTGTTACCCTATAATGGGCATTGCCCGTAAATAAATAAATAAAATAAAAAATTACGAACGAAACAGAAAAAGTAACTTTGTATCTTTCTAAAGTAACTTTGATTCTATGTATTTCTATAGAGACAGATTTATTATTTGAAGCTTTGCAAAAGGATGCGAAAAAACTAAGTTTAAAGGTACAGTATAAGTAAATTAGGAGAGGTGATAAAATTAAATATATGGAATCGCAAAATTTCATAAATTGTCGTGTTGTTGATTTTCAAATAGACAAGGAAATTTTACTCTTCAGTGTGCAACTATTTCTTCATTTAAGAAGGCTAATTATTCCGTTTGATATTTTTCAAGATATTTACTTTAAAAGGTTAAAGTAATCACTGATCTTTCGAATATCACCTGTTGAATGTTTTAAATGAAAATACTCGCCTTAAATTTTTGTTTCCAATAAGTTGATACCAAAGACGAATTTGATTGCTACAAGTAATTGCACATAATTGATTTGCTTTACGAATTTTTAAAGATGTCGAAAAAGTAATTTGTTTTAATTTATCGGCAACGCGAAGTTTTTCATTATGCACGGCATTTATGACAGTGAGTACCGTGTATTCGGAGCGGAAATACTTCTAGGAATCTTAACTACGGATTTGAACGTGAAACACGCCGCGACTGGAATACCGGCTCGTTACACCAGGCTATTTTCGGTTGCCTATTAAAATTTTCACCGGCCGCCATATTTGCGGGAACACCAGCGGAGTCAGCTTTTGTTTCACGATCGTGAATTTTTCTTCGACATTTTAATCGAAAACTGATAAATTTCAAGATGTCACTGGCAACTTGACTGATAACGAGTGATCACAGTTTTTTAAAGCTTCGGTTCCAGTACGATCAAAAGAAAAAAGCATACATTAATCTTGTTGCAGTTTTCGAACTTTGTTCGATCCTTCTTTATCTCTTTTTTTTTCTCAGAATTTCAGGTCTTTGAGTGGAGAAATAAACACGTTTAGTTCAAACACGAACTTTTTTTAAAACTATGAATTTGTTTTCCAACTACCTTTCCTTTTCGAAAAAGCGTTATAGTTCTCAATTTGGGTAAAAAAAAAAAAAAAAATTGAATATCACTGTATTCTTACGGAACGGAAGTGCCAAATTGGATCGATACTGCAGCTGCTATTCCTATCAATCTAGTTGAAACGCGATTTCAACCGTTTCTCCAAAAAAAAGAGAGAAAAAAAAAGAAAAAAAGGCCATAGTATTTCACCACCGAGAATAATTTTTCCGCACAAAATAATGTGCATTGTTTCGGTAATTAGATCAGAATTTTTATTTATTTACTAGACGGGCATACCCCTTTAATAAAACAAAATTATATAATAAAAGGTTAGAGCTATATGCAGGTAGCTATCTAACTATTAATACCATACATAACAAAATATGAAAAACGACAAATCAATTAGATTTGAGGATTTTTAGTAAATTAGTTTTGAATTTGATTATACTTCCTGAGAAAAAGTCAACATTCTAGAAGAATTTATTTGCAAGATTACTAATCCTACTAATTAGATAAGTTGAGTCGCTATTATTTGATGTTGTTCTAAAAAGCAAGTTACTGCAGCCTTCCGAAACGCCCGTCAACGTTTACAATTCAAGATGATTCCGTAGATTCGCGAACAATGGTTTGCCCCTCGCTACGGCGAGTCGAGCGAATTAATTTCCCCGGCGGAGAGAAGTCGTCGTTGCTCGATCCTCGCGGAACTAATTGCATCGTTTTTAATTTCAATTTGCTGGAACATAATCGCCCGCCAGGGGTGAGGCTTAACGCGTTGCCAAGGTGGCACAGAAGTCGGGCAATTATTCCGACGGGTCTCCATTAACCCTTTGCGGACTACCGCCGCATGTATGCGTTCTGCGTAAACTATAAATTTGGTTAGGAATTCATATATGCGTTTGGTGAAAACAATTGAATCGATGTGGTCGAAGGACTCGTATATACGTCTCACGTAAGCATGTTGATATGACCGATAAACCCATATACGCGTTCGACGAAAACAACTAATACAGCCGAAAGACTCATACAGTAACGGACAAAAGTTTAACACTAAATTTACGGACATTTCTTGTATATTTATTTCCAATATACTTTAATTAAGGAATTAAGTATGCATCGAGCAGAATTTGAAATTGCAGAGCTGAGAGGGAAATAGATTTGGGTATATTTGTATCGCGCCATCGATAAAAGTTAGGAAGAATCGCTAGGAATAATAGTAATAATTTTTGCAAATTTTGCTCATGAAGTTTGAAACCCATCAAATTAACGGATTCCATCAATGTGACAACAAAACAAATAATATCATTATAATAGTTAATAATGATCGTGTAGCGTTTCGAAGCTTCAAGATATTACTATTGACCGGTACTCAGAATTTGAAATTGCAGAGCTGAGAGGGAAATAGATTTGGGTATATTTGTATCGCGCCATCGATAAAAGTTAGGAAGAATCGCTAGGAATAATAGTAATAATTTTTGCAAATTTTGCTCATGAAGTTTGAAACCCATCAAATTAACGGATTCCATCAATGTGACAACAAAACAAATAATATCATTATAATAGTTAATAATGATCGTGTAGCGTTTCGAAGCTTCAAGATATTACTATTGACCGGTACTAGGTGACTTTCGGTTTTAGGAAAACTTCCCCTACAGAAAGTTAAATCGATTTATGAATTTTAAAAAAATTTGCTTCGAGATTCCTGGATCAGGTTGCCATAGCAACGTGTACACAATTTTTAACACATGTGCACACGTGTTAACCCGTTCCCGGGCTCTTTATCCCCGAACGTTGGAGCAGATGCAAACTTCTCTCGACTCTATCATCGAACGCGTCGATCAACCCCTGGACGGCTGGAAATTTCGCAGCCGTTGGATGGGGGAACCGATCCGGTGTGGCGGGCGTTCCGCGCAAAAGCGAAACGCGTCGCTGCTCGTTCCTCGCGTGAAAAAGAAACTGGGTTAATTGATGCGAGCTCGCGAGTTCCCTGGGAGAGAGAGAAACACGGAGTTTCCGTGCGATCGAAAGCCGCGGACCCCGTGGAAAAGCGGATTCGTGCTGTGATGCACGGAAATGAGGGGGAAAAAAAAGGATATATAGGTGTATAGGTATGGGAAAAAAATTGAAGATGTACCACATGGATTACCAAATGGGTCTTTCTTTCTTTTTTTGCTTCTGCAAATGTACTTGTGTGTAGGAATATGATTGTGTAGAGTTTAAGAAAATGTGAAGAATGTTTGAGTTGAACGATAGCTGTGTGAACGTAGAATGTTTGGACTCGAGTGTTGAGCACTTCAGAAAACGTCGCGACTGAGGAATTTTGGATGAACGTGACCGAATGTATGGAGCGAGAAAGAAATTAGAATTTAGAATTAGAAAGAACGGAAATGAGTGTTTGGAAGAATATATGATGGGGAAAATACGATCGTGAAGGCAGAAAGAGTGTGATTCTGAAGCAAGTAAGAACGTAGCAGTTGCTGAGTTGTAAAGTCATTTAAGTTGTTACTATTAAACTATTTTAAATATACATATTATTGTATCCTAATCACTTCACTTTATTTTATTCACGCCTGAGCCCTGCCGTCTCTCACTCTACTAAATACTAAGTAAAACTAGAAATTTCCTATATGTATGTAAGATGGGGTTGAATATTTTGTGTTCACGTTTGCGAGAATATCGTTTTAAGTAAAGGCAAGTATAGTTATGGGCAAAACTGGGTCCACGTTCGACTGAAATCATGTCCATGTTTGAACTGCTTTAAGTTTGTAAAAAGAGGTCGCACGACAATCTTTTTAGGGTCATTCTAAAAAGTGGATTCACGTTTTTGACGATCCTATGTTAAATTCTTTTGAAAGTTCCTTTTTATGAAGGAACGATTGAAAAAGTGAAGATAATTGTTTGTAATAACTTGAAGAAAAATCAAACGGTTCTCATTTCTTTTCGCCGTTGTATTTCACTTTGTGAAATACAAAATATTTCACTTTGTGAAAAAAAAGTTATATTTCAATTTTTGAGAACGTTATTGCAAAGAGGAAGCTTCGAACTTCAAATTCACCGTGATTTCGGTTGCAAGAAAAATTTTCCTATCAAATGTGAACCATTTCATTTCTCTGAAGTTATTGCAAAAAATATCTTCGCTTTTATGATCGTTCCTTGATAAAAAAAAGAATTTTCAACGGAATTGGATATAAGCTCGTTAAAGAGAAGAATCTGCTCTTCGGAATGACCATTAAAAGATTGTCGTGCGACTTCTTTTCAGAAAGTTGCAGCAGTTCAAACATGGCCACTACTTCGAACGTGGACTCAGTTTTGCTCGTAACTGTACGTATCAGGGAAATTGGAGCGGATTAATAACGTGTTTTTTAACTTTCGATTTTTGTAATCCTCGTTCGAGCGAATCGCGTAATTGCAAACGCGTTGAACGTGTACATACTTCGACGCGCTCTCTGCGAATGAAAAATTAAAAGGCGAAGTCTACATACTCTGTAGGTACTCTGCACTTTTTCGCTTCTTTCTTCGGCTTCCGCTTCCACTGTACGCGACGACTTCCGAATGAATCACGTTCCACGGGAACGCACGAGAAATTGCAACAAACATTCTCCTCTTCGCTTTTGTTACGGTCGACACGCCAATGTGTTTTACATTGCAAATAAGCGAACGGGTCACGAATGATTTTTCCGGTCGGTCGTCGTTAACCGGGAAACTGGAGCGAGCGTAATAAAATGCGATAAAAACGTAATAACGCGTTACGTTTTAGATGCTGTTAACACCAGATTTACGGACATTTTTTGTACATCTACTTGTAATTCACATATACCAAGAAATATATTGTACATGATACTGAATTTGAAATTGCAGAGCTGAGAAGGAAATAGGTTAGGGCATGTTCGAATCATTCCATCGATAAAAGCCACTAAAAATTGCTAAGGATAATATTGAATTGTCCGGAAAGTTCATGCCGATTTTTGATAGGTGACAAAAGCACAGTAACAAAGATGATTTTGAAATATAATTAATTTTCCTTAATGGAATCAAATATTTTTTGTACGACATAATCCGACTTAACTCTAGTCATTTTCTACAAAAGACTATTAAGCCATGTTTCCCAAGAGAACAATGTTCAAAGGTATTAAAATTTAACGTTGCTATGACGGCGTATAATAATTCTGCTGGAAATTATATAGCCAATGCTTTCCAAGCATATTGCAAAGAAACTAGCAAAAATTGTTGTCCTGCATTAGATATAACTATTGCATAATATCAATATGATGCATCTATGTCAATGGGGCCTGTCGCGTGTTTCTCATTATTTCTCTCTATGGCGTTGATCTCTTTATCAGTCAGCCCACATGTGTTTGTAACTGCCACGACGACGAATAGCGAACTAGAATTGAATGTGTGCGTGAGAATAGGTGTATCCCTTCCACTTTTTTCGCATTCCCGCCGCGAGACTTCAAGTCAGCTGTCGAGCATGAGGTGTCGCATTTTTGCCCGATTCCAGATGAAATTTTCGAGCGACTGCCCCGGCCACACTTCGCTGGGTACCGTTCATCATCCTCTCTGTCAAGCCCCGCCACCTGTTTCCGTGGCGTGGCTTTATTCAAGGACCCAGTAGACCGAGAGGCGATCGTCAATCTGACCGGAAGGTTCGTCAGCGCCGGAAGGGCCCCGTGAAAGGCGATGCGATTAATTAAGATGGAATTATGCCGGGCGGTTCTCGTTCACGCCCGAAGGAATAGAAAAACCGCGAGGGGAACTTTCGCCTCGTTTTCGTTCCTTCTAGATCGCCTCCTCGCGTTTCCAGGGGATTCTTCAACTTTCCGTTGTCGGGCGAGCGCGAAAGTTTCGTCGGTGTTGCCGCGTTACGCGGAAACGGCGTCTCGCTTTCGTAAATCGATTACGATGGATAGGAACTTTTAACGAATGTTCTAATTCAGCTGGTTTGCATCGTTGGAAAATTTGAAAAACTTTTCCTAGGATCCTTTAACAAGGTGCACAGAAAAATTCTCTCGTTTCTATAATTATAATACAACCGTGTAATAGACTGTCCACCTGTACTCGAGATGATTAAGCTTAAGGTATCCTCTAGAAACTTGCGAGACTCGGAATCTTTCTTTTTACATTGGTTATAGAACACATCATTGGGTTTTCAAAATTGCAATGAACTTAGTAAACAGTTTGACTTTCTTGGAAGCACCCTGAAGCCAATTTATGAATTCCTTTGTATTAGGTATTAAGTCTCATAACGTGCAATGCTTTTTCTTTCCGCATTATACGTATATTGCCTTTATGTGACTTAAAATGACCTAGTAGCCCGGAAATGAAATAATATAATATTATTATTATTATTATTATTAATCTACGTAATAACTCGACTGGTGGTTATTATTAGGACAGGAGGTCGATAAAAATTGCGTAAGATCCCTGAAAGCGATTGCGACATTCCCATTATTATTCAAATCGACATAACTTTTGCGTCCGCCTAGTAGATACTCCGGTTCCAGGTAAAATCGAATATGTAAAGTGTACAAAGGAGAAAGTTTCGCAACTTCCGAAGGAGCTTAAAGAGGAACGGGGGAGGGAGGGAGAAAAAAAAGAAGTTATATCGCGAGTCGAGGCAAGACTTAGGCTCGGAAATTCAATAAGCTCGCTCGCTTCACCGAAAAGAGTGAACTTCATTTCTCTTCTAGACTCCATTCCCCTTCGAAAGAAAAACTTCGTTCATCTTTTCTCTCCTCGCTGATCTCTCGTCCCGCGTCGACCCGCTTTAATTATTCGGGGATAAAAACGAGAGGGACACGCGCTGCCTTACACGGTCACTTTTCTCGGCCAATCGTCCGGGATTATTGAAATCACTCTCTCTCTCTCTCCTCGCCCTCTCTCCTCTCTCTCTCTCCTCGCCCTCTCTCCTCTCTCTCTCATCCCCCCCCTCCCACCGTTATCTCCCTAGTTCTCTCCTTTCCTCTCTCTCTCTCTCTCTCTCTCATCTCCCCTTTCACCGTTCTCTCTCTAGCTCTCTTTTTTCTCTCCTCTCCTTTCCTCTCTCTCTCTTTCTCTTTTTTCTCTCCTTTCATCTCGCACTCTTCTCTCTCTCTCTCTGCTCTCCTCGCCCTCTCTCCTCTCTCTCTCATCTCCCCCCTCCCACCGTTATCTCTCTAGTTCTCTCCTTTCCTCTCTCTCTCTCTCACCTCCCCTTTCACCGTTCTCTCTCTAGCTCTCTTTTTTTCTCTCCTCTCCTTTCCTCTCTCTCTCTTTCTCTTTTTTCTCTCCTTTCATCTCGCACTCTTCTCTCTCTCTCTCTCTCTGCTCTCCTTTCCCTCCTCCCGCTAAACTCCGAGGTTCCACGAATTCGAACCAGGGTAATGAAGAAGAGTGGTCGTAAAACGAAACGATAGCGCGGGATCTCGTTCCTCTGGTCTGGAATTCACGGCCGTATGGGAAGAACCCACCCTCTCTGGTCGTTTCCCGGCGAATCGCGTGTGCTCGCCTCCCTCGGACTTTTCATTAAAACTTTACGACGTCAACCGAAGAACAACGTAATATCCGTTTGGAGTATTCGTAGCGAGCGCGGACGCATCGCCCTGCCCGTCACACGTAAGCGCGACGTATCCTCTGTGCGAATTTATGGTAATAATAACAACGACACGCTGTTACTGCGAGCTAAGAATGAAAAGGAAACACCGCAGTTGGTACAGATGGGACGAGTTTACACGATTGCGTGGACAACGATTTCCAGAAGACTTGATGCGATGCGAAGATGTGACAGTATGCAAGATAGGGTGAACTGTTCGGGTAAATGGACAAAATGAAATTTAATTGATAATTGATGATTAAAAACTAGATTTTTAATTTATTGTGGTGACATGGAACTTCTGGGGGGTGTTTTAAGGGGCTGCATCAAACAGTTTACAACAGGCAATGTAAAAAGAAAGAAAAAGACGATCTCCAAGAGATCGAAGCGTCGTTCCACTTTTGATAAGATAAGTTAGAAGTCATGGAAAAATGATTTTTATTTCGATCATTTTAGTCGTTCAAGAAAATTGTAACGTTTCTAGAGAACGTGTGTCTATTTTGTTTTTGGTTTTTTTTTCGATTCAAGCGCAATTATAACGCATACAGTGGAAATTTGACGAACAAATATCCTCAGGTACGTTAAGGTACAGATACGGTAGAAAAAGAAGAAAAGTTTAACTTTTCTTACTTCGACAAATTTTGTTTTCCAGATTATACATATACGCTCGAATAGCTCTCAAATTTCTCTGCAAACTTCTCTAACAACCCCACGCGAGTTCGCGATCGACTCTCGATCCTTTGTTCAAGGGAATCGAAGCAAGTTGGATCGTTAGTAGAGCTTTGTTAAAATTCCGGAAATTAATGGTGAGGCTAGTTCCGCGAAACGAAGACGTAAATTGATTCAATTAATAAGGATATGTCACAAACTAGCCGTACCACTGCGACTCTTCGCGTGCACGGTGGATCCTTCTAATGAATTTCTGCAAACAATAGGAGGTACACTATCGGCTAAAAGTTTGGAAACACTTTTCGAGTCTAATCTCAAAACAGCGCTATACAATTGTTTCGCACAATTTTTATCATATTTATTTAAACGTTAAACCCATTAGATATATAATATAATACACATGGGGACATTGTACAATTTTGTAAATCTGATTTTGAAATGTTAGCAAAGATACGCTGCAGAAGTTGATTAGTAAACTATATTTGTTGACTATATCCATGATACGATTAAAGTGGATTAGATTGAATAAAGAGAGTTTTATAATTCGTGTGTAAAAAAAATCTGGCGAGTCGAATAGATCTACAGGGGGTATAAATATTCACCATCGATAGTAGCTGGGGACAGAACATTACACCATTCATTATATTATATTATACTACATTTTTTATTGTATAGTTTTTTTAAGGACACGCACTCCTAAATTAATATTTTCCCTTTTTTTCTTAACACCTAGTCAACCAAACGGAAATCTCTCATTTTTTCCTCGACAAAGCGCAGCCATTGATTTTCTTTACTTTCGTTATTAGTTAGTCTTGGACCAGAGTTGAATTGATTAAAAATTGTACTTTGGAAAAGCAGAAAATGCATTTGATGAACCATGAACAACATCATTTCAAGACTAATTAACAATTAAAGTAAATAGCATTCAATGGCATTGCTTTGTTAAGGAAAAAATGGGAGATCTACCCGTTTGATTGGCTAAGCGTTAATTTCTGATCTCTCTAAAATTGTCCAATGATTTTAAACTTTTGGCCGGTAGTGTAGCTAACGCGAAAAAAATGAAACGCGACGCAGAGAAATAGGAAAGGAAATACACACATACACTGCACTCTGATCATTTTTTCAATTAACAAAATGGAACGGCAACCGTGCTTAATGAGGTATCTTGCATGGATTATCGTTACATTGAAACCGACGGCGTTAAGAGCGCGCGCAAAGAGGAAAAAACCAGCAATTTTCATAAATGCCATGTACCAGTGCTCGTTACTAGATCAATGATAATTTAATGCTGTCGATAAATTTCGCGAAATTACGACGTGTCATGGAAACCTGCTCGTTCCGATGCTTTTTTACACGCCGCTGACGACAAGCCCCCTCTAGATTTCTATCGAGTTTCGCGAATTTCTTTTCATTCGTTAATTCATCGAAAATGGTACAAAAACCGATCATGAATCAGTTTCACCATTCGCGTTGAATCAAAGAGGTTGGTGCTTAACCCGTTCAGTGCAATTTGAAACTATCTATATCAAATTGCCGTTGAATTTTAAACAAAAAATCTTATATTTATAAAAAATAAAAGATCTTACATTCGAATGCGATCATCTTTGCATTCGATATAATATTATTTTTTACAAGAGACTGTAGAAATTTAATTAGCACTGAATATTATCAGAAAATTTTTTAATTTATTTCTCGTTTTCGACAAGTTTTCTTAAAATTTTACAAAGAGATGTACATCACGATAGCAATTTTAGCGAATAATCTGTCCCTCTATTAATATAAGTAAGAAAATACGTAAATTCTTCTATTACTATATTAAATCTTTCACGAAGATTCGCATAAACAATTTAAGTCACTCTGCACGAATGTGTACGATCAAGGGGGTCAGAAAGAAACTACCCCCGATCGCCGAGGTAATCGAGATACGAGATCTCAGTGGAAAGCGAACAAACGTCGACTCGATCTCGGAAAGCCGTGGTAACAACCGAGATAAGCCGATCGATCACCGATAAAATCCAGATTCAGGCTGAATAAGCAATTCATAAATCCAATCCGGCCCCGATCGATCTCACCACGATTCTATCAGTCGAAACGCACGGACCACGGATATTGTGAGATGTTGCAAGGACCAATGAATGAGCCTTATCTCTGGCCGGGCGTCTTCGAGCCGTGCCACGATAACAGCACCGCCTCGTTATCTGCCCTAGTTTACGATGTCCCGTGGAATTCTGCGCGCACGCGTGCCTCCGCCAACGGCCGTCATCATCCCCCTCGAGGAGTCCTCGAAAAACAAACAGCCATCGATGGCTGGAATCGCCGTGTAGAGGGATTTAACCCAACGATTCAATAATAAACAATATAATCTTTTATTTTAAATTTTACACATTTGTGAACGAGCGAATATAATTTGCAGTACTTGATCGACTGTTAATTACAGCATCTACTGGTACAGGCATACATTTGTAAAAAGTCACTAGAATGTTACAGCTGGTAACATTATTAACACTATTCCTACCGACACTACACGTACACTTATTCCTATCACGACCGGTCACTTGACTGTACTGTGTAAGACAGACTACAAATTTTTTTCAAAAAATGAATAATGAAAAAGAAAGTGAATATTGAAAGGTGTTATACGTATATTTGAGGAAAGGTCGTAAAGTTTAAAGGCGATTCAATTACGTTGTGTACAGGAAATTCTAATCGAAAGTTTAAAAAACGGTCATTTGACCGGTCGTGGTAGGAATAGTGTTAACTTTAAAGATCGTAGGTTCAAATCTTCACGCTGAAGAGCTGCTTCTTCGTCTCGAGGGCCTAAAAATTTGCTCCCCGTCAAGTTACACTTGAAATACGAACGTGTCTTATAATACAAGTATCGTTCACCTTAACGAAGTTATCTTTTGCTGCTTCGTCATGGAGCGTGTATCGTGGTATCGAGTATGTGATTAAGTACTCGAGACTGTTCCGGATATCGATCGGAAAGGGTTAACCGACGAAGCAGTCCGTGAAGCGAGACTCTTTTCCTAGAGAGCGTCTGTCCCTTCCTGTAATTAGTCCCCCTTCCTCTTTTACCGGAATTCTAAGTCGATAGCCGTTCTTAATCCTCGTCCTTTGCATCGACAGCTTCGAAAGTCGTTCCCATTCTCACAACCTCTTTCCTCGTCATTAATTTTTTGCTATCGCGAACCCTTTCGATATCATAGTTCTTTCAGTCGGAAATGATATTAATGATACAAATTTAAAATTCAAAGGCACCGCTGTAGCTGGAATAAAATTTAACCCTTGCGATAACAAGGGCTGGTGATTACTTTCAATCCATTCTGGTTGGTTAAGTGGTAAAATAATTAAAATAATTACTTGGGATCATTTTTATCACTTTTAGTACAGTTATTTTAATATCTTTTTGCAGAAATAACAATAATTGAGATTCTTAAGGCTCCTCTAAGATTGGAAAATGTGAATTATAAAAATTAATCGACTGTTACAAATTCAGTTATTCATTATAAAGCACTTAGGTTATAAGCACTGCAGTACTTCGCAATCTCCTTTTGCATTCTTATGATGTAGAATAATGTATGCTCCTGTATAAGCTTGTACGTAATCGTGCTCCTTTTAGTTTTACTTTTACTTTTATTTTCATTGTATTACTTCTTTACAAAGGGTGTTTTTCCGTCAAATAAATAAATAAATAAATAAAGCGCTGCCATATCGGTAATACCAGTAATAAGAAATAGTTTGATATCTCTTAATGGCAATTATGCATTGTATATATTTCTTGATTCTGCGTTTGACACGATATTAAAATAGTAGCATGTACTTAGTAAATACGTAGCTGTCAGGAACAGGCACAGCTACCAAGAAAATAGCAGGGTAAAGGGTAAAATACAATCTTCTCGGGACGACTAACATTTCTTAATCGACCGGCCTTGACTTTATCGATGATCGATGACGAACGGAGGATACCGCCTCGATCGCACAATAGGATCGTGAAACCATTGTATGCGTAATCGGCGACCCGTGCATCCTTCGAGATGCGTCGTCGATTTCGAGATACCGCTCCGCTGACACGCGAACGATCATCTGCGTCACAAAGCGTACGATCCACGATGATTAGCCAGCGTTTCAGGAATGTCGGTCACTCTCGACGAAAAAGCCGCCGCGAGTCGATCAATTTTAACCCTTTACACTCAAGAGGTGACCGATAGTCGTCTAACCACACTGAACTTCACAAATTTTCAAATTCGAAATATTTACTAAGCATTCGCCTATATTAAACGTCATTTAATTTAGTTAAGTGATATACTAAAATTTACGTATATTACTATTTAACGTTTGAGTCTAACTAACTAGCTGTTGCCCGTGTTTTTTTATATACTGCTTGCTTCAAAATCGGTGGATTTTTAAACAATCTTTCAACCCTTATTTAACTCTCTTAGGGGAGGAATATCAAAAAATCCTTCATTAGTGGGTGCCTACGTCATAAAAGGAATCCCATTGTTCAATTTTCATGTTTCTAGTTTCGGTAACTTAGGCTCTGCGCTGATGAATCAGTCAGTCAGCCAGGACATGTCTTTTTGTATGTATAGATTATCAAACTAAAGTCTAAAAATTTGCGAAACTATCATTTGGTGAGCAACAGTCACCTCTCGAGCGCAAAGGGTTAATTATCCTAGGACGGAAAGGCGAGCAAAAGAGAAAGAAAATTTGCCAGATTTTCCGATTAAAATTGAACGGATCGAAAGATTCGTTTGAAAGGCCTCGTATTCCTTGGATTGCCACGGAAAATGGGTCGAACACTTGAAATGTCAGCTTGCTCTTAGCGCGACTGACTCCGTCTCCTTTCATCCCGTCCGCGAAATCGCGTAATCTGCTTATCGAGGCGTGACGTCAGTGAACTATGAACTTCGAAATTTTCTATACAATTTCTGTCTACACGCATACAATACATAGTCGCGCGACGATAAACGCAATTTACGCAACGCTTAATGCGCTTCGCTGATCACGCTAATCGTAGTGCCGTGAATTGGTACTATTTCGATTCGGTTAGGTGGGTTTCAAGACACGTCTCATTATCACCGTATAATTGTTTGCGGCATAATTCAGAAACCTCTGTGGAGTCGTTGATAAATTACGATATCAATGTTTATCGTTCGCTTTAATTGCTCGAACCTTGTTGCACCAAATTGTGGAACAATCGACGTTCTTCGTCAAAAGTTCGTAGAGGTAATTCCTGAATTGCGAATTTTTATGCAAATTCATAATTTGATAAAGAAAATTAGGAAAGTGGGATCTACGCAGAGATTTCTTTCATTCCTTGAATATTATAATGTGTGCTTCGCTTTGAATATTTTCTATAGTGTTGTGTGCTATGCGCGTGCTGCACTTTTTGGGATGTCTAAATTTTTCGTAAATGCATAAAAATCTGCTGTCTAGTAATTACATTTTCATCGTGACAACGATCCTAATAATGAGCTTCTAAGAATAAAAGATGGAAAATTAATCGATTAATCAATCAATTAATCAATGTATTTTATTGGAGAGGAGATTGAATTACGTTGCTTTTATAAAAATTTACTAAAAGCTTAATGGAATAAGCATTCCGTTCAAAACTTGCAAGTGCCCGACGACTTAATGACTGGCACTGTCTTTGATTCTAAAACAGACACAAGCGTACAAAGCACATATCAGAGAGGATAGCGGGGAAACTGCAATTCCCGAACTACCTCATATCGCACGTGCGGGCTGCAATATGCATTAAAATGCAAATTCTCCCTGTGTCGGTTTATTGATCGTAAACCAGAAGAAAATACGTCTCTGGGCTTTCGTAAAAAAATAAAAGAGAGAAAGAAAAATGAACACCTGTGCACAAAGGGGAAAAGCTTCGTCCTGGCTTATTTCTTTATTTTTTTAAATCAATACCTACAGTAGCGGACAAAAGTTTAAGACGTCAGGACAATGAAAAACATAGTTTTTTAGTATGCAAATATCGTTCGTATACTTATTTTTATCACCATTATGGTAGATCACTATTTATTGATTAGCATAGAACACTACTTTTATTTATCATGCTATTTCTTATTAATTAATTTATTTGTTTTCTTTCACCTTTTGGTCTAAAACTTTTGTCCGCTACTGTAGGTATCTATATCCTCGTTTCTTCGGTATTATCAACAATCTGATGAGCTGTTTTAACTCGTTACTCGAAAGAAGACGAGTTAACCTATTCAGAACCGACCATTGTCGTCCATTTCCAACTGAAGCTTGAAACCGATGACAATTTCATTGTTTGTATCTCCTGCGTTATTCAACCTTTTAAGCCGTACATACCTACAGTAGCGAACAAAAGTTTAAGACGGGAGGACAATCTATAACATAGTTTAATGGCCTGCAAATATTGTCTGCACATTGATATTTATTGTTATTATGCTGGAATACTTATTTACTGATTAGCACAGGATGTAAATGTTTTATCATGCTAATCCTTATAAATTAGTTTAACTACTTTAACTCTGTGGTCTTAAACTTTTGTGCACTACTGTAACTTAACACTAAATCTACCCACTGGTTAGGATATACTTATCTGTGACGAAGAAATCAAATTAAAAATTATATTTCAAAAATACCCAATGCAAGGGAAACAAACCGTAATGATTACAGTAAATTTCCAAAGGTGCAGGTATCGCGATAAATTTACAAAGCTTCCATGAAAATTTACGAATTGGTCATTTTGACCAAGTGTTAAATTCAGAAACGGATAATTCAGCCTCCGCAAAGAATGCCAATAAAATTGGCCGCGAAATTCCGGCAAGAATTAAAAGTCTCTACGTTTCCAAATAAGATTTCATCCCAATCCCGCTTATTCGAACCGTGCACGCGTCTGCTACTCGCGACTCATTCGCGTGGAATTTCAATGGAATATGGACTGTCGTTAGTAGCGAGCTGTCGTTTGCGAAATTACGCGGACCATAGAAGGAAACGCTTCCCTTTCGATCGATCGTTTCGCTAAACATCGCCGCTACGACTTTCCGCGCGATTCGATGCCACGACGTAAGGAGAAACGGAATTCCCCTGTCTGTCGATCTCGCACCCAATATACGAAAACTTGACTCGATAACGCGTTCCCTGTCGGCATTCCTTCGGGCCGGCGCTTTTTGCTTCCCTCGAGTGTTTCAGACATGCCGCACGAGATCAACGACGTAAGCGGTTCGGTGCTTTGTCGTTGGAGAACAAAGAGGAGAAGAAAAGGGGAGCAGCGACGTTTCATAATAATAATAATAATAATAATAATAATAATAATAATAATAATAATAACTTTATTAACGGGTATGGAACCCTTTGGTTCGCAGTCCAAGTATTTAGCAAGAGTATTTGGCAGTCAAAGGGTTAATACAAAAGTTACGAGATGAATATGCGTAGCGAAAGAGAATCGCGGGGATTGTCAGTGACAAATTGAAAATTCAGCTGTACTACCCGGTAGATCGAAAATAGTGCACATCTTTCTAAAGTGGAAATTCTGGAATTAGTAACGCGAAATGCTGTTTTTTATTTTTTTTTTTCTCTGTTGAACAACAAAAATACCAATCGGCCCGAACAAAAAAACGCGACGTCTGTCGAAAACTGTACACGCGACAGGGAACGTGTTAACCGGATCATTTATAGCTTCCATACGTGGATAACCGATTCCCAGAAACCGAAAAGCCTAGTCGAAAGTGGTCGTTAAAACTCGTTGTGAAATACAAAAAAAAAAAAAAAAAAGAAGAGGAGACACTGTCCGCCGCTTTTGCGACCAACTCGCAGCGAGAACGTTCAGTTCGAAACCCATTTCTGTCCATTGTAAACCGGCGAGCGTAAGTACACGCTTCGCTCTGGCCCGGCGGAAGTCCGCGGATGCAAACCTATTGTCCCCGCCAGCAATATCGCGTATCGATCACCACCAGCGATTCGCGATACTCCAGTGCAATAGTCTCAAACAGAGACCATTGAAAGTGTTACACTTTCTACCGCAGTTCAGAAGAAATTTTGAGAGCCGTGGAAACATTACAAAAGCGTACAGAAACGCAACATATTGTAAAATATTATCCGTTTGACCTACTCTTGCTCATTAACCAGTCATTAACAATCAAAATCTTCATTTCGACGCGATCTACGTGTAAAAAATTATCATTCGATGTAAATGCTCAAAATTTTAATAAAATGCAATACAGATGTCAGTGATATGCTTCCTTTATATTATCGGTAAACCTTCTTTGATTTTAATTACGCACCGTATGAGGTACTTTTAAAACTGAATTCCGCAGTTAACTGATTAAATTGTGCCAAAAATTGTACTAGATAAATAAATACATAAATAAATAAAAGATTAAAATATCGCCACGTAAGAATCATTTATTCATTGCTTATTCATGAAACTATAGTCGTCTTTGCAACGACGCGTAACTTATGCGCGTACACGTTCGCGGGTACCAATGCGAAGCTCGAACTGCGAGTTCGAAATCGGCGGGAATGCTAGTGCTGAAAATCGGGAACGGAATCCCCGGAATCCAGGCGAGAAAAGAGCGTCTCTGGCGTTGCTTCCCTTTGTTGCGCGAGATAGGAAACATCGCGGCTTAGAAGGCTTCCAACGAGAGATGCGGTCGCAACGAGGAATGCGCAACTGGGAGAAGCAGAATTCTCTGGCTCCGTTTATTGCGCGACGTAGCCGCAGTTGCATTATCCGGCGATCTGCGTTCGATTCCCCGGGCTCCTTTGCCTTCGATTTCATATGAAACACCGCGGACGGATCGCAAATTCGACAAATACAGGCGCCCCTCGACTTTCGCACACGATTGGTTCCTGGAAGTGTGTGCGAATGTCGAATGTTCGAAAGTAGAGGGATGTTAAAAAATATGCACCAAAAACTGTGTTTTAAAATATTGATCGGAACAACATTGTAGTCTGATGACTAAAATCTGATGTCCTCTGAGAGGGGGGAGTCCAGTAGCCTGCTCGACTCACGATGTTCCCTATGAGGGGACATCAGACCACAAAGGCTTAACATTAGAACTACTGACAATTATATTGTATTAATTTGCATGGAAGAGATCAAATTGAAAATTACATGAAAAAATATTGAATACATAGAAAACAAATCTTTATTTATCCTTTCTGCAGAAAATCAGAGTAAATTTTGGAAGCTTTACCACAGTGAATTTATAAGGCTGCTATGAATAATCACCAATTGGTCATTTTGACTGCTCTGGTAGTTCCAGTGTTAAAAAGTTGAATTTTTAAAAATGTGCGAAAGTCGGGGAGCGTCTGTATCCGATCCACGTTTCTCTGTTTACGTGATGGTTTGAATGGCCCGCGGTCGGACGTCACGATCTACAGCGTCGATCGGCGCTGGAGACGACGATCGTGGCGATCGTTATATTTTTTAATTTTTTGTAATCCGCGCGCAGTAAAAAATGCGAAAAGAAACGTGGCTCTGGTTTTGTATTCAATTTTTTTTTTTATTGTTTTACTTTTTTATAATAGACGATGGTGTAAAGACAAAGATATTTTTTTTACTCTGAAAACATTACGTATGCACGCGACAGCGTGAGAAGCGCCGCGCAGTTTACGGCTATTATTCTGATTGTGAGTTATGCGAGTGGACATTGCGTAATTTTATCGAGCGTTACAGGGACGATCGTTAATACGTATAAGTCAAGTACATACAAAGCAAAAGTGCTTACATGCAATTTTGTGTTTTGCAGTTCTGTGTATATGGAATTTACGCCACTTTATCATGTTGTATCGTTTACTTTTTATTTATGGTTTTTCTTCTCTTATCGAGCTCTCTTACGAAATTAATTTGAAATAAGTGCGAATAAACCGAATATTATTTAGTTAACTCTAGATAATTAATTAGCAACCTTAGAAAACAAATTAGCGTAACTTAAGATAAGTATTATAATGTTTTAATTGCAAGATAGAAAAATGGTAAAAAATTAGCGTTTGCAATCTTGGCAAATCTCTAATTCGTAAAACTGGCAGGAGTGGGTAGTCTATTAGACGAATGTTTAATTACCTAGGGTTAACAAACAATTTCGCCACTGATCTAGCTCAAGTATTTCTCTTCAGTTACTCTACTCGATCGATTGAATCGAGATCAGTATTTATTCGAACCGAATATCTCATTATTTCAGAAAAATCTATAATAAGGAATCGTTCGATCGCACGAATCGCGCGACAATACTTGATGTGTCTATCTAAAATGTTGCAAATTTTTCGAATAACCTCTTTACACTTTGCACAATTAAGTTCCGCAGAAGCTGGCGCGCAACACGCCGATTCGCGATCGATTTGTGAATAAATTACCTAGCGGCCGGTTTATTATATGGAGTTTCTAAACAAGCGAAATCTGTCGGCGAATCGTGCAGGACGATGGCTAAATTAATTCGCGATTCGACTACATGGACAGAACGGAAACCTGTCACCTCTCCTTCCTGACGATTATTAATAACCGATGAACGCAAATAACTACTGCAATTCCATCGACAGCAGGGCGGGGGAGCACGCTGTCATGAATAACAACGTTTTGCGAATTAAGCTCGCGCGATCAAACGTGGAATTCATCAAAAATATATCTGGTCCTTCCATATGCAATATCTGCTTTTTCGATTAATCCTCAATATTTGTTAAAAATGACGGTACTACGCCGATTTTTTTCTTTTTTCTCAAAGCCATAAATATTAATTACTAAAATTTGATCTTTCTGTAACTTGCTGCATACTTAAATTTTTCATTTCAAGATTTCAAGAAAAACTGGATACCGATATTTTCTAATTTCTACCGTGTACACATCCTTAACACTATGACTACCAAGACCGATCAAAATGACCAATTCATAATTTTTCATGGAAATTTGATAAATTTATTGTGATACCTACACCTTTGAAAATTTACTGTGACTTTTACAGTAATCATTACGATTTTTTCCTTCATTATTAAGTACCTTTTTAATATAATTTTCAATTTGATTTTTTCGTCACAAATAAGTATATCTTAATCGTCGATAGTTATAGTATTAATGTCTCTGATTATGTTTATTGGAATTTCTTGTTTAAATTTATTTGACATACAATACTGAATCGAGCTTTATCTACAATCATTTTATAATTCTTCAAAGACATACTAAATTAAAAGATTTGCGTGCGTTATGTCTATGTGCTCGATGAACAAGGTATTGGCGTTCGTTTCACGCAAGATAAAAAAAGAAACATTGCCTATAGTGTGATCAAATATTAATACGAAATAAGTAGATGCGACTGATAGGGGACACACAACATTCTATCGGTAATGTAATCTCGAAACTCCAATTGAATCTTTACGGCACAGATAACAAGCACAGTAACGTAATTCTAAGCAATCATTGATAACGCGACTATCATCGCGCGTGGTAATCTGGAAATCAGTGGAATTCCTATATGTTTCGCACGCATCTGTGGCAAGAAAACTATTACACGTATATATTAATACCTTTGTACCTATAACGAACGTTTACAATTTTTAATTAAACCATCGTATCTACGTTTCCGTGTGGAGTGGATTTAGGGAAGCTTGTAATCTCGGCGCGAGTGTCGTTGTGCTATCGGGGAGAGCAATTTGCGTTATCGTAGGCTTCCCCCTGTGCCGGAGAGCCCGATCAACGGAAACGCGAGTTATCGAGAAACGCGGCAATCAGACTTGCAAAGAATTGGCGATTTCCGCCGATTCACAAGGAAAAGAAACAATAGGGGGATACGACTATAATTTACACTACATTCATTTAATAATACTGTTCTAAGTAATGATTTCTTTAACGGTTCTCTACACTTTTTTAACACTAGATTTATGGACATTTCTTGTATATCTATTTCTAATATATATATATACAAAGAAATAGGATTTCTATTGTAAACAAAAAAAAATTATAGAATACATTTTAAATGTGATTGGAATGCAAAGTATTGTTACGGTTCTTTTTATTCGGACCTCAATCAGCGATGCAACAGTGATTTATAGTTACATAAGGCAAAAAGGAGTCACAATTGTTTCCAAAGCAGGAAAAAAAAAATTGTATGTAAAAGGATTGAAAGGAAACTTCGATAGATTCGGTGCTAATGACGTCAGCGGAGCTGTCGAAACGCACGGCGGAACCGGAAACGTTTCGCGTGTAGAGGCGCATTTAATTCGAGCGGGCCGCCGCGAAATTAGTATGCGACGCCGGTGTCCCGCGACGTTGTTCGCGTTCTTCGACCGGCTCGAATTAAGGGAACGAGCGCGATAGCCGGCTGAGAAAAGCAACGCGAGACGCCACCACGGGCTCCCACGGTGCTCGGCCATTTTCCCATAAATTCGGCGCAACCGGTTCCGAAAACGTAGAGGTGGTTACGACGCGTGAATGGGACTCTGTATGCCCGCGGCCATTCACCTCATGCTCGATTTGGGGGAAAGCTTTGCCTTTTATTCGTACGCATTCTACCGAATTAACCGACGTTTTCCCATCCCGTTCTTACGACTCTCCTTTTTCTCCTTTCTTTCGCTTCTGTTTTCCTTTCGATTTTTCGAGACGCGCGGAACAGTCCACGTCGGTCCACGCGTTTCCATTAATGGTGACCGAAAAAATTCTCACCGGATAGTCACGCAGTACGTACTAAAAATGGATCGATGGAATAGTATAATGGGTTCGTTCGAACCCGTCGGGGGGATTTAAGCGATCCGCAACATCACCGGCTAAATCTCGTTCGGCCGATCTCCCCCCGAAACACTGACGCAACGTCACCCGTTCGCCTTTGTGGACGATATTCATCGGTTTCGTTTACCAGTGACTTTTTTATTCCCCGCTGAAATGCCCGCACGCACTCGAACGGCACGTGGATCGCGAGTTCGTTTTCGCAAACGTGCACGGCTCCGGTCGAATTCAGCTTTTAATATTCCTCACGGTTATCTCGCACTGCGTGCTCTGTTTTAGAGCATCGTGCATGCCTTAATGCGGTTACAGGTGTGTACTTGAGAAGTTATTTTCAACTTTAACTTAACCTATGCTTTAAATTCATGACTAACGTCGAATGTTGTCCGGTTGCCGTGCATCGGTCAAATTCATCGATACTTGGAGGATGATACGCGAATCGACGATCGGATACGCGTGTTCGCGAGCAAGGGAAATGTGTGTCGTGTTTAGGTAATTGTTTACAGCGTTGACGAAAGAGGGAGATTCGATTTTTCAACGCAACGCACCGCTCGTATTCTCGGAATTCTAGCGCGACATTCCATCGGATTGACGCGTGACCGAGGAAACACCGCACTCTCTGACTTTTCTGCGTAAAAAAAACACTACATCCACTTCGAAATTCCTAGTTACCTCTTAAATATACCATATTTCATTTCAGGTTCCGACAATATAACCAACGAAAATGTTGGTACACGATTGAAATTAATGTGATCTTACCTAAATGTTTCTCCTGGCGTCGTGGCCCACACCCTTTTTAAGACTAGACCAACTGTCACTCGTAACGTCTACAATCGCGCACGGTCGTTCAGCACGACACACTACTTCACGACACCTACCCGCTTCGCTTTTATTTATTTCGAAAACGCGAAATACAGAAAGAGGCGAATCGTCAGAAACGTCCTCTGACCGTGATTACTGCACGAATGCTTCGAGTACGTCATGTCCTGAGAAGCTAGCGCCGCAGTGCGAACTGCCGCACGCTGCCACCTGGTTTGAGAGACCAGAGCTAGGGTTTTTTTTCTTTCCGCGCCTCAATCGTGCCAGTAAACAGTAACTTTTTGTTTCCGTGCAGTGCTTTTCGTCCCCTACGTTTTGGATCCTTGTTACCGTGATCAAGGTGTCTTTTTCTTTCACTTGAATTTGCTTTATACTTTTTATGCATCGAATAAAAGCATCGCATTTACGAAAGTTATTGTGTATGTAATTGTGTCGGTTGAACCAGGGTTATTGAATCATTTCTTTAAGACTACATTCTTAAGTACGAATGAAAAACTCTTCTATTCGCTATTGTATACGTTTTAAGTGTTTATTAGGACGTTTTATTTTATTAGATAAACAAAATATCTATTTTAATTACTTTTATGCAATCTATGTGTCTATTCATTTGGAATGTGTTATTATATTTAATTGGACGAGACGAACATTGACCAATAGCAATTTTGAAAAGATGCTTTGTCAGATAAATTATCGAAAAGAATGCATCAAAAGGTGCTAATTACTGTTCTGATGTAATTTTTATAACATTGTTAGTGAACCTTGTGGAAATCAGTGATTACAATTTATTATTACGTGCATCAGTTCTGAATAAACACTTGATACTTTCGATTTAGATACTACTTTTCTATGCGAAAAGACAAGCATTACGTGGACGTAAAACAAAAGTACACGATTGTTCCATTTATTTGCTGTAAATGTTGTAAATCAACTTTTTAACAACGTATTTAAGCTTATTGCTTCTCAAGCAAAAGTTAATATCAATGTAAATATAGTTTATTGATATTGATAGTGATTGAATTACTATTTATTTTGAACTAGCCGATTCGAATATTTTACGATTTTATGACATGTGTTACCTTGAAAAGTTTTACGATATTCACATTTGATAAATTTTTATGAAACAGCAATATGGCAGATGACAAAAACGAAGATACAACAGAGGAAAGATCCAGGGAAAGTAAGGATCAATTACAAATGACAGCTGCAGAAGAACGTTCGGAATATTTTAAGAAATTAGAAAAATGGTTACATGAAGCTTACGCTTGGCAGAGTATGGCTGCAATGTTTCCATATTATTTAATGTCTGGACAAATAGTGAGTCCATCATCTGGTAAGATTACAGTTATGTTGATACCACCTTACGAAACATATAATTTACAAATCATATTTCCTCAATGTAACAAAATTATTCTATAAAATAGAATAATTATAGGTGTATCATCACTTTCATCACAAGTACCAAATGTAGCAAATACACATAGGTTAATTGTTGGCACAAATGGTCAAGAGAACGATCCACTCAGACAAAGGAGGCCTCAAGCACATGTAGGACCTCCATTTCAACCTCCTGGAGCTGAAGGTAGAAGGTCATAACGATATCTCCTGTGTCCATCACATTCCAACAGAGGTTCAGCTAGTACTATATGTGCTTTTATTACAAAAGTACTGCATTGTGCACAATACTTATTGAGATATTTAGTTCATCCATCAATCTTGAAATAGTACCAATGGTTTCATGAATGCAGTATTTTTGGAACATACATTTTCATCAGTATCATTTAACGCTGTGATTGTTTTATCTATCAAAATTTAAGGAGACAATTTTTTCAGGTTTTGAATATCGTATACCTCCAATATGGAAACGATTTGCAGCAGAATTTATAGATTCAACAATGTTGTTTCTTTTGAAGTTTTCTATTACTTTCATTGCTATTGATGTTTTTGAGTTCATGTATGTAAAATTATCACTTTTCTTTTGTGGTTTTATCATTCTTTGACTTATCATTGTTTCATCTTATCTAGAGATATAGATGATCTAGACTTGGTAAGGGCAAACTTGAGAATTGATTATAAAATGGCTTTAGAAATGACATATGGCATATTGGTGTTAGAAATAATTCATCGTGTAATAGTGTGCATCTTTGAGGTAAATATGTCATTGACGGAAGTAATATGGATCGTACTTCGATGAAAACTTTTTTTAGGCATTCTGGCTTCAGCATGGTGTAAATGGTCGTATCGGTGGTGCAACACCTGGTAAATCCATGATGGGATTAAGAGTTGTCCAATGTCGTAGTGTTACACCTGTTGATAGACCTGATGATCCTGATGTTGTACTTGTTTCACCAGGAACAGACTTAGGATTACCACTTGCACTTGGAAGATCAGTTGTGAAAAATATGATTCTGGCATTCTTGTTCCCTGTATGCTTTGCTCTATTTTTTTTTAGATTTAACAGAACTGTTTACGATCTACTTTGCAATTCTATTGTAGTTGAAGATCCATACAGAAACTTGAATAATAACAGACTTCACCAGCAATAAAATACTTCAAAACATCATCAACAAAAGGATCAATCACATTTTCGTTGTATATATTGTATGTTTTTAAGAAACGTATATAATATGTACATAAACATTTAAGTTGAATATTGTAATGTTATGAAGTATTTTTCTAAATGTAATGTAAAAGATCCTACTATTTCTGGATAACATACATGACTGTATCACAAAAAAACTTAATTAACTTGAAACTCATATAGATTGTACAGATTCTATTTAATGCAGTTACTAATAAAACATTTTATAATTTATTTTTAAGTGTTCTAATGTAAAAAGCCGTTCCATAACATTGATAAATTTTTGACAATCCTGTCAAACTACGAGTAGTTTACTATCTCATTTGCAGAGTTATTCTTTTTTAAATTGTTTTTATAACAAGGAAGTTGATTGTTATATTTAAAGCTTTTTAACGCCATCTAGAGGAATACGATTAGAAACTAACAAGACTAACAACTAACCAATGACGTCACTTCCCAGTTAAACGTGGCTGCCTTGCGAGTGAAGGAAGGAGTGGCTTTGCGATCTGTCAAGTTCAATGATTTCGTGTTAAAATTAATGACTCGTTGCTTCAGTTAAGTTATTCTCGTGTACTTAGTACTTATTACTCATTGTGCAGTAGTTCTAATATACGAAGAAAATGTCGTCTTCGGGTGATTTTGGAAACCCGTTGCGTAAATTTAAGCTTGTCTTTCTCGGTGAACAGAGCGGTAAGTATTTTTCGCACATACTTCCGTTGATTTTGGATCAATATTGACGACGTACATGTTGGTTTTATCTTGTCGATGATCTTTCATGTATTAAGTATAAAAATTTTTGTCGTATATATCAATTTCAATGACCATTGTAGGTTATAGATCAATATTTCTGGTCACTGTACAACTTTTATCGTTGCGATCGAATTCGGCGTCGTTCTTGTTGTCACCATCCTAATGATGCATTCTGTTTTAATGAGTTCTACAGTTCTATACATACTTTGATGTAGAATCTTGATTTTTCCACAAAGATATGCACCAACCATTAAAATTTATAATTTATACAGTTAATGCTGTACCGCTATGTGATATATTTATTTCCATTTATTCGATCGTGATACGTAAAATGTAATTATTGTAAACAGTTTCATATAATTTCAATTCCATTCAAGAAAAGATAGTTATAAATTCATATTTATGCAAATGCCTATAATATAATTCAAAATTGTAATAATAATAGATGAGTCTGTATATATTTTATTTAAGCAGTGTTCTAAAAAGATTTTCCATATTAAATTTTAATTTTTTAAACACTTAATATGTAGTAACTTTATTGCATTAATCGTGTGATTTGATGTTGCAGTTGGAAAAACCTCTCTTATCACACGGTTTATGTATGACAGCTTTGACAACACGTATCAGGTATGAAATTACTGGTTTTGTGACATACATATATTTCATAAGATTTATACATAATTTTAAATAAATATACATATAGAACACATGTAATGTTATAATGAATAAGCTAATAATATGGATTAAAATATATTGTTCTATATATGCTCAAACATAATAGCTTCTTAATTTACCTGTTTTACTTTACAACCCACACATGAAACTTCTGAGATCATCCATATCTCATTGACATACTTTCTAATAACCTTATGAGAGTCTAACAAGTTTTTACTTTCATCTTTTAATATTCATTTCACTGTAGTTGCAATTTTAAAGTGAAAAGCATTTTTATTCCATAAACTGAACAATCTCAATTGTTAAGGGGCAAATGCTAGTAGGAGAGACAGTAGGAAGACCAAGATATTGACTTTTTCTAATAAACAGAGTTAAAGAAACAAAGTATAGAATCATTATAATATATCAATCAAATATTATTATTTTTTATGAGCTTTAAAGTATAAAATTCTGGTATAATTTTTTAATTATAGCATTCAATGAAACAATAAGGTACTCTATTATTTATTACAGGCTACAATAGGTATAGATTTTTTAAGCAAAACTATGTATCTGGAGGATAGAACTGTAAGATTACAATTATGGGATACTGCAGGGCAAGAACGGTTTAGATCTTTGATACCTAGTTATATCAGAGATTCTACTGTTGCAGTTGTGGTATATGATATTACTAGTAAGTTTAATTTAAAATTGAAGCAACGTGTTAGCTATGCCATTTTATTGCATCAGCTCAAGTGAACTATTTACACAGATGCAAACTCATTTCATCAAACATCAAAATGGATTGATGATGTACGGACTGAAAGGGGAAGTGATGTAATTATTATGCTAGTGGGTAATAAGACAGATTTGGGTGATAAAAGACAAGTATCAATGGAAGAGGGTGAACGAAAAGCTAAAGAATTAAATGTAATGTTTATTGAAACTAGTGCTAAAGCAGGATATAATGTGAAACAGGTAGGTGTATATTGTATAGTAAGCTTTTATTCTTACTATACCAATTAAAATTGCAGAGTATTAATTGTATTTTATTCATTGATCAGCTCTTTAGAAGAGTAGCAGCAGCTTTACCAGGCATGGATTCCACTGAGAATAAGCCACCTGAAGACAGTATCCTTTGTGTAAGATGCGTAATGTGCACATTTGCATGGTACATATACATAATCATGTTTCAGGGATTTTTCTTTCTTCAAATATAGCACCAAGAAACATAACTCCTACATCCTGAATTTTTATTCTGTTTACATTGTTTAAATACCATTTGTTTTCAGAGTTGATTAATTTCAGTCTATCATAGTAATTTCTTCAGACATTTTGCAGGAACTTCATTAATTAAATTTCAGATATTTCTTACAGTAAAATTTTGTTGAAATATCACAATGCTGGAATATTTCATATATTTTGATATATCTTCAAATTTTTTCGTAACGTGTTATTGATTTTTTAAGGGTCATTTTAAATCCATTAATTTTAATATTATTTGACATTGTCAACGATTTCATTTTTTTTCCGTTATCTTTTTGTGTTTTCCTTAATCTGTTGCTAAACCTGTAGTGCAAGAAGTAGTTCTCAAGGACACACCAATTGAACTGAAAGCATCGGAGAGCAGTTGTGCATGTTAAACCACCGATCAGCCTAACGGTAGACAAGACACTGATCTATCTAAGTTAATTTATAAATTAAACTCTCAATGCTAGGACAGTGACATTCAGTCCGTGACCTTTCCGCAGATTATAACGTGGAAAGTAATAGCACTGTACTGAATTGTTATAATTATTTTTTTTTTGTGGAAAGATAAATATCACACGATAGCTTAAGCAGACTGCTTTTACACAATAACGTGTTTGTGTGTAACTAGTAAATCATAGCATCAACATAATTCAATTTATTTAAATTCTCGAATTTCATCAAAGCTGCTTGCTTTTTTTAGTATCGATAATTAATAATCCCCATTCTAGGTAGCGCTTTTTCTTAATCAAGAAATGATTTTTTACAACGAACGGTTTGTTTGTCACGGGTACTTATTATAATTTTAATCGATTAAATTTTTTATGCTTTGCATTCTGAGGAAAAAAAAAAAAAGAGAAGGAAGAACTCTGAATGAAATACTAGTCGTATGCATGATCAGTGCTGCAACTGCATGATATATGGTGCACTTATATATATACGTATATTTATAGTCATGTATATATAAGTTGCAATACGCGATAAACAAATGGTGAAGCCATAGAATTACGTATTGCGTAAATGCAGTCAAAACAAGTAGTCAACTCTTTATTGATTTGAACTGATTGCAAACTCGAGCAATAAGAATCTTATACATTCACGAACACAAAAAACGTGGACCGATTTAGTATAAAAGGGAATTCGTAAATATGTACCTGCGTGCGTATAAAAAGAAAAGAAAACAAAACAAAGAGAAAATTTTCAACGATGCAAAATTAGCAGCCAACGTTATCTTATTTTTTATAGATATTTTAAGAACACATTGCTCACGCATAATGGTTTTCCTTGATTCAGGATGACCACTGCATAAATTAACATGTTGCATTTCCTATCGAAGTATTATTTATACATTTTTGAAGTGAATAATTCGTTTATAAAAAAGAGAAAAACATTTAGATAGAGCAAATAATTATCGAGAACACTTGACAGAATCGAATTTGTATATATTAACTTAAAATTTGGGATATGGATAGACAGAATGCTATTATACCTAATATTATGACATTTTTGTTAATAATTATTGTAATATTTTAATTTATATAAAAAAACCTTCAATAGCGTTATCATTTTTCTTACACCGATTTTTCGTTTGCGAACCATAATTTTTTCTTGCCATTATTCCTCGTTACACATGTTTCCTTGTTTTTATTTTTTTTAATCGCTCTGAAACTTATCTATGTAACAATTAGGGTTTTTTTTTTGTACGTGTACATTTGCTTTGTATTATTATCGTGAAAATGTGACAAACGGCACTCGTATAATTAAGGTGCTTTGTGGCTGTAAGAGTTTCACTGTAATTAATATTAGGGAATGCTCCGTCCCGTTTTTGAACCGTTTAAATTTTATATGCTTTTTTAATTACAACCTATTCTAGCTTTCGAAAAGAGAAATTACATACGTATTATCGAGCGACTGAAACTTGAATGGGACTAAATTTCTTCGCTTAATACCAGAAGTCCTATACCGTGTGTGCTTCGTAAAGTCTTTGCGAGAATTATTTGATCGTGTGATAATTCACTGTGCTGCCTAATCGTAAAGAATCGTTCAAATCTACCAATACTACTACTATTTTTTAAGGCTCAACGTTCTCTTACCATTTACAAGTATTTGTAAGATTAACCGGTGTGTCGATCGATAAGAACGTCGCTCGCCACGCTGATCTTTTTTTTTTTCTTTTTTTTACTTTTTTCCTACTTTTTGAATGAAATTACTTAAACAGCTGAATGCTAGCGACGATTGAATGTAGGCGACGATCGTGCAGACGATCGATCGCGGTCCTGTTAAAAAATGAAAAATCAAACGAAAACAATGGTCACTGTGATAACGCCTTAACACACGAAAGCAGCTGTCGATTTGCAGAACCAATCACCGATGCAGAACGGCTCCGAGTCCGAGGGGGAGAGCGGCTGCATTTGCTAGGGAGCCGGTTTATCAGTGTGCAGCTAATAATGATAACTCCTTGAGACATTCTGACACGAACCAAAAATCATCACGTACTTATTAACAAGATGCCGGCTTCTTCTGATGTCTACATCGTGGCCCATAAGTTATAACGCGCGACGAAGGCACAAAATGTTTCATTGACACCGTTCTTTACTACCTACCGACTAACTACTTCTGCCCTGATCAGCTTCATTTAAGTCGTTTAAACTATAGCAGCGTGATTCGTTTTTGCTATGGTTCATGTTACTCCGAGGATAAATAGCTTCGTGCGGTTATAGTGCGCGTTGTTACGTTGTTGTATCCGCCAGACACTCTTCGACGAGAACTAGCGATCTTCTGCGCACGCCTCACCGGGTGTGCGAACCGGAAATCGACGTCGTTCAAAGCGAACCAAAGATGATAGAAACGAGAGACAGAGAGAAAGCGAGCAAGAAAGAGAAAGAGAGAGAGAGAGAAACAGTGAACGGCGACCGAAATTACATCGATGTAACGGTTACGTGACGATGATAGGGTGGTTCTTCCGTATCCGTTTGGAATACATCTTTGAACGCGTCGTTAGGCGACCGAAGCAATACGCAAATGATTAGCTTTCTGTGACGTTGTACATATCACGTGTCTCGACGTTGCGAGAATCGTTCGCGAACAGAAACGAGCACCGTCGAGTTTCCGTTACTTTTACTTTTCTCGATGAAGAAATCTCTTCGAACTACTCGCTCGCGTCTGCCAGCGACTCGAGCGGAAGCCGAGGTGCCACCGGATACCACCTTTCAGACAGCGTTCTTCGTTCATCCTATCATCGTTTCCTTTGATCGCGATTTTCGAAGTAGAACCAAGGAAAGGTAAAAAAGAAAACGTATCTACCCGACACACGCACAACACACCGAGAGGCTTATACGAGAGTCTTTCTTAGACACGCGAGATATTCTGTAGATGACTTAAAGAAAACGACTGAAAGTAACAATGTTTTATTAGCCCCGTCAGGTAGCGAATGGTATCGAACGATCGACCGACCTATTTCTGGATTAGTTGCGAAAATTTGTCACTTAAACACGTAGAAACACCGTTAAACTATCGGCGAGCCTGTACGACGAAGAATTGTTCAAGGTTTATAATATTGTAATCATAATTAACAATCTTTATAGACGTTTTTTCGATATCTCTTGGTAAATAAGCGAGCGACTCGAACACGCGATCCGTTCATAAATCGAGGAAGAGAGACGCGCGTTGGATAGGATAATGATCAGCGAACAAATTACTCTGTGCTCAACCGCTTACTCGCCATTTTGTACGATTGTTTGTTTGTGCGTAATTATTATGCGACAGCCTCTACCCGTGTGCACGAGCGCTTGAAAATGGCTGTTCGCGAGGTCACGAAAAGCGACGCGATCGTTCGCCAGTGTTTAGTCTTGCCTTGCGAATAATTGTACACCGCTGATTATACTTGTTGATTGCGTTTTGACGAATAGCTTTAGCTTATTGAACGAACCGGCGTTGACGTGTCGTCGCGAGGGAAAGCCTAGAATTGCGTCCTCTTTTCTGACGAAACACACGGAAACGCGGGAACCAAATGCGAGAGAAAAACAGAAAGGAATGCGTGCGTATCAATCGATGAACGCGGAGAGTGAACGAATCGAAGAACAGCGAAACGAGGCAGAGGTGAACCGGTTCAAATGCTGTACTCGTTAGCGACGCTAAAGAGTGCCACGAGGAAAGCGGATCAATTTTACATGTGCTGACTAGAACTTAGAAACAAAATGGTGGATGCGTTCGCGAGGAACACGCGGGGACGAGAACGCTTCGCTCGAACAAGATCGCTTTCTACGAGCACGATTCTCCTGTCTGTCGTGGTTCTTGTGCGTTGGTGTGATAAATGGCTGCTTTAATTTCGAGGATGATCGTTGACAAGAGAAAGAGGAATGCGACGCGTAGAGGACGAACGATGCGTCGTGACTCGTTAACCCTTTGACTGTCACGCTGAAATCACATGTTTCGCTGAGGACGCCACGAGAGTACACCTGTAGATGCAATATTCCATAGAAATTAATCTTTCTATTTTCGGTGTTCTAATAAAAATATTTAATTGTTCAACGGGGCACTTTTTACTTCAAAGTGTTCTCTAATTAGCGGGAATGTTCAAAATGTAGTAGCTGTTAATTTACTATTATTTTATTTGTGTTCGGGCTGGAAGCCCTTTTTTATTTAATTCTTATAATCGTGAGTAGTTGAAGCGCTTCGATCACCAACGACCACCGTGGCGTCACACGAGAAACCGTGGCCGGTCACATAAGAAACCGTGGCAGTCAAAGTGTTAACCCGCCGTGCTTAAAATGCGAGCTGTATTGTACATCAACACCGTTTCTTCTGTACGTTAAACTGTCTCTCTAGCGCGCAACCTCATGTGTAACAACGTGCGTGCACACGTTATAAGATGTCACATGGCGTTGGCTGGCTCGCGATGCTCTCGCCAGGGGATGCACTTCCGGCGCGGTCGAGCGAACCTCTTGAATAGTATAAATATACCGTTGAATGGTGTATAGTACAGGGCTGGCTAACGTCTTTCGGTCGCGATCCACATGTTCCCACCATGCGTTCATCCATTCCCCACTCCGTGCATCTTGTTACACACGAATATGTATGCAGGACTCGCGTAGAGTACAGAAACAATTTGACATCGTCTCTTCATCTTTTTATGAATCACTTGTGTGTGTGTGAGTGATTTCTAATGTGAAACAGTGGGGATTAGCTAAGAAGCTAGGCAAATGAGGAGGGAAGAGCCACATTTGGCTCGTGAGAGCCGCAGGTTCGCCAGCCCTGGTATAGTGTAATAAAACTTGTGGCGGCCGCGAGGAACGTGCACGCATCCTCGCGCCAGCGCTAGCGAACGAATCTGTTAGGAGTGTACGACCGATCTAGTCGGAACGAACGATCATCGGCGACGCGATCGATGATCGTTCGAGTGATCCACGGTGCTTTGCTTTCCCGGGGTGTAGTGGGATCGATATCCTTTCGGTCGCGGTGCCGCCCTTTCGCCGCGGCAGAGTATTTCCGGCTGAAACTAAGAACGACGCTAGAGACTTCGTCGGAGCGCGTGCGTGATTTTTTGGCGATTATTGTATCATATAATCGGTGATTGCACCAGGCTGGTTTGTGAAAGTATCGACAAAACGTGCGTGTAAAAAGTGGGACACGTTCGTTGGAGCTGTTTTCCGTCGGGATGGTTAGCCGAAGAACGCGTTTTCACGTCTTTTTGTAAGAGTTTTACTTTTCCCTCGAGTCGAATTTCCGTTTCATCGACGAAACTTTGCCTCTTGACACGTTAGTTGCCACGCGGATTTTATGAGGAAATCCTGGTTAGGCTAGGCGCACTGCTTATTCAGTGCGTATCGCGGTACTGTGGTATAGTAATGCCAAGCGCACTTGTAAGATTCAAACTTACTCGATGTAGGTGTGTAAATATATTAGGGTCATTGTTTCTTATCGTAATAGACGATTAAGTTTAGATCGAAATGTTTGTGGACATTAATTCAACATCTAAAACAATGTAATTTTTTTTAGTTTCATATTTTATACTGTCAGTCACCGATGACTGAGGTGGCAACTGACGTGTTAAAGGTTCGGGTGCTCGCGTCCCGGGTCTCCTACGAATGTGTTCGACTTTTCACACGCGCGCGATTTCGTTGTCTCGTTTAGGATGGTTAAGGAAGAGAGAGCTTATCGGATTTTTTATGGTGGCTGCTCTTCGTAGCGAAAGGGTTAACGAAGATTTGATAATCTGGTAGGCGACAATGATTTGTAGCGTTTCGAAGGACTCTTGTGAATGTAATTTGCAAGGCAGCCGCGTTCTGTGGTAATGTTATTGTAGCCGATGTTTCTTAGTTAAATAGAGGTATTCGCTGTATCGTCTCTTTGCAATTAAATTGTCAAACTTAACGTAGCAGTAGGGTGCGATATTTATTAATTGTAAAGTTAACCCTTCCAGTCGCCGGGGCTGTTCAACTTTCTCCGATCGTACTCTGTTTTAAGTAGCCTTCGACTCCGTAGGATGATAAAAATATGAACGATGAAATATCGTCGGGTGGGGGGGTGCCCCTTTTTGTACGTTCGATTTCGCACTTTTGTACGATAGTTTGGTACCGTTGTTTAATGTAGCAGCAGCAGCAGCAGCATGCAATTATCGTTTCCTGACTTTGATTCGAGGCGAAACGAGGATCCGGTCGGGGCTCGAAGGGTTAAACAACGTCTCAAGGCTTTAAGTTTCCTCGAAATACATTTAATATAAAATAGGAACTAATGTACGCTTTTGTTTAACGTGATCGAACGAGATCTTGCAGAAATATAATTGAAAATAAACACCAGACCGCTGTTGATTTTTTCGATGATCGACGAGCGATCTCGAACGTTCTAGATCGACGATCGATCAGCCGTTCCCTCGCATTTATACCTGCATCGTTATACAACGTATCGACTACATCGGAAATTTAAAGTTATCGAGTATCGTATAATTAATTATCGCGATTGGGTTCGTTGCGAGATAAAAGAGACATTCATTTGTGGGTTAGCCGAGAGTTATCGTCCACGTGGAATTGTTTTACATTCAAATTTCCCATAAACGCATAAATATTTGCATCGAAAGCTACAAATGTTATCCTCGATGCGAAAAAATACAAAAGTAACTAAACAGTTGTGGATTATGCCGAAACGATTTTCACAATCGAGGATCTCTTATTAATAGTGGCGCAATTTTCTGTGACACCCGTGCGATGCTGGCTGAGAAACAGTGCTTCGTGCAAAAAAATGATTATATTCATTCGCTTCTCATGATTGTTTTCCCCTTTTAATCTTTCGTGTGAAATGGAAAGGGCTCGAAATTCACACGAACCGGTTGCCGGCTTCTAGGTTCCGTTGTAATAAATCAGCGACGTGCACGATGATTCGATTAGAGTAGTATAGCGATTTAATCACAGGTAACGGTGTAGCAGTCGCGTTATCTTGGTTGTCCGGAGCAGAACACAGGACATAGCTTCTCGAAAGCAGACGTTTCGCATCCATAACGCATTCGACTGTAATTCGTCACGGTTGGATCATGATGGATCTTCCTGGAAACCGGCGTGGCCTGTTCGTCCCATTAAGTACCAGCGTTGCGTTTCGCCGGCATTTTCTTCTCATTGTCTGTAGCCATATCGTATCGAATAGGAGTTTAGAGCCGAAATGGTAGACCAAAAGTGGTAGTAGTTTTATTTATTTATTTGTACGGGAAAAACTTGTTAGTTTTCAAATTAATTAACCCCTTGACATATAATAACGTCTGGGAGACGTCAAGATGTTTTGAAATGTTTCATACTTTACAGAGCTATTAATTTATTATTTCACAATGTTACTTAATATATCAACCTGATTAAATGTTATACAGCAATGCGAATTTCAAAATAAAATGTTCCGTTTTTAAGTTTGCACATAACTGTTCAGTTGAGCTAAATTAAATAATATTTTTTGGACGCATCAAATTCCGTTTTATTTGTTTTTTTTTTTATCTTTTTCAAGAGGTTAAAATTAATTGAAGATAAGAATTCAGGACAGTTAACTTTACCATTGATAATTTCATGCAAAAAGCTACGATCTAATATGAGTCTACGATTTTCCAAGGTAGGCATGTGAACCCTTCGCACTCGAGAGGTGACTGTTAGTCGTCTAGTGATACTAACTTCCAAAATTTTCTTATAACCTTGTTTTTTAATTGGCGGCAATATTTGCCGGACTTACCCAATTATTCGCTCCCTCCGACTCGACTCACCAACACGCTCGCGCTGCGAGCGGAAAAAGTTCTCCGGCGAAACGAAAAAGTTGCACGCCCTCCGATTATACTCTCGTTGTTCCCATCAAAATTACGCGTAGGAGAGAAAAAGGGAATGAGTTGGAGGAGAAACAGAGGGAGGGGGTGAGAGTGGAATTAAACAATCGCCGCGTTTTCACGAAACTTCGTCGCGGTCGGTTGCCCTCGCGGTTCAGCGAAAACTTCAGCAACAGCTTCTGTTTTTTGCTCTCAATTTTACTGTCAATAAAAAGAATAGTTATCCTTTCTTATATTAGCATAAATGAAAAAGGAAAATGTTTCGGTTATAAATTGGTAAATTATAAAATAAATAGTTTGTTAAATCACTGTAACGTCCTTAGACAGTTAGACTAGACTTAGAAGTATGAGAGGGTAAAAAGAAATAGTACGTTCTCTTTGAGCACTTAATCATCGAAAAGAAGATGTGTCTTTATTAATGAGCATTTTTTTATAAACTCGCATTGGACACGAGGTTGAAGAGATTCGAGGAATCCGTGAAAGGTTACGTCGAACGTTTTGCCAACGTTACAAGATCAGCGATGCGAATGGGTTAAAACCGTAACATTTCCGGTGAAAATTATAAATTTTTATGAAGCGTGGAAATCCATGAAAATACCAAAAGCACGATCATTTTGATAATCCATGAGATAGAAACGGTTTGGTACTGGCGACGGTTGAAAACGGTCGGTCAAAAGAGAAACAGGACGAGATTCAAGGTAATCCCTGTTAATTGGAACGAGAAGTCGCTTCTCGATTGAAACGGAAGCTCGAATTAGTAGAATTCTGCATTGACGAGGCTTTATCGTACCGGGAGTCGGGTTCACGGGGATGAAAATGGAGTAAAAACCGGTTAGTTTGGATTAATTGAAGGGAGGGAACGTCGGGATTAATGGGATCCAAATTGATGAGCTTCCGTCGTATCGTACGGCATAATAATGATAATGGTAGGTAGCTACGAAGGTGGGATCAATTCTTATTAATTCTGAGAGATAATCGAGATGAGGAGGCGCTTCAATTACAAGGAAATCCGTATGAACAGGGATAGAGAAATTCATTAAGACTTTCCGTGTAGCTGCGGACTCACCAGCTCGTTCGCGTTCGATCGATGCGTTCGTTTATGCAATTTATACTCATTTGGTCGACCAGGTTATCACTAGGTTTACGAGACCTATCAATTGGACGGGTTTCGAATTTCATGAGCTAAATTTGCAAAGATTTAAAAAGATTTAAATTCCTAATAATTTTTGTTTGATTTTGATCGATCGACTGATACGAATATACCCTAATCTATTTCCCTCTTAACTCTGCAATTTCAAATTCTGCATGATGTATACCTATTTCTTAGTATATGCATATTAGAAATAGATATACAAGAAGTGTTCGTAAATGTAGTGTTAAAAGAGTGTAGAGAACTGTTAAAGAAATCCAACTTAGAACAGTATTATTAAATGAATATAATGTAAATTATAGTAGTATCCCTCTATTGTTTCTTTTCCTTACTTCTTTCCATTTTCTTTCGCTGGATCATTTTCGCCTCGGTTCGAAACGATTGTGCGAAATTTTTGCAAATCCTGTCGCAATTGTATGCCGCATTCGCGTTATTATTATCGTTGAATCGGTGCAACTTCAAACGAACGAACGAATAAAGATTTGTGTTCACGAGCCAGCCCTGTTCGATTTATTTCACCCTGGTATCCGAGATCGAAGTGCTTTCGAGGTTACTCGATGCTCGCCCAAACTTCCCTCTTCCTCGATTTCCCGTGATTTGTCGATGGAAAACGGTGAAAGGGAAAATCCGTTCACTGATGTTTGCTCAACCCATTTTTTACGATAAATCCTGTCCGAGGATTTTATTCTGTTACGGATTTCGGGCCACTCTCGAACCGACCGTTCTTTTTTTGCGCGCTAAAAGGTTTGAAAGGAATCGTTGCCGATAATACAGTAGCGGACAAAAGTTTAAGACGAAAGGGTCAAAGAAACTAAATCAATTGATTAATAAGGAATAATAGAATTTTTATTCTATGCTATTCAATAAATAGTGTTCTACCAGAATGACAATAAAAATGAATAGATAAACGATATTTGCGAACCATAAAATTATGTTTCACATTATCCTATCGTCTTAAACTTATGTTCGCTACTATACCTACTTTTCTCTCTCGAATCGTACGTTAGAAATTCGTGTTTCTTCGTACAAATAAGTTTCTTACGAAATTAGAACCGGATCGAATGGAAAAAGGAAATTCGAAAGTCGCTAAAAACAGCGTTGAAATATTCTCAAATATTTCCTTGGAAAGCGAAAATTCTCTATCTTCCGCATAAATTTCGATTGCACTTCAATGAACCGGTAACACATCCTACTCGTTACCTTCAAACTGTGAAAATTTATTTTTTAATGGCCTGTTCGTACCCCCGATACGCTGTTAATTAGCGTGCAGCGGAACCACGATTTTATTCATTTATTCGGTTACCGGGACGGCTAAAGAGATTTTCATTCGAATATTCTCCGATCATCCCCTCCCCCCAGTGGCGTATTTTTTAATTATCGCAGCGCGTGTTCCTCGCCCCGTTCGAATTTTCGCTTCACAAGTGGTACCGCCGACGATACACCCCTTTCCTCCTAATTTTTTTTTTCCCCGTTCTCGCCAACGTTTTTCCCCGTCCGCGTACCACTGATTCGTTATCCTCCGCGCAGCTGATTATAATTAACAGCGCGCGGCGCAGATTTTTGGCTAGATTAATTATTCCATCGGGGGGATCCACGACAAAGGATATCTCGTAATTAACGCCAGCAATTAGCGCAGACGTGCAAATGAACTACAGAGACCCGGGGGCGGGGGCAGGGAGGGGGGTTGGTGCATTCAGGATGTCGTGTGGCTGATTTATTTATTTACTTATTTATTTATTTTCAACGAGGTAAATCCTTTGTTATAATAAAGGGAGAGAAATAAAAGTAAATCACACGAGTAAGATGAGCACGCAAAAGAACAAGAGAAAAAGAAAAAGAATGATAATAATAAAAAATTCATCAGTCACGAGTTATGTAGCGTTGTAATTGCTGAGTTTTTAACGCTAGAACTACCGACGATTACAGTGTACTCATTTGCATGGAACAGATCAAATTGAAAGTTACATGAAAAAAATATCAAATACACAGAAAACAAATCTTCATTTATACCTTCTGCAGAAAGTCATGGTAAATTTTGGAAGCTTGGTAAAGTGAATTTAAAAGGTTCCTATGAATTTTGATTGCTCTGGTAGTTCTAGCGTTAAAAGACAAAAAAGAGCTATCAAAAAAATGGATAACCTTACAGAAATTATTACCGATTGCGAGTAGGCGTATGGTTTAAGCAATTGTAATTGTAATTGTTTACACAGTTTATTGTAATGTCAATTATATACAACTTTAAAATTACGTCCAGTGCTTCTAACGCTGACACACACACACACCGTTCTCGTTACTCGACACAAGGTGCAGTTACAATCGGTTCCTTCTCGTCCGCGTCGCCGAAAAATTTCGGAAACGCGTCTTGAAAACCCTCGCTGGAACATCAGCGTACTCGACGAACCCACTAAGAGTTTAATTATCCATTATTTACAGTCTAAACGTGTTCGTTCAACGTTCGCACAGTTCGTTCGCGTTCGATTCGTAACGCCCGACGCATTTCGGCGTCACGCTCTAAAAAAGTCGGACTAAAAACAACGCGTTCGTTCTCCCTTTCTTTTTTTTTCGCCTTTCTTTTTACCTCCCCTCCCCCGTCAAACACGTTTGCCCTGTGTGTTCGAATCGCAACTGTACACTCGATCGACGATTTCTCCCGTTTCGAAAAATCGATCGTCCTCGAAGCATCGACGCCCCTCCCAGCTAAAACTGCGTCACTTCCGGCTGGTTGGCAGTTGGGCTGTTACTTAATTTTAACGATGAATCTCGTTTCCTCAATCTCTCGTTACTTCGTTTTGGTGAAGAAAAGAAGAGTAAAAAGAGAAAAGAAGAAAAATAAGAATCCTCCTGTATAAGTCTGTGTTATTTAATTTAATTTTATTTTTACTTTTATTTTTTAATTATTTTTATTTTTACTGTGTTACTTCTTTATAAAGGGTGTTTACTCGTCAAATGAATAAATAAATAAAATAAAGAGTGTTCCTTTCACGGCGTTCATTTCGATACGAAATCTCGATCTCGACCGTGCGTCATCGATCGACTTTTCTCTTTCGTTTTCGTTCGTCTCCTATTTTAAGACATTTTTCATCGAACATCCACGCCGATCGACGTTACTTCCAGCTTCTTCGAGCGAGCTCTCGTTTCAGGTGGCAGTGACAGAGCGTGCATAATCGTAGCAGATCATCGACCTTATTCGAGGCTCTGTTTTCTTCTCTCATTTGCCTCTTCGATCGGTTTACGCGAACAAAAGGGGGAACTGAAAGTTTTCTGGATCGCTGGAAGCAAACGGATCTTACCGAAATGCGTAACGCTTCTACAGAGTAAGAGAGACAGACTGAGAGAGGATCCAATGTACTTTCTGTACGAACCGGAAGTCCTCCGGTTGTCAACAGGAATAGATACAAGAGTTAATTCGATCAACTCGTACGTGGATCCTCCCTCGTTGACGTCGAAGCGAGAACTGTTTGGAGACGCGATTCCAACCGCACGATTTCGGTTTTTGGTTCGACGGAACCAAATTTTGTATAGCATCGAAATTTCTCGACGAGGAGGGAGAACAAAATCGTGTGGATCGCGGTGAGCTACGTTAAACGATATGCTCGTTCGGGAAACGAATAATCGCCGCGGAAAATCGATCTCGCTGGGAAACGATTTCACCGTTTCCACCGGCAGTCGAAGGTGTTCTTACTTACGTGTTATTACATGTATTATCGAAGACTAGGCGATTTGTTTTGGCAGTTGGTCGCATTCATGACTTTTCCCCCCTTCTCCCTGTACCGTTACTTCGGAGCAAATAGAAAAGAATAACGCGTCGCACCCGCTTCGGTGTACGCTTACGAAGCCTTCGATTCTTCGACTCGAAACCAAATGTTCCTCGCCGTGTCGCGAATGAACACATATGTATGTAGCTTCTGCCGTTTTTATTTCCCTCCTTTTTCTTTTTACAAACAATCGATCTCGGAACCATTTCGACGTCCCCTGACTGACGGTCTCCGCGCGGCAATTTCACGTTGCTGCGTCCTACCATCAGCTTCACGACAGAGCGTCGGGTCACGTTCAAACGCTCAGAGTCACTTTCCGCTCGAGCACGCCTAGACATCCGTATAGCACCCCGTTCGAACTTCCGTCGATCATTCGTAACAGTTCGGCCGCAGCCACGAGGTGCTCGTTGAGTCAGACCCTCAGCTCGTCCATCGCCTGCTGCTGATGGTTGTGTCCCTTCTTGAGCGTGCCCGTCGCGGTCATCGCCATGCTCTCCTGTTGCAGCTGATTGGGACTTATGATCAAATTCTGTCCTCCTGGTTTCCCTGGTTTCGTGTTCTTGGGCGGGGGCGGCGGCATCGGCACGTGGCAGCTGTTGTTCTGCAGATCGGCGAACTCTGGCGGCGGGATGTGCTGGATGTGGTGTCTCTCCGCCGTCTTCGTGTCCAAGTCCCCGCAGATGTTGTTGGGCATCTGGCCGTTCTCCTGGCGTTTCTTAGAGCAGTTGTGCTGATTGCTCTTGTCGCGCTGATAGTAGACGCCGGCGAAGATGAGGACGTTGAGGATCAACAGGCTGCAGCCGATCGCTATCGTCACGCTGAGCGCCGTCGAGTAGGCAGCGAAGCCGTCCTCGGGTTGAGCGGTAGAGTCCTCGAATGCGAGCTCGCTTGGAATCGCCGTGGACACGTTCTGCGGCTTCTCCGGGAGAGTCACCTCCGGGGTGGTCATCCTGGTCGTCGTTGGTATCCTCTGGATGAACCTGGGTGGCACCTGAAACAGGCACGGTTGAATAGCAGGGGGCGCTGTGTGTTTGGATTCTAAAGCAACAACTTCTGCGGTTAATCTATGGCTGTTGCGAGAAGAAAGAGCGAAGGAAAAGGAAAGGGAAGGCGGTGATTGAATTGAAATGAATATTCTTCTCCGTTATTTTATATTAAAAAAAATTTAGTGCAACGTGGACTTTTATGTTCTTTAAAATTGTGTTTGAGCGGCTAAATAGTCACGCGTTGCTTTTAAAAAGTTTGAACTGGGTTTTGATCTAGCTTGGATTAGGATTTGGTTAGGCGAAGTACACTGGGTTAGGTTTAGTGTTTAAAGTTATCCAATAGATTTGAGTACAGTCTCGAAAGTACGTTCCTTCAGTTTCGTATAACGACGATTTAATTTTCCATTAAAAGGTTCCGGATAATTGAAAAACTAAGTTGCGATCAGATTTACATTCGAATACAGAACAGACGTTCGATAACTGTACCCAAACTTCTGAGCGAGACTGTAAGCCAGCCGACTGTACGGAGCAACTCTAAAGGAGATTCATTCAAAGTAACCATGCAAAGAAACTCCAAGGTACCTGTTCAGTGTCAAGAAGATGATGCGACCTAGGAACATCGTCGGAGCCAGGCTTGTGGAGGTCGGGCACGAGGTTCAGCCAGAACGAGAGTCGGTGCGCCCTGTAGTGGTTCTTCAGCTTCGACTTGAGCTCTGGAAACACGGACGAAGTCTCAGTCGGGTCAGTGGAACGGGTTAGCCCGCGTAGAGAGAAAGAGAGAGAAAGAGAGAGAGAGTGTGTATTTGAGAGAGAGAAAGTCTTGGGTTTTTCGAGGGAACCAGCGAGCAGCTGTGCAGCCTACTCGCACGGTAACCTCGAAAGGCAGGTTTTCCAGCAGTACCCTTTCATATTAACAGCAAGGGTAATTAATTATTGTCGCGTAGTAATCTTATAGAGGAGACGGAGGTTCGTTAGTCTGTGCGCCTGAAAATTCACTTGCACTCGCGTGCCGGAACACTGTGGTGCGAATCGAGGTATTAAGTGTTACTTTGCAAAAAAAGATTGATAAGTGTTTCCATGAATGTTTAAGTAATTTATTTATTTATTTATTTATTTATTTATATGGCAGGAATCCATTAGTTTACAAATTAATTATTATGATATAAAGTGCGGTAGTCATAAAAGAACTAGTAACAGAACTTTCTTTCGAAGGTTTTCAGGGTGCCGTCACAAAACGATATAAATTAATTTCATATCGACACGAGAAGTTAAACGACACTTCGTTCCGCGATTCGAATCACTGTGACTGACGTTTTCCCCTTTAGGCTGGCTTTGCGTCGACTTTTCTACTTGCGACCGCGCTGCGACATAGTTTGAACCGTATCGCGCGTCGCTCCCGTTCACCCTGACGATTTCCCTCCTCCGACTTTCCCACTTTTGCCTTCTGGGAAAAGAGACTGTTCTCTTAGTATGTGTCAGTTATTGTATTTAGTCAAAATGCAGTCAAACGCAGGAAAATCCTGAGAAATACAACAATAGCTATTGATATTAAATTACTGAAATATTGTAATTTCTGCATGTCTATGATTTACGATTCATAGGAACCAATGCAGATTATAAATAATTTTAGTATAAATAATATAAATATAAATAATAAAGTATAAACAATAAATGTAGTATAAATTTATATATATATATATATATATATATATATATATATCATTTTTATTTTTTTATTTAAATATATATTTATATCATTTTTATATTTTTATTTAAATATATATTTATTATTTTATCTATAATATAAATAAATTTATTTTTCGTAAAATCCGCTTATCACCTAATCAGTATCGTTGTCTCTTAAACAACAATTTATCTATCTGTAGCGTTAAACGGAATTCAACTCGAATGACACGAATCAATTTTCGTGCAGTCGCAGTGAAACGTTAGAAGTTGATATTTATCAAAAAGAACATCTCTTGGAGTACTCGTCCTCTTCCGAAGCCTCCATTTTTCTTTCTTCAAATTTCCTTTATAACAGGCCGGAGAACGCGTCTTACGTAACAAGCAACACGATACTCAGAATTGCGTGTCCCTCCAGTTTCCCTATATCCACGTCCTCCGCGAAGCTTCAAGCAGGAAACTGGACCCAAGGACGGGGGAAACGGTCAAGATTCGAATCTCGTCGAGGGAAAGTCCACGGGGAACGCAGAGTCTGGCTGTGGCGTTTTCGTTTCAAAGTCGAGACTCGATGAGATAGCGCGATATTCGCGATGGCGTTTGCACTTTGGGACCATACACCTGGACGTTTATCTGGATGACCTCCGGAAATTCGACTGGACGAAAAGGAAGAGCATTGGAGAAGGTGGACTGTGCTAAGTTTGCTCATATTCTGTGTAACAATATATTGGTATGTGAGGGTTGGTTTTACGCGTATGAGGGAGAGTGAATTTAATGTATGCAAGTCCTTTGTCTAGTGTATCGTTAGATATTATAGTTTATGGTGTGTATGTTCTAAAATGAGTTTCCTATCTAGTATATTTTGTATTGTATATATAAGGTGTATTCGAGTCGGAAAGAGGCAGTTGAGTTGAGTTAAAAAGAGCAAGTCAGAGCAAGTATGAAGTATAGAGTGAGTTAGTAAAAGAGAGTAAGAAAGAGTAATAGTAAAAATCCAATATTTCCTGATTAAATATGTTGTTCTACGTTGACTGTAAATTTACAAGAGACGTTATTCATCCTATTCTACCCACATGATAAACCAGCAATGGCTACTTATCGATTATCGTTTCACGCGTGTCGGGTAATTAACATGTACTTGTAATATTGTGCCTTATCATGCATTTCTCGATCTCCTCTGTGTCAGCGACCGTACAACTGTCAACTGTCTCTATTCTAATAAAAGTCTATCGTTTACGTCACGCACTGTCACGCAAAACAGATCTCGCCATGTTCAAAGAATCGAATCTTAGGCCAATACATTTTAAGTTCAACCTGAAGGAGCTTGAATGGTTGTGACCATTCCTTGGTCGTCGATTGTTGAGGACTGACTCGTTCGAATAGGATAAGAAAATTTGTTGAAAAGAATGGAAAAAGGTGGAGTTTGTAGGATGACGACTGGTTGAGGTTCCTTCGGGGTCCATTTTTTGCAACATTTTTACGATTGAATGTTTTCCCGAACGGAATACGCACGTTATTCTAAAACAACAACTAATACAATGAAGTATTAGAAGTTCATGTCGGGTTCAACTAAGGTAGATGCATGAATTTATCCTCTTCACCACTCAACGTCGCTTCAGGCTGAAGCCCGTTGTAATATCTAAACTAGAAACCTTATATTTTCGATCAAGCGACTGTTAACCTTTCAACTCTACAAATAATAAGGTCGGAATTAACATCATCGGTATGATTTGACACGTGAGCAGTCAGTTTGACGATTGGATTTGTAGGATAAACGATAAAAGTGATGTAACAGCGTCTAGGTACAGTAGTGGACAAAAGTTTGAGACTAGAGGTACAATGTAAACACAAAATGTTTATGGTTTACAAATATTGCTTATACATTCATGTTTATTGTTATTACGATAGAGTACTATTTATCGATTAGCGTGGAATACAAATTTTGTTTATTATGTTATTTTTTATAAATTAATTAATTCATTCTCGTTGACTCTTTGATCTTGAACTTTTGTCCGCTATCGCAACTGAAAGCTACTTATTCTATATTCTGAATGTCGAACGAACGGTGTACATTCGTTGCACAACTATTTACAACTTTCTAACTCCCTAACTAACTCCCTAACTCCCTTTCCACCTCAGGTACCAGTCTTAACCTTGTATTACACGAAGGAGGGTTATTCCATGTTAATAGAGTTTCCTTCGTGGAGTATTTTAAGTTGAGATGAGCCACTCTGATCCACCCAACTCCATACACCCGAACCCTTTCCACCAGTCCAAACACTTAAGAAACTTTCTATCACCGTTTGCTCCGTATACTATTACATACACTTGTATTCCATTCGTTGCTAAGATCCTCACGATACAAGAAGTCACGTCTATGTATTTGATTTAACAGAATAACCTGTTGTTTCGGTTAAAGCTGCTTTAATAAAAAGAAAAGATATCTCTTCCTAACTTAACCCATTTGCATCTGTGAGGGGTTACTTTATTTCTTTTACAAAATCGTCTTTCGTTCGTACAATACGGTTGCTATCTTACTAAAAACTAGCTATGCCCTTTTCCTCATGTTTTTATGGGCGCATCCCCACTTTGCACTTTCCCGAAAAACAAACCCGCCGTTGGTGCGGGCCTGGAAAGTGTTAGCGGCCGTGACCGAGCCTCGCGCGTACTCGGTCCCAACCCTTATTGGGGACCTCTGGTTTATGGGGGCCCTAATGACCACTTTGGCCATCGTCACCCCTGATTATCTGGTTCCTCTTACACATCCAAGCACGGAATAATCCGCGAGCTGTAATTTTCTTTTATTACCAGTCGCTGAATATTCTTCGTCTTCTATCCTTTTTTATAAAAAAATGTAAAATGCGATTTTCACGATATAATACCGATCATTTTAAAGAGTATCATGTTAAATAAACTCCATGAATAATTCGGAAGTCATATACTGCATATACGACCGACTGCCTGCGATGACACAGGCCAGTCGTTATCTGAACGTCGCTGATGCTTGAACATGGCACTTAGCCAACCGAATGAAAAATTAGCCAACACATCGGTACAAGTTCCCCTGCACCTTCTTCCGTTAGTCCTACCATCACGACTTCGGTTTCAAGAGCCGACGTGAACGCTAAGGGAGCAGAAATCCGGATGCTAAAGCGGGCGCCGCCGCTGCGCGCGGAAAAGCGAACCGTTCCCTCTTCGTCCCTGACAAACTGTCGTTCCGGCTCTGTGACGGGAACGAGAATTATGCAAATAAATCTCCGTTGATCCTCTTAGTTACACGTACGAGGTGCGTGGCAGCGTCGCGAGACTTCGTTCATTATACGCGCTTCGCAGGCTAATCGGATTAAATAATGGTTCTCGGTTCCGTTCCGGAAACGAGTCGTCGGGAGTCTCGCCGAGCGGAGGAAACGACTACTCGAAAACGACCTCTTCGGTGCTTCGTTCGGTCTCGTTCGGCACTTTTCCGCGAAGAGAGCCATTTATCTCTGAACGATTAATGTCCTCGAACCTCGCGTTCAAACGGAGTTCTGAAAAGCGAGGCTAATTGGAAAGTCTAGCCTAGCCGGCTGAGATTACGAGAGGAATTATCAGGTTCCGCGGGAAGCTCTTAAATTCTTTCCACCTTTCGACGGAACAAAAGTTCGCTTCATCGCGCGGGATATAATAACGAGATTCTAATTCTTAGAGTGCCTGCTAATTTTTTTTAGGCGTTTCAAGTGGATAGAGCCGGTACTCGTTCTATCTTCTCGCAGGTGCTTGATCTTAATCGTTATACTTTCTGTTGCGTTCTATATTAGGGTAGAAGTATATATAATAATGGCGACCCTATGCCTGCCCAAACATCTTCGGTAGAAGGGAAGCGCTGACCAACCTTCCCTTCTTGGGAGGTCAGACCAACGAACAGCAAGAACAATAATAAGATTGACAATAAGAATAATAATAAGAAAAATAATCATTATTAAAAACAATCAAGACATAATTTTGTTGAATCGATATTGTTGTGAAAAAAAGTTTTGTTTTTTAAACTCGAAGATTTCTCGGCCGTAACAATTTAAACTGTTACATTTAATGATGTTATGATTAACGTTTAAATAAAAATGAAAATAGGAATACTTTCTCAAAATGATGAGAGGTTACAGAGAAATGAATCTACTTTATTCGACGATGAATTGTATTGAAATAGATGGGCTTTCTCGCTTATTTAAAGATCGGTGCAAACTTTTTGAGCAACCTAACAGCATTACGGAGAAACCGATTTGAAAGAACGACGAAATTTCCCATGGAACCTGATAGAATCCTCGGGAATCGAATGTTCCCCGATATACCCGGATTTGGATTTCCGCTAGCAGCTTCAAATCATTCGACTCGAAGAACTGAAGAAAACTCTCGAATGCTCGAACGCGATGGAAAAATACGAACTTCGATATTCTTGGTACTGGAGATCGAGATTACGTTTTTTAAATTGGGATAATTTAAGGGGAGCTTTTTCTCTGCCGGAAACTAAACGAACGCGGAAATGCTTTCGACTTCGTCTCGAACGTTCGGTGACCGGAGCTGAAGATGGAAAGTTAAGAGGATCTGAAAATGTTAGGCTCACCTATGCTCAGGTACTTCTTGTGCACCGCCTCGTAAGCGACCCAGTCGATGTTCTTGAACTTCGTCCTCTCGGGTCTCAGCGGCCCAACTTCCGGCGTGCCCTCGTTCGGATTCCTGTTCGACGTGGATAGATCATTAGTGTTAAATAATTACACGACATGGAAATAAATGCCAAATTGCTTGAACGATTTGACAGTGGGTGGGGGCAATGCAGGCCCAGACCCTTAACTTTAGGGAAAACTGTTATAATTGATAACTCCCAAGTTATTAGATGAAGAGTTTATTAAAATAAAAGAATAAATTGTGATATACAGTGGCTCCAAAAAGTATTCGTACACTGTATTGTAAGGAAATTCATATACTTCTGAAATTCTGATTTCAATGAAACTTTATATATGTACAGAGCACGGTGTATCCTGCATGGAGCAATTTTTTTGGTGGCAAAATATCTTTTAAGGGGACTGATAACAAATCTCAAAGTTTCAGTGATTTTTCACGCTTTGAATACAAACTTTTCTGTGTTCTTTTTTTTATAACAGGGCGATGGAGTATTAAAAATTAAACATTTTCATATTAAAAATTAAACATTTTGCAAGTACCACTGCAAAGTTATCTTTAAAAAATGAGAGAAAACTCAGAAACTTCAACGCTGGTTTCACCCCTTTAAGATGGCATTTAGATGAAAAGAAGAGATTAATTCATACGAATACTATTACGATCTACATACCCACAAAGTTTTATCAAATACTTCTGTCAGATTAAGAATTTCAGGGTCAAATGAATTTATTTGTTATATAGTGTACGAATACTTTTTGGAGCCACTGTATATATATGTTCAATCGAAGAATTTAAATAATTTAGAGGAGCCTAAGCATACGCCATTGCTCATTCGACAAAAGCTCTATTGCGACTAACTATTATAACTAACTGCATCCAGGCAGCATGGAAAAACCAGCAAAGGACACACCCACATACAGGACCATTCAAAATAAAACAAACGCTAAAATGCTGTTTATCTTACAAAAACATCGCGCAAGGAGTAGGGTCACAGATCATTGTACATAGGAAATAAGGTCCAGGTCAACAAACAAACCTTCCTTATTTAAAATACCATGACCATTGCAGGGACTTCAACAATTTTTTCGGGGCAACTCGATTCATCAACACATATTGCTGAATATCTTAAACTTGAGACACGGGAGATTACGATCTCCTTTGGAATCCTTATACACGGAATTTCCCCGTGACAAGATCGATGTTTGATAACTCACCCAGTGCGTGCGAAGTTCGTCAGATAGAGTATCACGCTCTCGGACAACGTCACCTCCGCCCTTGTGTAGTTCTTCGGCCAATGGGACAGGCCGCCTACCAAGGGTGCTCCGAAAAAATAGGGCAGGTCCTCGCCGTGGATGCAGCCTGGCCTCTGTGAATGAAATGCTCGTTCAGTCTTTTCCATCTCTCTTTCTTTCTCTTAAAATAAATTAAATCTCGTTTTGTAAGAAGAAAGTATTCGTTTTATAAAATGTACCGTCAGTGTTTGTGTGTTATACTTTGGAAACAGAATTGCAATCCGTTGTTGGGTGAACATACGGTGAAAATAGAAATATAGAAATTTCAGAATGTGATGTAATTTTGTAAATATTTAATATAGATGAGAGCAACTTCATCAAGTTTGTTACACACAAGTAGACCGTAAGTTTTATTTATTTATTTTACGGGTATAAACCCAATAGTGTGTACACATAATAGAACAAAAGTAATTATAATAGTTCAACTGAAATGAAAAGATTTAGTACAATAAATTTGAATTTAGGTTGCTTAACAATAATTGTTATTTGTTTTTTTTTTTGTTGATTGCTATACCTATTTGACTAACATTAATATGTATACCACTACTATTAGTTTGCAATAGACGAATACAAGCTGGAATCACCAGCTGGAATCTCTAATATTTAAGCGCACTTTCATCGAACGACTTATAGTTCATTTCACGCAGCTAAACCTAAAATTTATGAAATTATATCACTACTATTAGTTTGCAATAGACGAATACGAACTGGAATCACCAGCTGGAATCTCTAATATTTAAGCGCACTTTCATCGAACGATTTACAGTTCGTTTCACGCAGCTAAACCTGAAATTTATGAAATTTTGCTCGAAACACGAATTCAAGATGCTTGTACCCAAAATCGAAGGGAAACAATTATAGAACGACCGAGAACGGGGATTAAAGATCGTAATCGTGGCGAAGTGAATTGTTGAAATTGTGCGATTCGACCGGGAACAAGTCACGTCCACAAAGACGATCCTGTTCCCAGGTACTGATGGCATTTTAACGACGCGGGACGTCGGTCGTATTTCAAACGGGGAGAAAAGCCTTCCCGACGGAGATATTGAGAGGAGGAAAGAGCCGGATGAGCACGGCATGATATGTGCTCGAACAGAGCCCGGTTTCGAGATTACTCTGCTCCCTTGGCCGTTCGACTTGACCGTGGAGAAAGCAATTGCTGCCCTTTCGAAACCCTTCGTTGTCCCTCTGAACGATCGTCAATGGAGGACGAAAGAGACGTCTCGCCTTCTGTGCTCTTTCCAAAAATCGACAATGCCCGATCCTCCGTTCACCCATCAACGGCGATTCGAACACGATTGGGACCATTTTCGTTTCTTCTCGTTTTGGGTGATTTTCAACATTGTGGAAAGATTGAAATATTGTACTTCTGGCGACTTTCCTGCTTTTGCCACTAGGAGGAATTTAGAGACTACCTTTCTCGCAAGTGCTCGAGCTGGGCCACGGTTTCTATGTGTACGAATTCTGACTTGTCCTTCCTATCTCTGTTTCTAAGGCAGGGGCCTGTTAGATAAGCCTTACCGACGAGTCCAGTAGCAGGCCCCGGACGAAACACCCCTTCTCATTCCTTTTTCTTCTCTTACTAACAGCCACATACTGTTGTACCATGCATCTCTATTACGTTCTTCCGCACTATTTCTGTTTCTTCCTACATTCTTCCAGCATCCTCCGACCTCGTTTTCCTTCTTTTACGAGTCCATTTTAGTATCCAATAACCTATTCATCCTTTGATATTTCCGCTGTATTTTTTAGTAGAATTTTCATGGTTTATATGTATATTAAAGAAGCGTAAAATATCAAGTACAAGATGTTCCACCTAAAAGAGATTTACCTGTTTGTCTCTTATATTACTCGAAAGAAATGATCTTGGCATAAAAATATTTTTCGCTACACATATATATATACATCCTTTAATATTTAAATTACACGCGAAGCATCAAAGAAGAAGTTAGATGAGAAACCCCGTCTAATTAATCGCTTGGTCAATTAAAAAGCTGGATTGCCCTCGCGGCGTCGACGGGAAGTCGCTCGATATCATCCAACGCAACGCGAATTCTTAAGCTTCCTCTCGTTAACCATTCTTATTGTTACAGGTGTAAACTGTGTAGACAAAATATTATTCGTTTTCGATTTAATTTCCACGCTGTACCTACAACACTTATCCACTGACATCTATGGTTTATTTTGAGCTTATGCTGCGAAGGCTATCTTTGTCGTACCCAGGCTTGTGCCTATTACCACAAAGAGTAGCGGATAAGTAAAACAATTTCATCAGCCTCACAGCGTCATTTAAATATTAGGGAGGAATACCAAGCTTGGCTCCATGTGTGTCTGTTACACGAAGTCTTTTTCTCGGATCTACGAAGTTGAAGCATGCCATTGGACACATCCAACGGGAGAGACTTGATCTTATCCACTGACAGACAAAAATTGCCACGCAAGAAGAGCACCAGCGGTTTACGACACGCGTAGTAAAGAGTCGCGAGACGTAACGCGCTTTTAATCTAGCCGGTGGAAAGAGCAAAAAGAGGCCAGGTGAAAGGAGGTTGTCGTAAAGCAGTGGGATCGCGGCTGCGTGACAAATATCTCCCAGTTTCGAGACTTAATTTTCCACGGGCCGTTTGCAGGATAAATATCTTTCTCCTTCGAGACCCCGGACCCGGCAAATTCGCTGACGCGTTGAAAGGCAGAAGCGACAACGCGGAGAGAGGGATGCGCGGTTTGTCCTGTTGGAATTGAGGAGGATTTATACGTTTGTATTGCACCGCAGCATGAGCTCACTTCTGATGCGATCTCTCTGTAACATACGCATGCGTGATCCTGTTGTCTAGAAATCTCTTAGGGTCGTCGATTCAAAGAGAGAGAGAGGGGGAGTGCGAAAGTGAGAGGGATAGGCAGAGAGGGGGAGAGAGAGTGGGAAAAAGAGAAGAGAGAGAGTGGGAGAATAAGGGAGGAGAGAGAGAGAGAAATCAAAAGTAGGAGAGAGGGGGAGTGGGAGAGTGAGAGAGAGGGAGAGAGTGGGAGAAAGAGATGAGAGAGAGTGGGAAAATAAGGGAGGAGAGAGAGAGGAAAACTGGGGGAGAGGGGGAGTGGGAGAGGGAGAGAGAGTGGGAGAGAGTGGGAGAGAGTGGGAGAAAGAGAAGAGAGAGTGGGAGAATAAGGGAGGAGAGAGAGAGAGGAAAAGTGGGGGAGAGGGGGGATAGAGGGGGGAGAGGGGGGAGAGGGAGAGAGAGAGTGGGAGACTTCTTTGATACATCTTATATTCTTCACCCCTTTTTTGATAATTATGATTTTTGTTAAATTACATTTATTATTAGGCGTCCGTCAGAAACAAAGTTATTAATTACGGTAACGTAGGGTGCATACGGCCCACGCGGCCTAAACGGAATGTCATCAAAATCCAAACTGGCACCGAACGTGTTAATAAAACTAGATTCATTAGCATGTCCAAAGAATTTCGCAATCTTCCTTGGCCGCACGGAGTACCTTTAACGCGGTATAGGATATTAAACGGCCACCGGAAAAGCCATTGCTGCGCAACAACGTTCGATCTCCAAGCGAAACAACGGTGGTCCCTCCGATCTTCCGGCGGTTTCGCGCGCGGGATCGCGTTCTCGAGCGAAGAGGTTCGAAAGAGGAGGAATAAAGACGTTTCCTCTGGTCGAGATCGAAACTTCCCGGGCTCGGAAGTTCCCTTTGAGCTCGTCTGCGGGTAATGGAGACCTTCTGCGTCTTTTGTGGCCCCTCCGTTTCTCTCCCTAATATTTCCCTTATCGATTCCCCTGCCTCTCACAACCCTGCGAGTCTTCGTTGCCTTTTGAAAATCATGTGGCTCGTTGCACTTCGCCGGAACGGCTGATTCTGCTTATTTTCGACTTTGTGACGAGGGAACGTCTCTCCGGCGCGCGCAAAGAGATTGTAAAACACGTTTGGAGAGCGTGGAATCCGGACGTACGGCTGGTGGAATTCGTCGATCTTTTGCTGCGGCAATCATTATACAGGTATTCCTTATTACAGTTATACGGAACTAGCTGTTGCCCGTGGCTTTGACCGCGCGGAAATACTTTCATTTCAATTTTAACTATTTTCAAGAGATGTACAATTTTGCAAGCCCTTAGCTTTAATTTTAACCAGAAAGTTAAATACTTACTAACTTTCATAGTTCTTGCTTCAAAATCGGCGGATTTTCAAACAAACTTTCATCCCTTATTTTACCGCCTTGGGGGGTTAATTTTCCAAAAACGTTAAGACCCGAATTTCTTTATCTTTAACCAAAAAGTTAAGTACCAGTTTTCATAGTGCTTGCTTCGAAATTGGTGTATTTTGAAACAACCTTTCAACCCCTATTTAACCCCCTTAGGGATATAATATCAAAAAATCCTTCCTTAATGGATGCCTACGTCATAAGAGGAACCCATTGTTCAAATTTCATGTTTCCAACTTCAGTAGTTTAGGCTCTGCAATAATGAATCGGTTAGTCAGTTAGATCATATCTTTTTATATGTATAAAAGATTGCGAAACATGTCGGCTTTCAAGTTTCAAAGAACCCCGGAAAGGTGAGAATAATATTGTTGGAAGCATTACAAGGTATTTATAGTAGTTCTTTCATAAATAGAGGATGTTCACTTTCAGTTTCCGCAATATTACATATAGCATACCGTTACCATTTAGTAACCGAAAGTTCACGCGTTCACACGTTTGTTTTACACATCTACCAACCACCGCCACCATCGTCACCATATTACAGATATCAGTCACGAATTCCTTCGAGGTACCAACTGTTCGCCCAACTCGGCTCAACTTCGACGACACTTCCGTGTGACTGCTCGGTGAACTTCCGGGCCCCGCTAAGGAGACTTCGAGATCTATCAGCGAATAGTTTTGGAAATAAGGTGTGCGCATAGTTTCCCTGACTTGACAAATCGCGAAGGCAGATCGAACCTCGTGCGCCTACTAGATGATGTTCCCTATATTTTTTATTTGATTTCCTTTCTTCTTGGGTAGCACACAAAGCTACCTTTTCAATCTTAACCTAACCCCAACCTAATTCAAATCTAACGTAACCTCATCCATTTCTCTCGGAAACTGCTTTATTCAAAAACGTGTCTTCCAGAGAAGAAGATATTCTTAATTAAAGAACAAATGATCGATGTTCAGATGTATAATATTATATGAAAGGTTTATCATATTGGTATCTTTCCAGTCCGAACCTAACATCTCTTATTTGATTAAAAACAAATGCTCAACGTCCAACTGTGCAATATTCGAGGCTGAAGCTTTATCATATGTATGTAAGGAATTTTTAATTCTGAGATCAGCGCCATCTGTTGTTTGGCGACTGTAAACTACTGCTCGCTAATAGGAACTTAGAACGACCAAGGAGGTCGTCGTACTTCGTGACGTTACAGACAAGGACCGTGATACAGTGCGACAAGGACGGAGATATTTTTACCGCAAGCCACAGAGAATTAACTAATTACGTCTTAATTGATAATAATTTATACACTGTTGCGCGTGCATTGTGTACTGGAGAAACTGTGGATGCTTCTACAGTAAGAATTGCATAAATTAATCCGTGCAAATCCGTGAAAATATTAAAACTACGATGAGACTGTTACGAATATGAAATAGATGCACTTAAAAACAATTCAATAATTTTGAAAATTCGCAGAAAATTGTTTATAAAAATGATAGAGGAAAGTGGGTGAGAGAGATTGTACGCATTCCTCGGCTTTTTTCAACGCATAACCGAAGCGATCGTGCACCTTGGCATTTTTTAACCGTGTCTTTTGAAAATACTCTGCTACGCAAACGATTAACGTCGTACAGCCACTGTCGGGTAGCTCGTTTTTGCGTTCCATCCCCTACCTCGCTCTTCCCTGCCGCTGTTCCTCCACCATCGTCGACTCGCCCCGTGTTATTAAATAATTTTACGTCCCCTTTCTTCGCGCGCTTTCACGGCCCGTCTGCTTAATTATGCCTCGGAACACCGGCCGCCTGTGTTCGCCCCTCAGCTTTCATCATCGCCACTCTGTATTTCTTCGTCCGTTTTAATTACGAATCGCCATTGTTTACCGATCCTCGACGAGTTTCACCGGATTCAATTTTATTCTTCGGCTCTCCTGACCCGCTGCCCACCGCTTCCGTTTCCGCGAAACGTTCCCCTTTCGTACCCCTTTCTCCAGTGCAGAAACCACCGACGAGATGCCACTCTTCCACTCGTCCGGATCCTTTCTACGTTTTCCTTATTTCTTTTTTTTCGTTTTGCTCGCTCTCCGACCAGGTGCAATCGATACGTCCGACTCTCCGCCACGCTGGACACTGCCGGGCCGGCGAACTGGGTCGAAAACGAACGAGAGGAAGCGTTTGTATTGTCTGGTGGAGAACTCTGGCCGAGCTTCCGGCCGCAGTTTCTTCTTGTCCCCGGTCCAGGAAGAAAGAGCGGAATTTTTGTAATGGACATTTTTCTGCGTACTCGATTGTTCGGAAAGTTTGTGGAAATTCGAGGGACATAAATTTTTGGGGATGCGGAATTTTTGAATGGCTCTTCGTTGAACAGGGAGGTTATAGAGGTTTTAGAATATAATTAAATAGGGGTGTTTTATTGTTTGCTCGTTAAAAAGTTTGAGAATTTATGGTGACGTTCTAAATGATCTCGTGCTTTATTTTTTTTTTTGTAATTTTCAGAGATTTAGGATTACGAGATTATTTGGAATTTTTCTGAATTCTGATACACGTACGATGATGCTAATATTTTTATGAATTTTCCACAGCGAAGCTGCTGAACGTTCCTTCATTTTCTTTCAACCCTTCTTTTTCGTTTGCTGTTTTCTAGCCGTTCGTTTTACATACGAATATCGTCCTTCTCGTTGCTTAGAACCGTGGAACTCGCAATTTCAAGGTGCATCTTCCGACGTGGTTACGAAATGAGCACACGGTATACGCCACGAAGATCTTTTAACCCTTTGTAGCAGCGTGTGTCTTGTAAATTACACACCCCTGTATCTATATCCTTTAACTTTCATTTTACTTGTCAGCGCATTCCACGATATTAGACCGTAACATATGAAATGTCAATTTGCATACATTTGTGTATCGTCATGCAAATTTGTTTTCAATACTTTTGAATTTCAAGTTCTCAATACACCTTATGATGCGGTAAATGATATTAAAAATGGTTGCACGAATTAAAAGAAAAAAGGAAATGAACGCCATCCTAATAAATAATGCCTATCTAGAAAGATACTTACCAAACGGGAAAAGTAATTAAATGATAAGTTAAACTTTCTGTTCAAATAACTTATATTTGTAATTCTAGCCTTTCCGTGGCATTGTCGAACTATAATAAAATCCATTATTTATAATCTTATGTACTCCAAGGGACTTAGCCCGATAAGTACATAAATAAATAATATTTTTCATTATTCCAATTAAGTTGTTTCTAGGATAAATATTTTATTTATTTTTCATCTTTTAATTTATGAAACTGTATTCGCAAATATTTTATCTCTTTAGAAATTGTTAGAGTTAATCACATTAATATCTAATAATATATACCGTTCCACTCGGAGCAACGATTTTTGCATTTAAACCGTATAAGAAAAAAATTCTGATCAATTACAAATTCCCCTTCCTTGTAAGCAAACAAGGAACAGTCTTCCAGATGCCGAGTTGTCAAAAGGCAGGGAACATTTATTAACATCGCACTATTTCGCTCTCGCAATAATAAACCGTGTATCTCTTCAACTGTCTGTTCACGAGCGACGATTCGTCTATCTAAAGCGCTTCCGTTCGAATTGGCGCCCCGTTAAATCTTGAAAATTTAATTTATAACGTTGAACGGGCAGGATGAAACGAAGGAAGGCAAACATTTTTTCGGGCCGGATCGTGCGATTATAGCAGGCAGACGTTAATGCCTCTGCCCACGGTTATTGCACGAACCTCTCGTCCCGGACGGCGGCGCAATCGATGATCTAAATTTAAATTTAAACACGCCCCCGGCCGCCTTTGATGTCCTCCTTCTCGCAACGCGCGACAAGTCTTAGCCTCCCTCGCTTTTTCCCCGTTTTTCTCTGTTTTTCTCCGTTTTCCTCGTTCTCCCCGGCTCTTCTGTCGCGCGCCAAAAAATTTGTTCCACTTAACGGCCGGCGATCGTTCGGGCGAGAGTGTCACAGAGAAATCCTGTAGATAGGGAATTCAAAGGAGGTCGTCCTTCGTCTCAGGTTCGAGATCGCCGGTGATATAAGTCAATCGATCGAAGCACAAGAGTTGATTCAAGCTGGTCCGAAATATCACCGTAGTGTATGCAGAGTAGTACGTTAAACGTTTAAGGGGTTTCAGAAATGAAATCGTAACGTTTTTTTTTTATTCAATGATTATGAAGCAAGTTAGAACGTCGTAGTTGCTAAGTTGAAAAATCGTTTAATTTGTTACTGTTAAACTATTTTAAATAAATATATTAATATTCTAAGCACTTCGCTTTATTTTATTCACACCTGAGCGCTATCATCCACTCTACTAAATAAATAAAAATAAAATTTCCTATATAAGTGATTGACTTTATTCGGATTTATGTTTTTGTACATATTCATATCGCACGGTTTCTCAGAATTGGGATCTTACGCAAGGGGTTATCGCGGGGGTCACAGGAGCAATTCCCCTAAGAATCACTGCCCCCCCCCCCTCCTCCTCGTGATAAAGCTTTCCCTTTCTGTAACGCTTCAATCCCTTGCTCCTCTCTTCCTTTCTCGGTCGTCGGAAGGATTTCGCTGGGAGTTCTGTTCCGAAAGCGATGCCGCTGCAGGAATCTTGTTGCTTCCGCCGGAATTGCCTCGGAGACGTTTTTACGATGCCGAGTTTTATGATTGCTGAAACTTCCGGTTTACGATCGCTGAATTCAAGTTCAATCAGCCTCGGTTATAGGAACGAAGAGCAGCTCGGTGATTGGAGTTAGGGTAGGAAGAATTATAAAATTGCACATATTTAAACAATATGGCGTTCGACAAGGGGTATTTGAGGCACTGCGTTCTTATTACTTTTGAATCGCAGAAAAATACTTCTGAAGCTAAAGAAATGCTTTGTTCCTATTTTATTAATGTCGCTGTGACGTATAAAACGTGCAAAGCCGAAACCTTCTCAAACAAATTTTTTACAATCCCCGGTGCTGCGTTTGCGAAATTCCCTGTGCATGGAAGCTGAAATTAGTTTAGTCTCCTCCACTGAAAACGGTATAAAGTAAGAGGCCACCTTGGCGGACGTTTTCAGCCATATTTTTAACGTCCCTCTAATTTATTAATCCCCGGCAACGATGCGACTAATCGGATATTCATGAACGTTATAAAGCAACAATGGAATTAGCTATGGAAATTCGAACTTCAGCAGGGTGTCGGGTTGCGTTTATGTGACTAAAAGGATCGCGTTTTGGGTCGACGTGCGGTACGAGCCAATTAAAACGGCAACCGGGTCTCCGGGGGCTTGTTAATTCTTTCCCGATTGCCTCGTACCTCTTCCTGTACCGCAGGTCCTTATGATAATTAACTTTATGGTCCTCGTTATCGTTATTTGCAGCGTGGCCACCAGCCTTGCGAACGGTGTTCCCGGATTTTCTCCTCGGTTGCTGCTTTCCCTTCATCCTCTATTTTTCTCTCCGCGGCTCCCTTTGCAAACATTTTCAGCGACGAAAGTTTCACTCTGCCGGCCATCCAAATTCCGTCTGTTAGAAAAGCGGCCCCGTTTTAAATTCAGAAACTTCCGGCGCAGCGTTCCTTTGCGAGGTGAAAATCTGTTTTCTTGGAGGAAGCTGATTTCACTGCAAGACGGGTTATGAAATTTTACCGATCTCTCACGTTTTTTCCCTCCTCTTCTTCAAACTAATCTTCCTTCTAAATAGTAGGATGAAAGAAGCGGCAGTTTCGTGAAATTCGCGGGGCTGTATTAATATTCACGAGGGAAATGTTTAATGATGTGTGCTCGCCGATTCTGGAATCAACGGTCGGACGGAGCAGCCTCGCGATTTCGCAATTTTCGCCGATTACTCGATGAATCGCGAATTATAAATGCAAATCGTTCGTGGCACCGCTTGTTGAACTTATTAATTATTCGTTATGAAAATCCATTAACGGGTTCGTTGATCGATTCGAGGCCGTTCAATTCCTCGATATTAAAAGTCAATTGTTTTCCTCATTCCCTTTTTCCTCTTCGCCAGCTTTCTTCAAGTTTCTCGCGTTCTACGGGTCGTTTGATCTTCGAGAATAACCCTTTAAGGAACGCTTTCGAGGAAATCCAGCAACGGCGCGATTTATCGATGGCAAAACGTTTCCGTCGAGGACTTCTTCAGAACTTTAAATTCATCCACTCGATCGTAGACGATTTCCCCCTCGCCGTTCTCTTCGAAACCCCGCCTTCTTGTTTCCTGCTTCCCTTTTTTAAGCTGTTTAATCTTTAAAAATACATAACCTCCCTCTCCTTAGCGACCAAACGTGCTCGAACCAGCGGATCTCGAAGCTTTTAAGAGACTCGAGGACTTTTACTTCTCCTCTTCTTCCCCCTCTTCAACATTCTGTTCCTTTAACGTGGCCCTTTATCGAGCCCCTGCAACCAGGTCAAATATTATAAGACTTTTTTACGACGGGGATACTTTCGATAATGTATACCGATAGTTTTCACCTTCGAATTCCCTCGCTCTTCCCCTCTTTTCAACGTCCCCGTCTCCGCTTCCGGTCCCAGCGCGATCGTTAACGTTGCAGGTATTCCGCACGCGCCTCAGAATTTTTCAACGTGTTTCCCCTCAATTACCGAGCCCCTTTAAACCGTCTGTGTACACGCGCAATCGGCAAACGGAAGTTTAATCTAAATTCCGCTGCCGGCCCGTCTTTGCACAGCTCCGCTTTGACGGCGACGCGTACGCAGCACCTCTTTACAGGCTCGACGTGCGAGTAACAGAAATTTTTCGCCGTCCAGGCACGAAAATCCGTAGCTTTCGAGCTTTTTTAAAGAACTTTGAATGTTCGTCGGTCAATTTTGTTAATTCGCCATAAGGGAAATGCGTGATCCTAGAAAGGTTTGAAAATGGAAGGGAACTTTCGAGGCACACTTCCCGTTAGTAATCTCATGTGGGATCTTACCAGTTTCCTGATTTTAATTAATCGCGAACGTTTGCTGACGGAAACGAACTTTCAAATTTTACAACTTCTCGGTGGCCTATCAACAGACGGTTCGTTTTACGAATTCCTGGAATTATCTCGGTGAAATGGACTAGGTTTGTTCAATATTAATTTCTTTAGCCTGTAATTCTCTTTTTCTCCCCTTCGCATGTACTACAACGGGCATGAAAACTGTTGTTTCGATCATCGTTATAAATACCGGCCACACAATTCTATTGAATTCCAATTTTCCATAGTCACTTTTATATTAAACATTCCTTTATTACATTTGTACAGGCGCAACATTTGTTTTTTGATTTCGTTTAACGATTTTCAGTTATTCGATTCGTATATTGGGTTTATTTCAATTTGAGCTGCACACGTGTGTTTACGTGGTTTAGAGGTATGAAAGTTATTGAAGATCGGGATATATGTGGACGTAGTAACATTAATATGTATTTATTGAGATTGCAATTTTCACTAGTAATTGCTAAAAAAATATTTTTCTATTTAAAATAGAATTTATCTGTTGTCTGACCAGTGACATGATGTTTCTACTTGTGCATTGCTTCTTTTAAAAATTTCCCCTATAAATTTGTTTTTATTAATCAGCTGTTTTTAACATATTACATCCATCATCCACTGTTAATAGATAGAAGAGAGTTTCCTAGCTTACTCTCTACTTTTCCAGAAGTCATTTCCTTTCACGTTTTCTATTCAACATTCCTCGAATAATTTGTTTCATTATCAGAATGATATTCTGTCGTCGCTGCTAACATACGCGAGTTTTTCAATTATTTTTCCGCAAATCAACGTTACCACCGTTTTCAATTTTATTTAATTCCTCAATTTACTTCAGGAAATTATCGGTAACGTTATCGAACGACCGTTGATAACTTCGTGCCATTCGTGGTGAACCTAAACTGCAACCGGAAGCACGGAGGGTTCTAACGTGACATACACAACCGATCTCGCGTACCCCGTATTCCCGTAATTTTACAATTTCCTCCACCGTATATCCGCTTCCTGTGCGAAGCGACGCGTTCAAGATATACCGCGTAATGTATAACGTGCACCGTGGTAATAATATAATCGTACTTGGGAAATTCATATTTCCTCAATGCAGTTTGAAACTGCTCCGCATCCTCCTTCTCCCTCCTTTTCGCTTCCTCTCACTCCCTTCTTCTATTCGTTGAAGTGAGGGGAGGGGGGGGTGAGGTTGGCGCAAGGGCGTGCAAGTTTCAGAAATCAGATAACACCAACGTCAGGAAGATTTGGGAGATGATCGAACATCCGAGGGCATCTATCATGCTCGCCAATTTCCCGGCGTGCAGAAATGACGAAGATTGCCTCGGGAGATTTTGTTGGAATTTTTGGAAGGAAGGAAATTTTTTAAATTTCAATTTTGATGGATTTTTTGAGGTGTGGTGGAGTGGTGGTACGATGAAGTTAAGGGAGCGTGAAAATTATTCAAAGAAAAATTCTCCTTTAGCAATGGCAGGAATCGAACACGGAATGATTTGGTGGCAAGCAGATGTTTTGCTTGTTTAACCATGAAGGTCTCGTATGATTGGTTTCTTTTCTTCGATACTATGGTTCATTCTCTTGCAAAAACTTGACGAGCGATTAGAATGTATAACTATCGTATTCATTTTGATGATTAATTTGGAGTAGTTTCGAAAATTGATTTAATTACATAAAAATTGCCTTTCAACTCTTAAGAATATAAGGGGCAGAATTTTTTCTCTGCGTAAACGTCGTCAGTTCAATTTTTCCTCTTGGAAATGAAACATTTTTTAAATCCAAATTTTTCCGCACCCTTGCGGACTCCATCCGCATAATTTCATCCTGCAAATTCTTCTATCGTTGACATCGTTTTTTCGTTTCGTCTGTTACCATCCCTTATTACATTTTTCCTCGAGCGTTATATTAAAGAAGAACGCGAAACACACGCGACACTTTTTCTACTGTGATTATCCGTAATGAAAATCCACGTAATCATACATTTCTCGTAAAATACAACAGCTGATTCGACTCCGCTGTTTTTGTCCGGAATTTCGTTTAAAAAACTCGAGGTTCATAGTCATTCGAACTTTTTATTTGTTGCTTTAAATGTTTTCTGCAGCATAGTTGGATGCAAATACCGTTAATTAGTTCTTTTATCATCTTTCACATCTTACATTACTTATCAAACATTTACTTTGATACCTTTTGCCTTTTCAAGAGCTCTTTCATAATTTCTTTGTTTATCGCGAATTATTTATACGTTACATTCATAGGTAACTCCTAATTACACGATTATACCCTGCCAAGCGTGCTGTCTTCTCTTTTCACGAGAGAGATCGTTTATTTCCGCGAGTTTTTTTCATTCATCACTCTTTCATCAGCGTCACGAGACGTTTCGTATGCAAATTCACGGGGCCCTCGACAAAGAAGGATTGTTCGATCCGTTGCAGAGAGATGTTTCTTCGAACAGAGCCGGGCTCGATCGAAGAGTCAATGCGTCATTAAGCGCACGATTTATCGATCAGCACGGTCGATCGACGTCGTCCACCACGCGAACGCGATTCTTCTTTAATTCTCACACCTCCCTCGCCGACAATGGGGAGCATCTTCGCGCTTTTGCATCCCGCTAAACCGGGAAACGTCACGATGGAAACGGATGCTCGGCCTGAAGAATGGGATTTAAATTTGAATGAACGAGGAGGCACGGTGAATATGCGAAGAAACAGCAGTGATGTATCATCGTTAGTAATAAAATATGCGGGATGCGGGTTAATGACTGCCTCTCTGACTCGCATTACGGACCGTTTCCCCTTTGTTCGTCGTCAACGTTCCGTCTAAGAGCTTTTTAATTCACGTATACCGTTAGAACGACGGGTTAACCTAAGTTTAACGCTAGAACTACCAAGGAGGTCACGGTGACTGATTCGTTATTTTTTGTAGAAACTCGGTATACTCACTGAAATACCTGCACTCTTAAAAATTCATTATTGTTCTTACTATGATTTCTCGGATCTGTTTTCCTTGTATTAGGTATTTTTTTTATATAGCTTTCAATTTGATTTCTTTTGTCGCAAATATGTATATTTGCGATAGTTCTAGTGCTAATACTTAACCAACCGCGGAGGTCTCCCATTCTTTCCTCTGCTATTGATTCTATTTACTTTTGTTATTAGTTAGTCTTGAACTAACAGTTCAATGTTGTTAACAGTTCGTCAAGTGCATTTTCTGTTCTTTCAAAATAGAATTTTTAATAAATTCAACACTAGTTCAAGATTAGCTAAATTCAAAAGTAAATATAATCAATGGAAGAGGAAAGAATGGGAGATCTCCCCATTCGGTCGACTAAGTTTTCAGATGTGAACGAAACGTTTTCTATTTTCAAGGAATAGAATATTCGAGTTTTTAAATGTTAAATTTGTAATTAGAAAAAATATCGAGAAACTAATAACTAAATTATTTAATCGTTCTTTTAATATTTTCCTTTAAGATCATCTATATTTCTACTACACTTTGTAATTGAGTGTAAACGTTTGGTAGAGGTTCCCGTTTCGATATTACTTTTTTAAATGTTGTCAACCGTGCGCTTCTAATTTTTTACAGCGAACAGCAAATAAGTGTTTGCATTATTTACAAAATAATCGAAATTGTCGAACTGTTTGCGAGCCAAAATACAAACCCTTTTTTTGAGGGTGAATCCTTGTAGACGTACCTGAGGATAATCACCGAACTTGGTCTGATAATCGAACACATACAGGTAGGAGTTTCGATGGGACTGACTGTGAAGATCAGCTGTTCTCGTAGCCGGTGCCACGGTGTTCGCATCCCCTAAAGCCTCTAGGGTTTCGTCCCTAAAGGGCGCATACAAAAATGCAACCGTTTAGTCGTAAAGCAGAAGTAGAGCATCGGATAAAAATGCGAAATGAAAAGATCGTCGATAAGTCGAACGGATTCGCAAAGATTACACGAAGCACTCGTAAAATCCTTTACTCGTTTCGAAAAATGATAAACGGTCCAAGAGATTGTACATCTTTCATGAAAACTTGTGCTCGTAACATTTTTTTCTTTTATATTCTACGCGTCTTCATAAAAGTAAAAAAATGGTACGTGCTTTCCATCCGATAGATAGCGGTATTCGATATTTTGTAAAAGATAAAAGCAATTTGTTTGCGAATCTCTATTTTTTTAAATTGACAGAAAACTTCGCGGATACCTCGTGCAATAAATTTGCCACAAAGTTTTGAACGAACAACACGATTAACAAGTTAGCTGCCACGTCAGTCACCGGTAACTGACACTGAACTTTCCGTTCAGACCGCGTCAGTCATCGGTGACTGACACTATGAAATGCAGTACGAAATTAAAAAATTACATTGTTTTAGATGTTCAATTAATGTCCATAAGCATTTCGATCTAAACGTAACCGTTTACTACAATAATAAGAAACAATGGCCCTAATATATTTACACACTTACATCGAGTATGTTTGAATATTACAAATGCGATTGGCATTGGTATACTATAGTACCGCAATACTATGGTACTTATAAGCAGAGCACGTGATCGGGATTTCCTCATAAACGTGCGTGGCAGCTAACGAGTTAACATATTGTTGACCGACAATTTTACTGAAAATTTATCTCATGTCACTGGCTATTGTTTCGTAGTTGGGCGTGGAAGTGAAACGACATAAATAAACTTTAATAAATTTTGTTTATTATTCAACTTTTCATCCTTCGCACTTGCTGTTAGTTGTCTAATGATACTAATTTTAAAAATGTCCAAATTCGAAATATTTAGTAAGATTTGCCTATATTATACAATCGTTTAGTTTAGTTAAGTGATATACTAAAATTTACATATACGATTATTTAACCTCTGAATCTAACCAATAAGCAAACTAATTACAGTCTGAAAATTTGAGAAACTATCATTTGATGACTAACAGTCTCCTCTCGAACGCAAAGGGTTAACTCATTGCAAATCTTCTAATATCACGTCTCATCATTAAAATGATAACACATTTTCCTTAAAATAATCCCAGAGCAAAAAGCTATAAATTTGCCTGGCAGTGAATGGGTTAACTCGTTACCGGTCAACAATGTGTTAAGTTTTCAACGCGAAAGATTTCTCGCGATTAGGCTGATTTCTGCGATCGATGCGATTATCTCCGAGGGAATGCGCGGTTTTGATGGTTTCACTCACTTTATGTTCACCGGATGTTGCACAGGCCGTTCCCAGTCCGTGTATTCGTTGATTATCGTCGCCAGGATCTCCGCTTGATGGTACGTGTACGTGTTACGCACGAATTCCCGCAGGATTTTTGTTCTTCTGTCGGCCTCGATCCCGTACTGCGCATCGTCCGCTGTTAGAGCGAAGTACGCTTCCGATCGGACCACACCGATCATCAGATCGTACCTGAAAAGCGAACAGGAAACCATTGTAAAATTGTTTCGACCGACTTTCTCGATTGTCGAATGCTTCGTTCAATCGTTCACGAGAATACACGTGGAAACGTATCCCCGTTTAGAAATATTAGGTTAGCGTAGAAATTTACGGAAAATGAACGCTTAGCCAACCGAACGGGGAGATCTCCCATTTTTTCCTTAAGGGGTAACACCACTGTAGAATTTTCAAAAAATTTTTTTTTTTTTTATTGTCTTAAAAAATACTTTGATCCTTCTAAAATATGATGCAAAAGGTCTAATCCCTGAAAAATAATTTTGCAATGCCATTAAGCAATGCCATTGATTCTATTCGCTTTTGTTATTAGTTAGTCTTGAACTGGCATTGTTCACGGTTCATCAAATGCATTTTCTGCTCTTCCAAAGAACAATTTTTAATCAATTCTAAATAACAGAAGTAAATAGGATCAACAGCAGCACTTTGTCGAGGAAAAAATGGGAGATCTCCCCGTTCGGTTGGCTAAGTGTTAAGATTATGTTATATGTATCTCTGTTAGACATATTGTTATGTAATATTTATTACTAAAACAATACTGACAAAAATCATTATAGATTCTATGCAATGCGAGTGTAAAAAGTAGTAGAAACTTAGCATCGTGTTATCTCAGAGAACTCTTCGTTAAAAGTTTAAAAGCCCGCCAAAGTGAATCGAAAAAATTACTAAATTATCGCAACCTTTGTAAAATTGTAACCTACTTTATCGCAACCTTAGGTTATAAAGAATTCGTACAAGTTTAGTGATTACAATAAAAATTTCGCTGGTTATACATGTCCGTTTCAACTGTGAACGTTGAAATAAATACTTCTGCCAACGGAACGTTATAAAGCTAGTTGTAAATATTACATAATCCAGATTAATTGCCACGGTCTGCACGAGACCAGCCGTGGTGCTTATGAACGAAGGTGTTGTTTCATTTACTGGTCTGTGTGTCTCAATGTTGCATTAATTACAAAGCTTAATGGCATTTCGTTGACAGATGATAACGATGCAAACAGCAGCGCCTCATTACAGCCGACTTTATTCATATTTACGTATCGTTTCAAACACGAATGGCGTGGCAAACATTCCGCCATGCTGGCGGATACGCTAATATTCGCTTGCAAATTCGGATATTCCCCTGCCTGATAATTACTGGGGTTGATCTTGTGAAAGTATCACGGAGAACCTTCTAATATTCCTTTAACATTAGCAATTAATCATTTGTAGGCGTGTTTGGTGTTCAGTTTCGATCATTTCCCCCAAATCGGAAGTGAAAGAATGAAATTTTTGAAACAAAGATGTTCGCATTACCCTATCTCTAAGCTTTCAGACTCTTTCAGAATACTCTTCTATTCCCTATATAGTAGCGAGAAAAAGTTTAAGACGAGAGTAGAACATAATTTTATAGTCTGCAAATATTGTTTGTGTGATCATTTTTATTGTTATTATGGCAGAACACTATTTATTGATTAGCACAGAATGCAAATTTTGTTTATCATGCTATTCCTTATAAATTAGTTAATTTAATTTCTCTGACTCTTTGGTCTTAAACTCTTGTCCGCTACTGTACCTTAGAACTCTAGTAAGTAGTGTTGTACTAAAATTTACATATATGTTTATTTAACCTCTGAGCCTGACTAATAAACAAACTAACTGATATCTGAAAATTTGCGAAACTATTATCTGGTGACTAACAGTCACCACTCGAGCGCAAAGGATTAAGTCTGATTAACCTCGCTGTACAAAACTCTTCTCTTAAAGATCTCTCACGTGTGGCACTCATTCCCGTTACTAGGAACACAACGGTACACTTTCAGGAAGTTTTCCAGCAGTCTGTACAACCATCGACAACCCATAATGCTCTTCAAAACCCAATGATGATCGAACCTAACGCTTTTGCAGCAGACTTTTAAATCTGCACGTCAAGACGAACTGCGGTTATCCCCGACACTCGATCCTTCTCTTCGTTAATTCGCAACACAATTTCACGCACTGCTATCCCGTTTTCTCCCGTGATTCTACATTCACCGACGAGGAAGAAAGAGGGATCGAAGAGGTAGAGGCGGGCAAGCGAAGCAGATAGAAAGCGGAGGCGATTCTGTTCGAGACAAATTAACTCTGGAGCATTCGCAGCATTGAATCGGGATACTCAGCAGCATTCACGGGTAGGTCGGCGCAAAGAAGCGTAGCCGGTTCCCGACGATTTCCATTCCCTTTAACGCAGTCGTTACGCGTTCGTTCGCGTAAAGCCCTCCCCAGACCGTTTATTTATCGCGGGTTGCGGCGAAGGGCTGCTGCCTCGTTCCTGTGTGAAACGTGGAAACGAAAAGAGAGGCAGGAGGAACGAAAGAATCGGCGGTTACAAAGGGGAACAAAGAGCGATCGCGACAAAGGATGAAACGTGGGCAACCGGTTGACGAGGGAAATTCGACGCGCTATAATCTCATTCAGACGCTGATGTTCTGGGGCATGTGAGATTGCCTTTTCTCGGATTTGAGGTGCTTGTGTAACACCTTCTAACTGCGCTCGGCTGTGATCTGAACACGTGTTTGATTAGTGTAAACTTTTTAATTCCTCTCGATCCACTTTTCGTTCGATACGACGAATACTCGAAAAATGGATTTTGGGTACTTTTTCGTTTCTGAAGATTATCGAAACTTCTGGTGAATGAGAACTAAGGTTGACGATAAGTTTAGCGAGTGGATAAGAATAGCTAGAACTTCGGACCTTGGTATTTCAATTCAGACAATTTTTATATTGTTGGGAGAATAATTGAGGGGCCCTGTACTATAGACGGGGCTGAGCTGGAGTGGAGGATGAGTGGTAGGAGGTATGTGGGAGGTGGAATGGAACGGGCGAGGGTTTTAAAAGCAGGTAAAAAAGTTAACAACGTGCACGTAGGGTAGGAAATCCTCTTGATAATAGCATATTAATATATCTCCCAGTGTATTGGAATCTTATTAGATATTATACCATATTTACGTAGAATATAAATTTATTCCTTTATATTACGTTTCCCGTTTCTGTAATCCTAGTATAAAATGATCATATATTGGGTACAGTTACTTAGGTGTTCGTACATAGCCATTATTAGGCCATTCTTCAACTTTCATGTCACGAGAAATAAATAAAATAAAAAATTCTTTATCAATGTTCTAAATGAAGAATTTTTTTCGACATATCGTAATTGACAGTTTCTAAAATTCTTTCGTCAGCTCTTCTTCAGTTCTTTTCGAAACGTTTCCAGCAAAGAGAATAGACGACCTTTTGCACGCAAACTAATCAACTGCTGTTGCATTTCATTCCCCTCCGTCGATGCTCACGAAATTAAGTCCACTCGCCGACGTTTAGCGTTTCAGCGTTTCGCGGTTCGTTGCCGGAAGTCTTTGTGCGACTCCCTCTGTCCCGTTTCCTGTTCGGCGAGCAAAAACATTTTTCCACGACGGTGGCCAGCTCTGTAAATACTCCAATCCTCCCACGTCCGCGTTGGCCCTCGCTAAACGCTGCGCAATTGTTAAATTACTTCAGCAAGCGGAACAACGTTTCCCCCTGGCCATAGGGACACAAAAGGTTGGAAGCGTGGCCATGGTTACCTCTAAGAAGAGCACGCGAGTAATTAAAAAACAGTGGGCGCACGTGCAGCCGTTGAAAGTGCAGGAAGATTAAAAGGGAAACAGGGAGAATGGATTGCCGGTGGAGTGGCGATGGCGGGGAAAAAAATGAATATGAATGATTTCACCGGAAATTAAGGGAAACAAGTTCTCTGTGAGGAGCGTTGAAACAGGTAGACGAAGGCTCCGTGAGTGCGAAGGCCGAGGGATGAGGTGGAAAGGGGGACGAAAGGGGAAACGAGTTTGGAGCGGCGTCGATACAATGTAGCAGGCAACTAGCCTGCTTCAATTAAGAAAATTAGAAGGAAGACGGTGTCATTAAAATAATAAAGAATACAGCGTCGATGCAACTCGTCCTTTCTGTCACACTCGACTTCTATTGTATTGCTTTCGTCGAGAAACTTGTTTAGAATTATTGTAGAAAGCGTCTTATGACTATTACACTTAATATTATTATTATTATTGTTATTGTTATTATTAATGTGATCGATAACGCTAACTTAAAAATACCGACGATACAACTATTTCTAATCGAACTCTATCACACGGCTCTATATTCAATTCTCAAATCTTTATGCAACTTCGTTTAACACTGATCTTTTTCTCTTTCGAGAAAACCCTTATGGACCTTCTCTTTTCCCACCTCGCATTGCCGACTCATCGGTGGATTGTTTGTTGCCAACGATGTTTTCTAATGGGCCTAACTTTCGTCTAGTCGATCCACACTTTCACTTTTCCTGTCGCGATCCATTAAAACTACGTTCCTTTTAGTATCCTAAAATTACGAAACCACGTTATGGTTCGTGCTTGAAATGTTAACCAAATGGGGAGCAGGTGAGCAATCGTGGAATGTTATTGTGAAATTTTCTTATCGATAAAATATTAAGTTTTCGGTGCGAGCAATCGCAAGGCACATTTCGCATACTTCGAAATAATTCAGAAGAATCTCTGGAAAGTATAATTCCACGGAGGTGCAACGATGGAAAGGATAAGTTTGAAGAAGGAGAAACGAATGGGATAAACGAGCAAGTGGAGCGAGCGGATAATCCAAGGAAGAAACCAAGCGAGGGGAGGAAGGGAATAAAGGGTGGCGGAGATCCTCGAGAACAGCGAGACCTCGCGGAGATGAAACAAGCGGAAAAAGAAAAAGAAAGGAGAAAACGGAGAAAAAGGAACCGCGTGGAAGGACGAGGGGAGGAAAGAGGAAACGAAGAGGAGGGTGAAGAGGCCAAGGAGGACGAGTCGTGCTCGTTGGGCACAGTTCACGTGCCGAATAAGAGGGAGTCGCCACTTTTTCCTGCGGACTCTCTCCAGGTTAGTTAGCATGCTCCGTTTAGCCACGTAACGAGACCCCTGTTTTGTTTCAATCCCGCTTGCAACACGACTGTTGCGACCCTGAACGCGTCCGCGATTGCGTGGAACAAGTTGGAGTTCCGTGGTGAAACCAACGACCAAGGACGTGGTTGTTAGGGTGGATTTTCGGGGCGGATAGCAGAAAAGGAGTTTCGTGCTGTGTACCGTGCGATTGCTAATTTACCATGAAATTAGGAGGCTGCTAATTTATCGTTCGAATATATGTATGGTATATAGCTCGATTCATGATGTCCTCTCAGAAGGGACACCCGACCGCAAAGGCTTAAAAAGTTGAATTTTTGAAAATGTGCGAAAATCAAGGGGCGCCTGTAAAATCAATGGCAACGCTTTGTTGAGGAAAAAGATGTGAGATCTCTCCGTTCGGTTGGCTAAGTGTTAAGGTTACGTTATATGTAGCCTTGCTATTTCGCGTTAGACATATTGTTATGTAATATTTATTACTAAAACAATATTAATCAAAATCACTATAGATTCTATGGAATACGAGAGTAAAAAGAAGTAGAAACTTAGCATCGTATTATTTTTGTGAACTCCTCCTTAAAAGTTTGAAAGCTCACCAAAATCTATATCGAAACGAATAAAGCCGCCTAACAGTTAGGTTCTGCATTTCGGTTCGTCTTAGTTTCAAGTCGATAGGAAGATCAGCGAGAAAATCGAAACGGTTACAACCGGAAGAGTTATATCGAACGCTTACCCGGCGGCGTGCACTACACTCGTGAGTTTCAAACTAATTTCGAGAAGTCAGAATTGCGACAAGCGAACGCGGCGCGGGTCTCTTTACTCCCGCGTTATTTAGAATTCACCGTTTCTCCATTTCCTCCATTCTGACCTACGACTCTTCGCCACGCTGAAAATTCAAACTGTTTCCCCGCACAGAGAGAGGTCGTCGACAATTTTCGCGTTCCTACATTCCCCAGAACCTCGAGTCATGGAGGCGAACGCGGGGACGGAAATGGAGAAAGGCCTGGCCGGAAACGGTACCTCGAGAGTTTGGCTACGACGTCCTTCCGCAGCAAGATGTTCAGCGTGTTGATCGTGTCCACTTGTAGGGTGAAGTCTTGATCGTCTGGATCGCCTGGATCGATCACGACCCCGTCTATGCTGGGTCCGAAGGCTGGCGCGAACTCCAACCCTTTCACGGGCACCGAGACCAACGCGTTCAGCGGCACGTCCCTTAGGCATTTGAGCAACGTCTGAGAATCACTTGCGGCCTGGACAAACAAACCAGCGTGAGCTTTTTTTTCCAGTGGAACGAGCGTCTCGCGAGCAGCTGTACTCGTGCTCTGTGCATACGAGGAAACTCGTTAGCGGACGCTTTAGGGGTTGTTGGGTGTGTAGCGACAAAGAGAAGGAAAGAAGAGGGCATAAATTTGAAAACAAAAGCGGTGGCATTTATGATCGATGATAAATCCTCAGATAGTTTGAAGGCTGAGGTAAACAGGTTGCAACAGGCTACAAATCTGCAGTTATAAACACTGCAGTATTTTGCAGTCTCCTGTTGCATTCTTATGATGTACAACAATGTATCCTCCTGTGTATGCTTGTATGTAATCGTGCTCCTTTTAGTTTTACTTCTGCTTTTATTTCTATTGTGTTACTTCTTTTCAAAGGATGTTTATCAATCAAATAAATAAATAAAACAATTAATAAATTATTTGTTTTTATATCGTTGCGCTACTTTAAGGTAATATTGTTTCAATGTCGTGTTAGGGGACTGACTACGTGTCTAACTAACTAAACTATTGACGTTATAACGAATTGTACATGTTAACGTTTTCTCTAAAATGTCAAGAATAACTTTAATAATCGCGTACGTTTCAATCATCTTAAAATCAACGAATACAAGACTTGTGTTGGTTCCATCAAAATGTAGGGATTAGAATTAAACTCGCATTGAGCTAACTACCCCGCAGACATTATTCTAATAAAGCTTCTAACGGTGACTAGTTCAACCCCCGAATCTGTAGACAGTACACACGGAACTGGCTGCAGGCACACGGAAGAATCAAGCCTCGCAATCTCGAAACACAATTAGACCTAGGGCTTTGTCGGCCCGGAAGGGCGCGAGTCGGCGTAAACGCGAGTTCCGCTCGGCGGAACGCAACGACGACGCACCGATTCGCTTTAATTCGGGCCGCACGCAAATGAATTGCTTTAGCGACCGGCCCCTGTAATCGCCTTTGGAAATTCTGCTCGAGGCAGACGTATAGGCCAGCCGCAATCGAATGTCGACCGAGCTGCTGCGTCGAGGAAATTCATCAGGGGAGGATGAACACGATTTCCCTACCCCCATTCCCCCCCTCTCATCCGACAAGCCGGTCGATCTTGCGTCGATTCGCTTGTGCACGACGAATTTAATCGACGCGCCTCTAATATGCCCGAATGCCGACCGGAAACGCCGATTCCGCGGAGGAGTTTCCAATTTTCGGGCGAGCGAACCGGTGGTAGCGTCGACGATGGCGCAGGGAGGGGTTCGACAATTTCGTTGGGGAATTTTTGGGGTTCGAGGTGCACCGCGGCCTCGTTTCGCCCTACGTGATTGGTTTTCTCTCGCCTGAAGCCCTAGCGCCGATTCCCGCGCAGCTAAACCGTAAAATTAGACCGATAGCTGGCGGTACCTCTTTTTCTCTTTTTCCGCGCGAGTTTGATCTCCGTCGGCTGACACGGAAGATCGACGGAGGTTCCGACGAATGCCGAATTAGTGTTCTTTATTTTTGGTTGGCGATGAGAATTGCACGAAACGGAAGGATAAATTTCATTTGGAGGGAAAAATCTCCAATAATTTCCAAAGTCCTCTCATCGATATAGGAAAATTCTACTTTACTTTACTTAGTAGAGTGCAGATGACAGGGCTCAGGTGTGAATAAAATAAAGTGAAGTGATTAGAATATTAATAAATGTACATTTAAAATAGTTTAATAGTAATAACTTAAACAACTTTTCTACTTAGCAACTTGGACGTTCTTACTTCCTTTACAATCATACTCTTTCTGCCTTCACAATCAAACTGTTACTGCCCCTGCGCTCGCATTTTTCCCGTCATATATTCTTCCAAACACTCGTTTCCTTTCTTTCTTTCCTCTCTAATTGTCAACATTTCTCACTCGATGCATTCCATCACGTTCACCCAAAATTCCTCAGTCGCGACGTTTTCTCAAGTACTCATCTTTCGCGCTTTAGAAGCACTCGAGTCCAAACATTTAACATTTACACGACCATCGCTCAACTCAAGCACTCTCCACATTTTCCTAAACTTGCATCCACTCGATCGCATTCCTACATCAGTGCTTAACATAAATTGTTTCATTCTCATATAATGAGACGTATTCTGTCCGTGCATACAGAAGTTTAAGTTTATTTAAAAATTGTTCGAATCCATCCGTATGTAGGGCATCGGTACCGAACGGGTTGAAGCGAGTCGTTGACAAAGATCGATTTTTAATCAACTTCATCCGGGATCCTCGGCCGCTGAACGAACACTACGCGGAGCAGGAAGGCTCTTAACTTATTTTCGAATCAGGGACGAACGTCCAATTTCACCCCGCAACGTTTCACCGAGAAATGCGCGGTTGCATCCCCTCGAACCACTTCTCGCATTAACAACGCGAGCACCGACCCGAATTCGGCAGCGACGATCGCGCGAGGAAGCGCCACCGATCGGCCATCGCGTCCCGACGCCCCCCTTTTCTAACCTAACCCGTGTGGCCGCAGGCCTTCCAAATCCCGGGGCAAAATTAGTTTCGTCATTTTTTCCCTCGCGACAAATTCAATCAATCTCGCGGCAGCCATCGGCTCGCATAACATAATCCCGTATCGTTTTCCATTTTGTTCCATTCTCTTCCTCTCTTTTTCCCCCTCCTGTCTCTCTCTTTCTCTCTTTTTTCACCCTTTCTCTTTCCCCCCTCCTGTCTCTCTCTTTCTCTCCCTCTTTCACCCTTTCTCTTTCCCCCCTCTCTTTCTCTCTTTTTTCCACTCCCCCCTCCCCCCTCTCTGTTCCCCTTTTTTGTGCTTTTTCCACTCGACGCGGACAATGGGAAACGCGGTAGTTCCAGGGTAGTGCAGGGGTACGACGGGGTGCTCGGTGCGGGAAACAATCGGGCCGCGCTTACCCCGATTCCACGTTTAATCGTTATTTTCAATCGGCTGCAAATCGAGGGTCTGTTTAGGCTCGCCTATCTAGAACGTGTTCCAGCCGGGATACACCGAGTGGCTGCGAGTAGCCGAGGCGCATTCGCTATTGCCTCTCGACATCGTACGTTGAAATCGAGATTCTTTCCCGCCCCTGGCCCCTCGCGTCCATCTGCAGCCCCGAACGCGACTCGTTGAAATTGTTGCAGAGCGCAGAGAATTGTTGAGATCGCCGCTCGATTATTTCATTTACGAACGAGGAACGCGGCAAAGAGCGGCGAGTATCGCGTAAGTGGAAACGGTCGGCGCGTGGTCAGACATACCGCGACGGACCGAGGGATAAATCGTGCGACGGGAGAATTCCCGTTTTCGATGAAAATTTATGGATTTTCGAAGGGTAATGAGGTAGAGCCAGGCAGCTAATTTTATCTGCTGGAAAATCACTTTCAAAGGGTGGATTTAACCCCGGAAGCTTTTAGGCATTTTTGTTCTTGCAACATGTACTAATGTAACTGATTCGCAGTGATACGGAACGGAAAAAGCTTTCGGACTGTAATGTAATTCATTTAATAACCTACCTGCCCGTGTGAGTTAGCATAAAGTTTGACTCCCACTGAATTTCTTAGTGGAAGCTGTTTCTTATTATACGAACGCGAATACCATCTAGTTTATTTCGCATTTTTATGATTAAGCCTTTACGTCCCTTTTTACAAAAGTTTCGCAATGCGCTTTCAACCTATTTTCTAACCGGACCCCGTGACTCACTTTTATTTCATAGCTTTATTATCATCGCACGAAATAGCGAGCTGCTCACCCTTACAATTTCGCTTCTTTTTCGTAACTTCGCTTTATTTTACAAATTCCACACACCACCGCTTTCGCGTTGCGCTTTCGACCCGTTTGCGAGAGACAGCCCTGGTGCTCGTTTTTACATGTAAACGCGCTATTAACCTATTTTTATTTCGCACGCCAGAGCCCGTGGCTATTTTTTAACGTCATTAAACGGACAATTAACCGAACGTGTCCGGCGTTCGCTATAACGGCAACGAAGGATCCGCCGCGCGGGTGCGCCTGTAACTTTCGCTTCAGCGGCGCGCAATTTCGACGCCGGGCAGCGTCGGGACGCGTGACGAGGCCGGGCATAAATTAAACTATCAAACGAAACTGGACGCGAACGCGGTGTTTTTACGTCCGTTAGTTACGCACTAGCAATTATATTAACGATGCGTTTCAATTAAGCTAATATGCGTGGCGGCGCCCACGCCGGGTATTTCCGCGTTTTAACGCGCGCCCGTCCTACGAAAATATCCTCTGCCGTCGAACAGAATTAAACCGGAAGCGATACACGACCGAAAATAATGCCCGACGTTCTGTCCAGTAATTCGCGACAAAATACCGCCCTCTCCCGTCCCGGTGCACGGCCTGGTCGCGCTGTTTCAATTTTGCTTTCCGGTTCCCGTTCTCGCGTTACACCGATTGTGCACGCGGTATACAGTGAAACTTAAGCGCCTGTCACAAGGGTGGACTGCTTATGGCAACGAATTTATACCCAAAGGGGAAGATTCCAGGTTCGTTGGCAGGCGACTATAATTTTAGTCGAAGTGATAGGATTGTCTTAAAGGAAGTGTGGCGACCTTCTGTGAGTAAATGTGTAGGAACAATTTATTTGTATAACTATTAACAATAATAAACACAATGAAATATAACGCAAACTTTCTTTTATTCTCTCTCTCTATATATATTAAAAATTGCACGTTACTAGGATTGCTGTTATCATCACACACAAACCGTCCTTTTATCGCCGTTGACTTAGATCATACTTTGTTACACTCATTCCACAACACAAACCTTAATGTTTATCATACTCACTCCACACTCATCCTTTCATACAAACATTCTTTCTCATATACCACACTCTATGTGATTCCACCACACCTTCCTGCTGTCGCTACTAGGAGCACCCAATGTAGCGCTAACACATGTTGTAGGTGTCTTATCCATGAAAGCGCGAACAGAAAAAGAAGGCGGAGAGGAAAGAAAAAGAACCAACGAGAAAGAGAGAGAGAACGAGAGAGAGGGAGGGAGAGAAAATGAGAGAAAGAGGGACTGTTTCCCTCGCGGGGAATGTTCGACGACGGTTTATTTGCTTCGCAGTTGTCGCCGAACCGGGGACCTTAATGTAATGCACTGCGGGCAGTACTCACCCACGAGCAATTTAGATGTTTGGCAACTTGCAGAGCGTAATTTGCGGCCCCTCTCACAAGCGCCCACGGAGAAAGCGCGCTGCCAGACATTAGAACGCTGCGATGGAACAGCAGACCTGGAACAATCAGGAAGTAATGACCGATCATTCATCTGCCATATGTAACTAGTGACAAGGCAAATGAACATAACATAGAAATATATGAATAAATAAATATAGAAATTTTAAATATCGATCTCTAAGCTGTCATGGTGTACGTGTAATCCATTGTAGAATAAAGGTTCTTAAGATTATTTATTATTATTAATATGAATAATGGCAAAAACATACAGTACACAGGAAATTCTAATTCAACTCTGCCACGCGACTCTATATTTAATCTTCAGCTCTTTTTACGACTCCACAACTCGGTTTTCTATTCAACACTGGTCTCCTTTCTTTTTCGAGGAAATCCTTGTAGGCCTTTTCCTCTTTCTACCACGCTCTCACTAAACATTGTCGACCCATCGGTGCGATGGATATCGTAATATGAAACTTAGGAAGAACCTTTTTTGTTACCAGCTACAACACAGTAATCTTTGACTCATACTTCGTAACGTGCTAAATTTTGTAACTTAAAGTTTGGTAGAAATAAACCATTTGAAATCCCCCAAACCTCGAAATCTAACAGGTGAATTGTTTGTCGCCAATGGTTTTTTCCAATGGGCCTGGCTTTCGTATAGTCGACCCACACTTTCACTTTTCAACTCCTTCAAACTACGATACTACACTGTTACATCTCGATACAAGCTTGACATCAGCTGATAAACGAACTAAAAACAACGTGTCAGAAACAGTTCTATATTATTACCACTTTGGAAGAGTTCAGATGAATTTCAGAGAGGGCGGTGTGCTTCTCTCGCGAGGTTATTATCGCGGAAAAATCAAGTAACCGAGCCAACGAGCGGACTTCATCTTCGCATTACCGCGAATTCATTCGGTCGCTTGGCATGGAAGCAGCGCGCCCAGCAGTTTAAGAACACGATTCTAAATGGCTACACGAGGAAACCCTTCGCATTGCGAGGTCTCTGCTTGCCAAACAACATCCCCCCTCCCCGCCACTCCGATACTATAAATCGTCGACAAAACAAAACGGGGAATTCGGAAAATCTTGGAATCCCCTCAAGACTCGTGTGAACAGCACGGTCCACTAAGTAATTTTGCATGCATAACAAAACATCTTTCAGCCTGGGAATATCTAGCCATCATGTGCTCGTCTGAAGTTGTTCAATCGATGCAAATTTTTCCTTCTATTTTTTTCTATCAATTTAATTACTTTTAGGATAAAAAGAAAGGTTCATCAATGGATCAGTGATTACAATAATTTGTGGTATGTTATTATGTGAGGGTTACTTTATTTCTTTTACAAAATCGTCTTTCGTACGTACAATACGGTTTCTATCTTACTCAAAACTAGCTATGCCCTTTTCCTCATGTTTTTATGAGCGCATCCCCCCACTTTGCATTTTCCCGAAAAACGAACTCGCCGTTGGTGCGGGCCTGGAAAGTGTCAGCGGCCGTGACCAAGTCTCGCGCGTACTCGATCCCAACCCTCATTGAGGACCTCTGGTTTATGGTGGCCCTAATGACCACCCTGGCCATCGTCACCCCTGATTATCTGGTTCCTCTTACAATTACAACAGTTTAGCATAACGCGCACCTTTTTAATCTCACATTCGTGTAGGTGTAACAAAGTAAATTTCTTAAATATATTTAAAACAGTTTAATATGTAACATATAAACAACTTTTCAATTTAACAACTTGCTCCTCTCACGCTGCTATCACGCTCTTTCTACCCGCGTTCGCATTCTCCCCGTCATATTTTCTTCCAAACCCCCGTTTCCTTTCTTTCTAATTCCAAATTCTAATTTCTTTCTCCCTCAATACATTTGATCACGATAACCTGATATTGCTCATTACCTAAACTCCCTGCTCCCTCCAAAACTCTACTCTAACCATAGAGGTATCGTATTTCTCGAAGTCAACGCGGTTTTACCAAACTTCATCCCCGTAGAACGAGATTTCACCGTGGAAACTTACTGAAATTTGCTTCGTCGTTAATCTTCGTATCGGCGAGGCAGCGTTTGCCCGGGCAATCTTATCGCGGCAGTTCCGTAAAGATGCATCATTATCACGGATATCCAATGACGTCGCGTTTCGAACGGCGGTTTCCCGTCGCCTCGATACGTGTTTTCGTCGGCCATGGGGTTATCACACGGTTTTACGCTCCGGCCTCGTTAGCTGGATCGAGATAACGTTGCCCCGCGACCGTAGACAAAAGCGGGCCGGGCTTTTCTCGGCTAAGCAACACCGGCTGGCTGCGTTTAATCGGAAACTCGGGAGTCGTTAATCTTCATATCGGGGGCCCAAAGGATTTCGACCTCGAAGACTTTGCCAGCGAAAGCTTTGATGAATTCGCCAGGCTGCGGTTTTGCGCACGCCTCCTACAATCGCTAAGCGTGTCGCTTTCGCACGGGATAATGGGTTCGACAAGAACTTTCGAGCGAAGAAGAGGGGACGAAGGATGTTGGGTGTTGAGGGATTTGAGAAATGTTGAGTATTATTAGGTTATATTATGGCATAAATGACACATAGTACAGGGTGTTCGGACAAAGCTAGGAGAAAATTGAAAGGGTGAATCCATGCAACATTCTAAGACGAAAATCAAGAGTAACAATATTGCGTTTGACGCTTTGTTTATTAATTATAAGCAGTTAAAGAACGGGATATTTTACGCCTGAGAGCAGGCAAATTGAGCAACACAAGTAGGTAACGTCAATGACTACGCAGTGATGCTCAGTCGTAACTACGTGCGGAATATGGCTTACCTCTGAACAGCTACAGAAATTGCAATTAGTTAAATTTACTGTACAGATCTCCCAAATGATTTAACAAAAAGTGAATCAATGGCAGAGGAAAGAATGAGAAATCTTCCCATTCGATTGGCTAAGTGTTAAAAGAAAGCTGGTTGTTCGGCCAATTTTTGCTTCCTAATATTTCTGTATTCAAATTCTAATACATTTTTCTATTCGCACTTCGTCTTAGCGAATCTTAACGATCCAGGAACCAGGTGGATCCCTATGAACCGTCATCCCACGTGACATACATACGTCCGCGAGAATGACTTTGTAGCGACGAAGGCTGTCGATACATGTTAGAGAATCTTGCACCGGGGCACGATACTTATCATCTCTCCGAGTGCGTTCGTCCATTAGGCGCGACCAACTCCAGTGTTCGCGTTTCAGACGCTTCAGACAGTTTGTCCCTTTGCTGTGTCAGTATCTGCCAGTCAGCCCAGACAGGAGCTGACTGACGGTTTCTCCAAGTCAGCCACATTTCTGTACACAGCATTATCCAAACTGCACATACTGTGCCACATATGCGAGATGCATGAATTGAACAGCATAATATCTGACCGTGAATTAATTATTCTTGTTTACTTATACGCATCGCTTTCCAAGAGTAGCCCTTTGACCATGGCAGACTTTGTGTCCAATGGCACGCTTCAGCTTCGTAGATCTAAGAAAAACACTCCTTACAACAGATATACATAGGGACAAACTTGTTCTTCCTCCCCGATATTTAAATGACGCTGTGAGGCTGATAGAATTGTTTTACTTGTCCGCGACTCTTTGTGGTGGAGTTATTTGCATCCATCCTCGGTAATATGCAAAAGGTTAGGCATGACAGAGCTAGCCTTCGCGGCATAGTAAGCTCAAAACACACAATAGATGTTCTTTCCCTGCTGAATGTTCCCGGTCGTAGATGAAAAACTCTGAATTCTGGGAAACAACACGTTGGCGTAATTTCCGTCATGTTTTGTGCAGCAATTTTAATTCTTCTAATTACAGTTGCCAATTCTTCTTTTTTTGAAAAATATTAATCTTTCAGCTGGTGGTATTTTAATACTCTTCTGGTTAGATAATTAAAAAAGAGTAGAGAGCTTCTGGTTGAAGAGGAATGGGATGGAAATGATACGCGCTGACGTCTGACTAAGCGTGGTCTTATTCTACTCAACACGCGGTTTAATCTCTTTGGTTTCGAGCTCAAGCTTTATAGGTTCTGTTAATATGTTTTAATACTCAATCATAATGCGACATAAAGTTTGGTTAATATAACGCGGATGCGAAACACCGTCTGCAAATTTTGACGTCAATTACTGCATTTCATACCGCGATTATCATTTTCCAAAAGCTGCGCATTCAGCCAGCTTGCTTTCGTACGTTCGGTTTCACGAACTAATTTTCAAACCGGAACAACACTAATAACAAAACTTTAATAATCGTTAACAACGTACAATATTCCGCTTTTTTCAACCACGGTACATATCAAATGAATTAGACCGACTGCTATTAAAACAATGTCGGTGCGTTTCAAAGTGTGCCGTAGTCAAGGGGTTAAAAAATGTAGAAAAACATTTTCCCTAGAAATATCGAACCGTATCGCTTAAAGCATCTTCTGTTGCCTCTTCCACCCGAGTCTGCCTCGTTCGGTGTTTGTTTCCGTCAAAGCTTATTAACTTATTAGCCACGGGACTTGTCAGCGTCGCCGCTGTTTCGAGAAAACAACGACTCCTCCTCGGTTTGCCAGCGAAACAAGAAGAAGAAGAGGGGTTCCCTGAGAAGGGTTGGCGAGCTCGAGGGGCGTAGGGGGGCGACGAAAGTGGAAGCTTGCGTTCGCGGGTAATATTCATAAGTTGCAAGCGGCTTACCTGCCTCTCCCCTCGCTCGAATGTTTATGCGGTCGATATTTAAATTAACTGGCTACTCGAACAAGTTTTTCCTCTCTCCTCGCGGTTATAAATACAATCTCCAGCGTGAATATTCGCGGTCTCGCGGCGCATTAAGAGTTCCGTGTTCCTCGAATTCCTCTTTGCCGCCACCACCACCACCACCATCGTCATCCCCGTCGCTATTCTCTTCGCGAGGTATTTCCGTCGAAGAAAAAGTCGAGAGTCTGGAGAAAAAGCTGGTTCCCATCTGGTCGATCGCGATTCTCCATCGATTCCGTTTTCACCCGCTATCGAGAGCTAACGGGGAACGAATAAGCACCAGTTCGCTCGATTTCATTCTCCCTATTGCTTCGGAGAAGTTGTATTTTCCCGCTGCATTTCCTGGACTAGCATGGCTAGTAATCGAGACGCGATTCACAATCAGTTTAATTTCGTGGGAATTTTCAACCGCCAGTTCTTAGCGCTGTTTGATCCTCGACCTGCCGCGGATTGAATTGTCATAAAGGAAGGTTCGAAGAAACGTTAAATCTCCTTTTAACATAAAACTAAATAATCGGTGCACGCGCGGAGAAGCTGCTGGTGCGTGCGTTGTTCCGATGAGTTATACTTTGTGGGATGTGTTGTCTTTTAACAACACTGGTTCAAGGGACGTCTAAAGTCTTATTGTAAAAATTTATTTTTCTTACACTAATTTTAATAACTATGGTAAAAATAATGGAGTGAACACGAGATGAAAAAACTAAACTTCTTTGCTAGAACGAATGCTTTATATGTTGGAATTGGAAAGGGTGTGGCAGAAGATGTTTTGGAGGTGTGTTTTTGAAATCTGCAAGGTTGGAATAGTTAATATTAGTCATAGTTGATAAGTTGTAAAATCGTTTAAGTTGTTACTGTTAAACTTCCTATAATATTCAGAAATTTACTTGCACGATTATCTAACCTTTCGCGTCTTAAAATTTGCGAAACTCTCGCTTGGGTGACTAACAATCATCCCTCGACCCTGCGAAGCGTTAAGTAGCAATCCATCGCCTGCCGTCATCCGTACCACCAACCGATCCTGTGCCATTGAGAGCAAGAGGAATCGTTCTCTCCCACGAATCCCAATTAAAATCTTCACGAGAACGTTCGCATCCCCGATCGAAACTTTTCCATCCCGCCCAATTATACCGCAGACCGTGGATCGGTGAAGTATCGATACCCAGGAGGCGGTCGACGAGGCACGATTACCGCTGGCAACGCCACCACCGATTCCCCAGGCGAAGGGGTTAATCGAGGGAAGCGAAACTGGGCCGATAACATCGATTCCGCGGCCCTCATGTTTTATTGAATACGCTCGTTGGCCGGGCGGCGCGAGTGCTCTCCTCTCGAGCCTCTCCACTCGACCAAGAAAGAAATCGTTTCGTCGCCGACGACGCGAGGGGATTCTCTCCTCTCTCACGGTCACAAGCAGGCGCGCGCCACGCGAAATGACCTCGTTAGGGAGGCGATTTCATCCCCGTCCCCAAGCTCCGCCGTCTTTGTCCTCCTCGAGGTCGACGCTTTGAGCTGGCGGCGATTCCTTTCGCTCCATCGTGTGCCGTCGTTTTTCGACGAGAACTCGAGGGCCGTCCGAGGGTTGCGGATTTTAGGCGGGACGGCCATGCTTCGACGCGTTCGTCGCCGATGGCTGAAGCATTTGTATTCGCCGCACACAGAACGACGCTTGTACGGATACTTTAATAATAAAAATCGTTACTCTTTTGTCTCACGTTCTACGAGATACACGTATTAAAATTAAATTAAAAACTGAAGAATAAGACTACGCGTCTGACTCTTAAAATAAAACTCAAGAGTAGGACAACACGTCTGACCCCTTCGACGTTACATTTATTTCTGTTCCTTTTTTTTTTTATAATATCAACCGTCTCTTCGTTACCACCTCTGGCTGAACTTTGCCGTTTTTATTCAAATTTTCCTCCGCTGACAGCATTCTAGAAAATGCTTGATGCATGGCATTCTGTGAGCCAGCTCGCCTCACGAATGCCTTGAACGATTCTGCGCTAACATACGCGTGTTGTGATTCCTTTTACGTCCTCCGCATAATTCATAGATAAATAAGAATTTGTGGATAAATCCCGTCAATGACGAACCTTCGTCAACCAGTGTAACTTATTATAAGGTAATGTTCATTTTATGTTTCCTTTTTTTTCTTTTCTTTTATACATGTATTGCATCGCTATACCGAATTCTGTGTGTACATACCTTTATATCACTTTTACAAAAACTAAGGCTTATTAATCTTCTTATTAGTTCCGATAATCGAGAATAGAATCTTAGTACTCAGTACATAGCTAGTGGAACTTAGTACATAGAAGTACTGCTACGAGTTGCAACCCAAACTCAATTTAGCTTCGATCACATCAAATAGTGTCGATCTTACTTACTACCGTATGCGATCAGGGGACGAAACCAAAATAGCACCAGACATTTTTATTAATTCTTATTCTCCCGCTTTTGTTGAACCTCTGACGTTGGAGGTATAAACTGATTTCTCGTGGGAAGTCTAAGTTTCATTGTTTCACCAGCCACCCTTCTGCGTTTTACAGTACAATTAACAGTCAAAAGTTTGGAAGTTGTACGTATTCTAAGGAATTTACGAAACGCGATAATTGAAAAACTTTAGTTGTTTATGCATCTAGATTTGCATTTCAATTATCGGTCAGACGGTTGCGGTCGGTGATTCGTACATCCTCAAGGAATACGCAGACACGTTCCTTAGCTACAGGCGAAACGGCGTACCTGTGGATTCGAAGTCGAACAGTATCTCTGGCAGTTTATTAGCAAGACGAATGGATCCCGAAGGATTAATCAAAGCGTTGCGATCCAACGGATGATTTGTACAACGGTGTCGAATTTTACGCGGTAGCTTGCCCCGTTTCCAATCGATCGATCATCTTTTCCGACGTTCCGCGCGCGATAACGAAACAGTGATCTTCGAAGGACTTGCGTTCTCCTCTTCTCCTCGGCGAAGAAGCAAGGAATCGAATCGCGATGAAAATCGAAGTTTCAGAAATCTGTTAGCAGCGCAACAATTACGTGAACTCCTTCGGGACTCACCTACGGCTTCGATCTCCGTTTTCAGTAGTTACGGCCATGTTTGCCTGGAACATGTACCACAGAGCCAAACTACCATACAATATCTAACAATACCGCACGATATTTCCGCAACCGCAATTAACACCGAAATTAATTGGACCAACGTCCGCACAACTCCGCTGATACCGTACATTTCACGGACGCGGAACCACGAAGATTATTGGTGTACCTTGAAAAATGGCTGTTTGGGCAGCAGTTCCATCGTTTTGGCGATGAAATTTCTGGCCTTCGATTGGTTTCGTCGAGAGGGATTGCCTCGATAGCTTTCTGGGTTAATTCGTTTCGAGCGAAACAGACGGAGTTACGCTAAACAGTTACTGTCTAAACAGCAATACTCCCTTAATACGTTTAATAGTTCCTAAGAAACTCCTCGTATCAAATTTATCGATAAATTTTTCATAAGCATTCTAACACTTTCTAGCAATTTTATACAATTAGATGTAAGAATGGGAACGGAGAAAAATAACGGAAAACGATACCAAGCTAAGAACCACGCGTTAGATTTATAATAATTTTAAATAGTGTAGTATCGTAATTAATTTTAGAACATAAGATAAAGTAAGGTGTGAACAGCGGGATTTCAGACCTGCTTGGGAAAAACCCTTGGCCACGCGCGAGGCCCTCGGAAAAATACCCAAATATGGTTATACTTGAGGAATTTTTTCGAGGTACGTGGTTGGAGAAAGACCAAGGGTTAGCAACAGTTTTCGCTGGTCGTGTAGAGTTGAATCAGACGTTGTACCGAATAGAGTTGAATTAGACGTGATACCGTGGAGAGTTAAATTAGACGTGATACCGTGTAGAGAGTTGTTAATTAAGTAAATTAAGTAAAATTTGTACATAGTACTGTAATTATATTCCTATAATCAATAAATAAATATTATTATTATTGTAACACTACAATAGTCTTAAGCAACACAGAGCCGGTTTCCAAAACCGTATCTATACGGAATACCCGCTCGCGCGTACACTCCAAACCCAACCATGTTCGATCTATCTTCGCGAAATACGTGTAAAGAATTATCCATAAAAGTGTAAATCCCCGAACACGTATTCCATCAGGATCCACCAATCTTGTTTCTACAAGCACGGTAAACATCCAAACACCCTTCGATCTACCCGTGCCCGTAAAAAGACGAGAAACGTGTTTGGCAGATATTCAACGGCCACGATCGAAAGCACAGACCGTGGGGCGGCGCGGTGGGGAGAACGGGGCGAGATTTATTTGAATATTAAAAGCACGAGGAGCTGATCCACGCGGGTGAGGCGAGTAACAAGGGAAGCGGGAGGGGGAGGGGGCAGATCAAAAGAGTTTCTTCGGCCAGCCAGAGGAGTCGCGTCTCTTTAATCGAGTCACAGGTAATTCACCCCTCTTGGATCGTGTCAGGGGCAGCGCGGCGTGTATTTTATTTCTGTCGTGCGCCGGCCCTTGGAATAATTAACGTCGGGTCACGTCAACCCTTTTAACGGCCGCGTCTACGTATAACTGACGGAATATTCGAGATTAAAGCGTTAGATGTAAACGAGGGGTGAACGGGCCTGGGCTGGTTGATAAAAACTGTCGCCGGTTTCCGGCGGACCTCGTTCTCCGTACAGCCTCTCCCGCTACCCCCTCGCCGTAGCTGTTGGCCCTGCCTGGATTCGTCGACAAAGAGCCACCCTCCCTTTCGAGTGTCCGACACTTTGTCGCGAGAGCGTCGCTTTGGAGATCGTTTTCGCGTTCTTTATCGGATTTCCTCGTGAGACGAAGCGCAACTGTTGAGGCATCGCGATCATTTCGTCTCCTCGATAAAATTGCATTAGCGATTCTTAATCGCGACGCTCAAACGCTATTAAACAGTTTGCAAAAGGCTTGAACGCTGCACACAATCGTTAACCCTTTCATAGTTTAATACAGCGAGATTACAGTATCGTTGTTTTTAAGGACTAGAAAAGTGAAAGTGTGGGTCGACTAGACGAAAGCCAAGCCCGTCGGGAAAAAAGTAGAGTTGAATTAGAATTTACTGTATACTGTAAATTTTGCTATCAATCATATTAATAATAATAAATAATACTAAGAACCTTCATTCTAAACCATCATCAATTTACACTAGCGTGAGTTCCGTGTGTTAAACTGTATCGCAGTAATATAATTAATGAAACTTATTGCAGAGAAACAGTTGAAGTTACGTGTGTACGTTTCTGATCTAGCGCAAAAAATGCGAGAGGTTCTGATAAGGGAGTAATCACTTTTCAAACTACTCGTTACGTATTACTCGCCATTTTATTACACTGTGAAAGGGTTAAGATAGCGGAGAGTGATTTGTAAAAAGAACTATTTTCTCCAAATCTTACAAAGACCACGAAAAGAAAGAGAATTCTACCCTTTCGCCATAGAATCGAAGAGTATGCTTCTTTCTTAAAACTTTTCTCGCTCCCAATTTCGTTTTCGCGTCCTCTATCGGGTTTCCCCCGCGAGAGGAAACTCCGGAGAATGAAGTGTGGGAGGGGGTAAGGAATGCAACTGTTGAAGCATCGTGATCGTTTCGCCATCCCACGGCCCGACCGCTCCGTTTACGGATTTCCTGTGTAAGGCGAACGCGATCCAACGGGCGAATAAATTTCTTTGAAACTCTACACGGCGGTATCGAGCGAGGAAATTAATAACCGAACCCTGCTGAAAATCATTTCTTGGCTGGCGGCGTGGATCGCGTGTGCGGAAGCGGGCGTGGGAGGGTTGTTTCAACGCGTGGAAGACAGATCGATCCTTGGGGGGGTGGGGAGGGGAAAAACAACGAAGTAATCTGCCCGGAGGGTCCCGGCTTATCGTTCATCCGGCCGAACGATAATTCACTACAGCTGGAAACTGTCAATGGGGAGGTTGGAGCAGCTGATTCTATCCTTAATTTATCGCGTCTGGTAAACCACCCACAACCCCTTCCTCGCCGTCCATGATCGCACGGCGACTTCTCGTGTGGTTCCACGGGATGGGATTAACTTAAATATGCGCATACGAACACAGCTCGCGGGCCGGGTGCTCGACGGAAAATTGGACGACGAGTTGATTTGCACTCGATAAAACGAAGCTTGCACCCTAGGGGTTGCCATCGCATAAATCTATCTATAAAAATTGACTTTCTTGGATTCCCGCGTTACTATTCGGCTATTTTTGTGTTTCCCTGGCTGCAAACTTTTCTTTAAATCATTCGAGACACGAAAGGTTGACGGCTCGAGGTAAACTTTTGAGACCTCCTATTTCAACTCTTTCGCTGAGAAACCGCGTTGTAACGTTTTTATTTAAAGGATTAAAAAAAAGAAAAATTCACAAGAGCATTCTTTGAAACATCAATTATAAAACAAATTTAGTATTTCGAAACGCATAGGTATGTTTTGAATAAATGAAATCTAAACTCTCGTAAACGATAATTTTATTCGTTCAAGTGAGAGCGAATCCCTCTTCCCTTCCTCTTCTATTCCTAACACTCACAAACCTAAGACGCACACCAAACACCCAGCCATGAATCGTTCAATAGCCTAAATTACGGTGCAGACGCTTCCAGCTACCATCCAAAATATGCGGTCGCTAATATACACGAGCAACAACAGCTCGTCGTCGCTGGGAAAAGTCGCGCGCGTTCGTCGTCGAGCGGAGCAACGCGCGTCGAGAGGCATTACGAGCGGAAGGCTCGTTTAATGAGCCCCGCGGTGGGCAAATGCCACGCAACGCCGCCATTTGTGAAGTAAAATGCGCCGCGTAATTTGCGCTGATGGCATCAGCCCGACCGATGAATGACGGCAATTCTGTCCAGGAGGATCGCTTTAATGGAAAAAGCGGGCCTCGGCTCGGGCCGCGCTGTATTTTCTTTCCTCTTCTTCCTGTTTTTCTTTTTTTTTTTCTACACCGCCGTGACTTTTCCGAGCTCCGATTACAGAACGCGGCAAACACTGTTTTATTGTCGGATAGTTTTATTTGAGCCGATATCCCGTTCGTTACAGATACATCTTTTCCTCCCGCTGTGAAAAATGTGAATAGCTGGTTGATCACTTTAACCCTTTACCGCATATGGGCCCATATATGGTATTGCAGTTTTGATTCAATTTGATTTCCAAATTAAGTATCATAAAATCATAAACAATTTTTTGACGTTTTATTATTATTAAATATATATTTGATGGATTAAAATAGTTTGAATTGTTTTATAATACTTAATTTGGAAATGAAATTGAATCAAAACTGCAATACCATATATGGGCCCATATGCGGTAAAGGGTTAGAATACCATAACGCTCTATACAGAGTAGAATATTATAGTACGTTGGGTATTAAATACTTTTCAATATTATTACGGAGAGATTAATCTTTAACTATTGCAGTCATCAATAATGTATTATTGGTAATTGATGGTTTTATCCGATTGAAAATGTTTCCATAGAAAAGTTTGAAATAAACGAAAACTACGGCGTAGAAGCTGAATAGGAACGCAATTATAAAACAAAGTACGTAGAATAAAAATACCATGATTCGGAAGAGAAAGGAAACCAAAAAGGGAAATAAATTTTTTTAATTTTCGAAAACCAATTAATTCCGAATGAGTTTGTTAAACCATTATTTGACAACGTTTTTAAAAAAAAAATTGTGCCTGTGTAAAATTCAAAACTGAGTTACTCGAGGAAAAAGGTAGAAATATTAGCTACTTTTTAATTTGTTTTAAAAATGATGAATCGTGCTTTTAACCTTTTCGCTGTGGCAGTCCAGTCCTATGTCCTAAATAACAATTGTGCTGAATAAAATAATCATTGCTCTAATGTAACAAGTATATTTACATTTTTAATATAAAAAGGCTTACAAAATTATTAAAGTACCAAATATAAAATTATACGAAATACGAAAGAGTTAATACGAAATCTGTTACCTTCGTATAGTTACTCTATCTTTAATAAATAGTCTAACAATTTTTCATAAAACTCAAAGGAGTGCCATTTTCCGTCACAACGAGAAAAATATTCCGGAACGCAATCGCGTAATAAATTTTCTTTGAACATAAGCAACGAGTGCAAAATTGATCGGCGCGATTAATTGAAAGCGCGCGATAGCCGCGTGCCAAGGAGGGGCTGTGCATTTTTTCTAATTATCCGAACTGAAAGCGGACTGCGTGCGCTAAAGGCTTATCGGTCTCGCGAGTTTCGCGCCGTTTCGCGTGATTTATGCGCGGCGAGAACGAACGCTCGCGCAATCTTAACGCGCGGTTGGCTGTCATAAGGGCGAAGTGTTACTTTAAAAAACATCTCGCGCGATCCCGGTAAATCAATCCATTTCCATCTAACAATTCATACCCGCGCATTTCAGTGGCAGCAAGAAAAACGATCCTCCGACACGCCATTCTGATTTCGTCCCTAATTTCTTCCATTATACGTTCGTTTGAACGCGCGAAACGAAGGGATCGTTACCGTGTAACGGTCGTTTATAGTCGAACGTGAACTAAACGCCAGAAATACTAGAAACGCGAGTAATTATGTTTCTTTGAGCGAAACGATGAGGTTGAAGAAAGCTTTAAAATAGCTATAAACATTATACTTTAATGACGAGTTTCATTGACATACGAATTAAATGGAACTTGATGCGACCGAAAAATACCATTTAATTTCGCTCAACTGAACGGTTACGTGAAGGCTGAGAAAGAGTATATTTTATTTTGAAATTTGGATTTTTCATTCAGATTGATGTTAATAAAGAACATCTAAATAATATTAAAAAATAATAATCGACGCACGAGTGAAGCAACTATGTAATCTAATTGTATACTGCACGGCGTCCGCCGAAAAAAGTGCTTGACGAGTCTGACTCGTCAAAGTCTACAGTGGCCCGTAAAATGAATGACGAGTCAGGCTCGTCATTGTATGTCAAGGGGTTAATTATTTATAATTGCAGCGCAATAGAAGTTATTTCACTGCGACTAAGTTTTATATAATTTTCTGATCTGTACGACTCGATGCTATACTTAACCCATTATCCGGAAATGTTCTACTTTTGGGACATGTCTTGGTTACTTGGCAGGTGTGAAGTCAATCTTCACAAAAATCGAAAGTTTTTAGAGAAATATGCACAAGATGTAATGTTCCTTTACACGACAAGTGTTTTGAACATTTCCATGCTCTATAAATATTTATTTTGTATTATTTTCTAGAAAACTGAATAAAATGAATATATAGTTTTAATTTTGTATTTTTAGTATACTACAGCACATTTCAATAATGTTCCAAAAATGGGACGGGCTTTAATTTTCATATTTAAATAAAAACAATAACGATTATGGTAAAAATAATTTCAGTTTGGTTAGTATGAATATCATTATGCAGCATTAATTTAATCTTCTCTTTGTATTTTTGATGTTATTATACAGTTAATTTAATCTTCCTTTTGTATTTTTGAATTGCAACGGGTAATAGATTAAATTAGCATAATGTTTCTCTTTTAAGTTTCACCGAGCTTTTTAATTCTCTCTACACCTATACATTAAATCACACGGATAACCGTTTCCCTAAATGTGTTTTACAATCGTAATCCCTGCAGGAATTTACAATTACGGTTACCATTCAAAGGTCTCCGAATTTATCAGAAGGCGCAACGCTGGCGAAAATATGTTGGGAACTCCGTTGCAATTACCAGAATGCCTGTGTGAAATGTTAGCATTAGCCGGCCAATCGATTCGCAATCGGATCGCGTCCTCCTTTAACCGTTCGTCCACCAATAGGATCTAATCCGTCGAGTTTAATCTACGCAGGCCGACGGCTCCGAATGGATAATGTCCGCGGTTACGAACTCTCTATCAGGTGGCAGACCAAACAGAATCGCTATCAGCTGCGATCCGCCAAAGGGGTGACCACCGCCCGGCACCCGCCCTCCTCGCCCTCGATTCAACATAAATAGTCGGCCCTGTCTGGGAATGCGCCGGTATGCTTGCCCGCGAGCCTCCATTCCGATAATCGTGAATCAGAAGATCGCCAATGGATCGTTGTCCAGACTGTTCGATCGTTCTAGATCTTTGTCTCAACTTCCCACGGTTGACGTTACGCTTGGCCGTCAACGACGATGACATCGTCGAATCGATTTTAACGTGGTTAAAGAAGGAGACATTTATGTGATTTATACAGCTATTCGAACGACGTAATCTTTTTTTTTCATATAGGATTTTATTGCATCGCAATGTCTTATAAATGCAGTCCAATTGGATTAACCCTTTGACTACTATGGACGTGTATACGCGTCTGACCAAAGCTACTCGTATGAGCTATGGACGCATATATGTATAGATCTGACGAAAGCTACTCGTGTAAACTATGGACGCGTATACGCGTTTATCAATTTTTTCTTTTTGCTATTCAGAGCAACACAATTGTTAATAGAGCGCCGTTCACGCGGACCATTTCGACTAGAAGTATTTAGCAGTCAAAGGGTTAAGTAATGGTAATAATACAGTGCATCAATTACTATGTTAAAATTAAAATTCTTTTGTGTAAAGTGCAACCTTCCAACTGCTATGGACGCATATATGTATACATCTGACGAAAGCTACTCATATTAACTATGGACGCGTATACGCGTTTATCAATTTTTTCTTCTTACTATTCAGAGCAACACAATTGTTAATAGAGCGCCGTCCACGTAGAGCACTTCGACCGAAAGTATTTAGCATTCAAAGGGTTAATTTCTTGCGTTTCAATTGAAACTTAAAGTTTATCGTTAGAATTCGTAACAACGAAAGAAAACAAAGACGAAGACATGTCCGTGGAAGCAAATAAATTTTCGAGGAACATGATTAGAAGAGTACACTTACCGTCAGGCACCGCGTGGCTGGTCATCAGGAAGTTGACACAAGCCGCTCCAGTCCCGTGGCCGATCAACGTCACGTTTCCGGGATCGCCGCCAAAGTAGCCGATATTCTCCTGCACCCAGTGCAGCGCCGCGATCTGATCCATCAGTCCGTAATTCGCCGGCGAGCGTAAGTGCAAATCCGTGTTGGCGTTTAGGAAGCCTGTAATCAATACAAGCCTGATTATGCTCGTTCCTCCGCGCTTCAACGTTCACCGTGGGTTATGGTTAAACTTTGATCCTGTTTCATTATACGCTTCATTTCCGTAACACAAAATGTTCGACGCGAAATAAAAATATCGTTAGCCCTTTCGTAGTTTAATGCGATAGAAATTCGGGTAAATTACAGCAGGGTAAGTTTCATACCTTAAATCGTGCCGTCATAACATAATTAATAAAGCTTCTTGCATGGAAACAATCGAGATTATGCACTTTTTCAGTGTAATGCAAAAAAATGTTAGAAGTCTTAACAACAACAGAATACTTATACATTAGTTAGTTAGTTATATTGTATCGTGTTATACAATAAAGTATCGAAGTATTTTAAATAAGGGTGCATTTTATTTAGTAATATAAAACCCCATTTCCAATAGTTTCGTTGTGCTTTATCTATCCTATTTCACATTGCCTTTCTTCCAATCGCATCTTTTAATTAGCCCCGAACAAATGTCCCTTAAATCCACAAGCATCCATTATCTACTAATAATTAAAGCGAATCTTGAGCCTATCCCTTACACCATTTTCCCAGCTCTTCGTCCCCCTCTTTTCAAGACACCGTGAAACAGTTCATCGAACCTCTTTTCAGCAGAGCGTCGCGTTCTCGACGAACCCAATAGATGATAAAAGAGGTCTCTGAACGGCATCCAAGATCGAGCATCGCGACAACGCGAGATAAAGCGAGATAAAGAGCGCGAAGTCTCTAAGAATCGGCTGTTCTTGACTCACAATCAAACTGCATTCTGAATTCAGTCTGTCCCGTATCCGAGCGCGCGAACGCGTGCAAAATGAGTACGAGGCGCTCGTTCCCCGGCTCAGAAAGAAGCGAGAAGTGGAAGAAGAATAAGAAACGAGGCGGGTACGGATCTTCAAAGGAGACGAGGCCGTTCGAATCGCTCGGAGGACACTTTTGACCGAGCAAGCGCGGCTTTTCCGGTCGGCCCCGGCATCCGGCCGCCATAAATACCGTTTCAATGGGCTGCATCGATTGATAGCGATATCTCGCGCCCCGGCACGATATGCAAAATAGAACACGCCGGGCGAGAGCGACGAAATAAATCGTTCGATTATTTGATCGGCCAGCGCGCCGTTTCGGATTCATTGTCGTTTAATTGGACCCGATGGCTCCACACAATTTCCCGTACGAGCTTTTTTTTCGCCTACCCGTGTTCGATTCCTCTGCAGTAGGGAACGCCGTCGCAACTATTAACGAACGCGTCATTGACGCGGGCAGAATTTTTTATTGGCCGCTTAGAACGCGCTAAAATGAAAACAGAGCGAATATTTTTTCGACCTCCCCTGAAATTGATTCCTTTTGAACCGTTGCGTTATCCGATCCCCATAGAGAGCTGTATCGTTGCTTTCGAATCGCTTGCTCGGTTATGTTACGTAATACCGGTGTACAGTTGTGTTTGGTGATTAACCGAAATGCATCCATGATTTTTCTGCCCTCTCAGGTTTAAAGCGAACCGTACCGTTTGAGTCGGTTGAATTTTAAACGTGTCTCAGAGTATATTAAGCGTTGTGAATAAGATCTGCGAATTCAAACGAATCGTATCGAAATGTAAGCGGGACATTTAAAACGAGCGCTCTTCAGTAATCGTAACACGAATGTTTGATCTCCAAAATTTTTAATCTAAAACGAGAGTCTTTAGGATGATTCGTATTTGGAAAAATTAACGAAAAGATATTGAAGCAGATTTATGTGAAGTACGTTTAAAATTTGGAATTTAATAATATTACAGAAAATTATAAGTGGAAAAATATGTTATTCTTTATTAAAAAAGTGAAAAATTTCAACGATTCTTTATAGCTCTAATGTTTTGTTTTCGCATGGAAATTTTGCTTGCTCGTTGCACGGGTTCGATAAACAGATTTCATAAATCGAAGAACCAATTTTCGGTAGAATGGAGAAAGAGAAAGCGACAATTCAACTGCGTGGACTAAGTCAAACTGCCGAATGATAACTTGGAGCATCTGTTGCAATACTTAGCGAAGCAATAAAGAGTTTAATGAGTTTCGCTGTTCAGGCGAAACTTTCCAACGGCTACCCAGTTAAGAAGGTTTAGCTTGAAAAAGCGACTTGGACTTATTAGGCTACAATGATTGAACCGATGAGAGGAAATTGCGCGGAACAAAACCGTTCGATCGAACGTGAGAACGAGCAAATTATAGCGGCTGTGTTTGCCATAGTGTCGAACCTGTTCCTCCAAACACAATTTTTATTCCGTTATACTTAAAATTCCTGTTTTTTCAATATCTTCAAAGTCTTTTACGTTTGACTATCATGTTCTTACAAAACTCCTTTGGTTACCACTTTTTCCATCTTTTTCCAAGTGCAGATTTTCTGTTTTTCAATAATTTTTCTTTGCTTTCACCTTGTTTTTGGATAGATTTTTTTTACATTACAGAAGCTTTAGTTATTAAAAGAAGCAGCTATCAAGAATAGGTTTTAAGTAATATCTATAATTTAGATTCATTCCATGTATCTCTAAGATTCCATAATTTCCTGAAACAAGAGCAGCACAAGTATCTTTACGGACACTTCAACCGTTTTAACAGAATCTTTATTAACACTAGATTTAGAGATTAGTCCGAAACCCGTCAAATTGATGGATTCCGTAAATCTAGTGTTAACGTTAACCGTCTCTCTCAATCTCTAACCGCTATCCATACAATTCTATGTTCTTATATTTTTTGTAGCCAAAGGTTTATCGCCCGTTAAGATACGTAATAAATAAATAAATAAACAAATAAATAATCTTAAATATCATTTTATCCGCTAATCATCAGATTCAAAGCCCTCGTTGTATCTCAAAGCGTATTTTGCTTTCGATACATCCTGTAGGTATCGAGGTTAGAAAATCAGTCACTGTTTCTTCGTCCGCCGCAAAATAGATAAAAGGGTGTAGACGTTTGCGAGGCAGTCGGTCCTTTCAGAGGCCCGAGCAATGCACCCGACACCACCAGGTTAGCGCCCCTAACCGTTTCCACCCTCCGGCAATTGCTCGTTTGCGCGACGATAAACGGAACGACTTCTCGCTTGGAAATTCCTTTCTCCCTCCTCCCCCTTTCTCCCACCCCCTTCGCCCCTCAATCCCTTCCCCTAACCTCCACGCTCCTCGTTGTTCCCAGCACCCGCATTTTTCCAGCAGCGTCGACGAGCCCAGCCGAATTATCGGTTTGGCAACGGTTCCGGGGAACAGGCGGTGGAATGACGTTGACCCACATTCCAGAGGCACGAACGAAGATCCCCTTTTACGGGGACTAACGCGCCAGCGAATGTACGCGGCGCTGGGTAAGCCTGTTCGTGATAGGGAATTCGAGAGAAAGGGGTATCCGGTGTGTTGTAACGAACCTGCAAAGCGATTATTCGCGTTCTTTGGCGTCGTAGCGTGATCAATCCTCTGTAACGGGAATTTTGTCATGCTATCGAGTGGTACGAGTGTTCTAAAGAAACTCCGAACATGGGAGTATGTTAGAAGAGGGATGAATGATGTACTTTACAGCGTCTTTCTTCTAAAGCAAATACAGATACGGTAACGGACAATGTAAAACATAATTTTATTGTTTACAAATATTGTTTATCTATTCATTTTTATTGTCATAATGGTAGAACATTATTTACTCATTAGCATAGGATAAAAATTTTATTTACACCGTTATTTCTTATTAATTCATTTTTTTATTTTAACCGCCGGTCACCTTACTGATGTTAACACTAGATTTCCGGATATTTCTTATACATCTAATTTTAATATTCAAAAGAATTTGAAATTGCAAAACTAAGAGGAAAATAGATTTGGGTATGTTCGTATCGCTGTATCAATAAAAGTCAACAAAAGTCCCTAAGAGTAATAGTAATTATTTTTGCAAATTTTGCTCATGAAGTTCAAAATCTAGTGTTAAGCGAAATTTTGAGAAATGGAATCGGCCCTTCGAGGGGATGGAATCCTGGTGGGAGAGGGAGGGTGAAGGAGAAGGGAATGGAAGGCGAGCTACGTGCAACGAATTTCTTTCGGCCGGACTTGAATTCGCAGACGATTTTCTCGTTGCACGATCGCCGATAAATTAATTTCCCCGGGAACATGCCAATTAACGAGCAGGCCGGTACCGCCTCTCCAAGTGAATTCTTTTGTCCCGGCGCTCAAGCTCCCTGAGAATGGACCCTCGTTCGTCGAGAAGGATTACGTATCTGGAAATCGAAGGAATCGAGTTTGGTTCGCGTGGATTTAACAATTGCTTGTTTCAAGTGTTTGGAAGTTAAGAGTTAAGACGATTATTAGATTGTGACTTATTTGATGATTCAATCACAGCTATTGCGTCCACGAGTACGCTTTATTCGAGGATAGCAGAAGTTTTGATTAGGGAACGTTTGAAGAAATACAGTTCACGACATTACATTTTTTAGTGCAAGATAAGGTGATTTTATTTTCTTACAAATTTGTACGTTTTACTGTTTCATAATATCAGAAGGTAATTACCGCATCTCTAAAGGTTAACTTACTGAATTTAAAGAAATAACTGCCTTATTGAATGGTATCTCGCATTGAAAATCGAAGGTGCAGAAATTTTAACGTACAGGAATCTCGAAACCGCATAACTGGGTGTACTTAGCGGTTAAGATCGGTTGGTTTAACGTTATTCACGTCGGAACGTTCGCGTGGAACGTTCTTAAGCATTTTAATTCGTTGCCGTGAAAATTCGCGGACGGCACACGCCGCCGTCGGTGAATTCAAAGAATGCTCCTCTTCTCCGAATTAAAATAACGAGGCTTCCCTTTGGTTTTAAATCCCTTCAACTGGGTGTAAAGCGAGTGACTCTTGAAAAGCACGAAGAATGAATATCCTGGGAATATAAAGGGGCTCGCGGTGGGATCAATAGGAACGTTTAGCCTCGAAACGCGCTGTTAAGGACGCGAACACATTGTCAAGACGCGTTCAGAGAGCTGTTATTTTCGAGCGTAATTAACAATAAAAGAGGAGGCTCGGCGTGAACGCATTTTCGAAATTCTCGTCGGTAGCCGGGTTGAGAATTAGAGGGGCGATGGAAAAATTCCAACAGGCATTTTTCGGGGAAAATTTACTCGAACACCGGCTTACAATAGTCATTAAACGATATTTCCTGGCTTCTCCATTTGCCGGGTTGGCATTATTAGCCCTTTGTTTGCCATTTTATTAATTCATTAAAGTAAACATTGAATTTGATTTGCTTCATTAATCGAATAAATAATTAATATTATTAAATTAAATTTCCCATCCTTAGCATTTAGAAGATCAAATGCCGATTTAATATATTTTTTTTTAATTTTAATGATTTAACTAAATGTTCATCTCTTCTAGGTAATATTAACATCTCTATCGATGTGTTCCACGGATCATTCTCCAAGTTCTTGTAACTTCCGTATATTATCAACAATCTATGTATATTAACGAGATTTCCCGTTTAAAAATGAATAATTAAATAATTAACTAATTTCCACCTTGCTAGGATTAAAGAGGGATCTGACAAGAAAAAGGGAACGCGCATGCGTTTGACAGATCGAAGATGTTAATAAATTTCGTTAAGCCTCCCCATGTCGATGCGCGTCGGTTCGTTGAACCCGTCAAGCTCAATTTCGGCGCACTTCGGAATGATCGATGAAAACGAGATTTAAAGCAACGCTTACGTTCTAAACAATGCGCGTTGAATATGCATGCCCGATTCGCAATTTTCGCTGGATAATATATCGCACAGCAATTTTCCACAGAGTTCCTCCCTTGTCTCTCTCTCCCTCACCCCCTCACTTCCTCACTCTCACTCTCTCTCTCTCCCCCTGCACCACGGGTCCTCCTCGGCTCTTTCTCTGCCTCTCTCTCTCTCTCTCTCTTCCTCTCTTTCTCTCCCTCTGTCTGGTGCATACCTGCGAGTGCGCAGCATATACGCGGGTGTGTTAGCCGGTATTGGTATAACGTTTGATCGATGATGTTTCCATCCGTATTACCGAACGCATTCGTACGATTGCGTTTTAAAGCTTTGCCCTATCCGCTCGCAGCCGACGCGATATATCTCGTTAAACGGAAAGCCGGCTGTCCGTGAGTCGGGACAAACACCAGAATCGAACGGTGGAACGTTTGAAAAGGAAACAAAACGCGGGAGGGAAAACAAGTAACATCGGGTGCTTCTTTATTTCTATCGGGCTCGACGATCGATCGCCGTTCGCAATCTAGCCGATTCCGAAGTGCTCGTAATTGCGCTTCCGACACTGGGCTATCACGCCGGGCGACTCGTACGCATAAAACACTAATGATACAATCGTGTTCGCGACGCTTCCGGCTGCTATCGTGATACAACGGAACGCCGCCGCGCCGGGAACACGCGAGCATCGTCACGCGACGGTTCGAAAAAAATAGAAAGGAAAGAACGACACGAAGGACGAGGAACGGGAGTAGCGGAAAAAATGGGAGCAACTGAAGGGTCTCGGCGTTTTTAACCCTTTCGCATCGAGCACCTAATATGCAATAACGGACGGAAGTTTAAGACGACAAGACAATGCAATACATGATATTATGATATGCAAATATTGTTCATATACTTATTTTCATCCTCATTACGGTAGTATACTATTTACTAACATTCACCTGTATTAAAAGTTATTTAGTTTAATCAAGCGATACACTAAAATTTACATTTATGACTATTTAACTTCTGAGTCTGACGAATAAACAAAATAACTAAAGACTGAAAATTTGCGAAACTATCATTTGGTGACTAACAGTCGCCTCTCGAGCTCAAAGGGTTAATTAGAAAAACGTTATGTGGGCCAATGCGAGCGGAGGAGAAACCGCTAGTGGACGAAACGGGGTAGGGTGCAAAGCGCGCGAAACTGGAATAGAAATAAACCGCCGGTCATATCCCATTTGATATTCAACCTCCGGCGTATCTGTCGTGCTGCGCTTCCGTGTCTGCTATTCTTCTCGTTACAATGGAACTGCTGAACGTTACTCGTTGATTTAAATTTTCCGGTACATGGGCGTGCACAGCCGCGGCCAGGTATCGCTCCCCGCCCCTTCACCAGCCGCGGGCCCCATGAGTCGCCGCCACTTTCCGTTCGACACAAAGCGCCACGCACTTTTGAAGGAAAGGGAAAAAAAAAGAGGAGCTCGATGGAACGTGGCGAAAATTGCAGCGGTCGCTAGGAGGAAAGCGCTTCCTGAAACCGAGCCTCTTCCGTTTCGACGGACTAACGATGGAATCAAATTTCGATATTTGTCGACACTGACGCTGACACTGTATATGGTTTTCGATCTTTTTTCTGCTTTTTTCTTTCGCTCTCTTTGTTTTCGAAATTTATACGCGGTTCCGTGTAACAACAGCCACTAATTGGCCTTCGATTGGGTCTCAACGGACCGCCTTTCTTTCAATGGCGAAAAAATTGGATTTCTTCTTTAACGAGGATGCGTGGAATTTGTTGTACCGGGTGATCAGTAAATTTAACAAGTGAAAAGTTTTAAAAAAAGAACTTTGATTTCATATCGGAGAAACTGGATTTTCTTTCTTTTTCGCAGTGTTAAAAAAATTTGGAGAAAAGAATATTTAAAAAAAATAATTTTCTGTTATTTTAACAGTGGTGCATCGAATGTACAGTGCGTTTAATAACGTTCGAGCAGCGCGTTTAAGAATTGCTAATGTTGACAATTTTAAGCGAAGAAAGGAGCAAATTGTTTCGCGCGAGCGATTGGTAAATTTTCTCTAGCCTCAGCTTTATCGGAATTTGATAAAAAGGAAAACTGAACTGCACGGAGATTTCGAAAGCTGACCGTGGTGTTATGTTCAGCAACTTTCCAGAAGTTTCAGCGTAACTTCCACAATGGAACGCAACAGTTCGCTCGCAATTTCCGTCTCTTTCGATAGAAGAAATTTCTTACCGGTAACGATACAAACTTTCATTTCGGCATCGTATTTTTCCCGAGGAAGCTTTTCGTTTTACAAAACGCCTCACAGAAACGCTACGCCTTTCCAATCTCACCTGAATCCTATTGTACATCGGATTCGATCATTCTTCTCCATCTCCGTTTGAAACTGTTGTTTTCTTTCCTCGGATGAAAAGGTAACTGAATTTTATCCGTGGAAAAATAATTATGTATTTTCATAAAAATTACTTAGTATTTTTATATACTCAGTATTTTACCTCTACGTTTGTCGACGAAGTGAATTAATTTTTCGAGCGATCAAAAGTAGGTTAAACGCTTTTTTACAAACGAAATGTATATCAGAATGCTGTGCGCGACGGAAATATTACAATTGTGTAAGTTGAGCGTTGAAAAAATAAAAAGCACGTGAAAGTTGATTTTAACTGCGGGTGAATGCTTCCTGTTATATCCATGACGAAAAAATTAACGCAACACGGTATTCTAACGAAGTAGTCCAACGAGGTAAAACAGAATAGTGCAACGAACATTTTGAAAGTGATTAACAAACGTATTCCATTAAATTTAATACGCTTGCAACGAACAATTTTAATAAACAGATACAAAATAACAGTAACATTTCCTCGCGTTACATTTAAAATTGTCCGCCAAATGAATTAATTTTCACAGAATGTGCAAGAATTTTATCTTCTTGCTTTAGGCACGTGAAATGTAGCCGTGCAGGCGCATACAAATTTTTTCGCAATTGACCGTATATACAGTCACAGGGAAGGCAAATAACTTTCATGAAATACTTTACCATGCATTACGAATGAAATAATTACAGGGACGCAAAAAGAGTTCGCTGAAATTCAAGCGGGATGCTACGTGATCCTGAGCTTTTTTTCACAACGGCGGCCATATTGAAGTCAGAGTTAAACGCACGAAAATCCCGCTGTTGCGCGAAACGGCTGGGAAATGTAATTCAAGAAACGGAACCTCGTTACATCGTCCGCGTTCCCGTGGAACCCGCGTCGCTTTAGCTGGCCGAAGGGACAACAGGGTTGGCGAAAGGGGTGAAACGGGAGGGCTGGGGAGCGTATTCGTGACACGACGAAACTGGATTCTCTGCTTCATCTCCATGGGAAATTAACGACGGGCGGGCGGGCGGGCTTAAAAATTCGGATTTAGCCGGGGCTCCCTGTTTCCCCGGGAAAATTATGCTCGAAGAATGGAAATCCGCTGCCTCGAACGATCAAATATCTCTTAATTATACCCCTCGTCGCGGGAATATTTTTCTTGATTATGAAAGAAATATTTGGGGAAAATTGTGAGGACGCATGATGTGATTTAAAGGCGTTTTTGTTTTACTTTTAAAGAGAGATTAGTAATCTCGTTTGTCTACGTTCACGTACGATCATGTGAAGTTGTTAATCTTTTTTAAGTTGGAGGGTTTGGTGAGATTAAGTATTACTGTTGAATACGTGATCTATTGTGAATAACTCTTATAAGCATTTATCTTTATTCTAACAACTTAATCGGTTCAGAAACAGGCAGTATGTATGTATAGCAAGATATGAACAGAAGAAAGATGTGTATCCATCGTATTTTGGTAATGGTGTTAACGGTGTTATCGTGAAGGAAGGCGTGCTCAAGCGCGAATATACAAACATAATAGTTACAAAGCGTGAAAAACAGTTTCAAGGAACGAACGCAAGCTTTTTGAGTAATTAAACAATGTTATGACCAAGTATTTCTGTCTCTAATTGATCCAAATATACCTGACAAATTAATAGAAAGCATATTAGAGGATCTACGAAAAAGACGACCCACGCAAATCCTATAAAGCTATTTCCTTCTAGAGAAAATTCCCAAATCGAACTGCTGTTCCTATTGTTACAGCGTGAGCGCTAATTACAGGAAGTTAATCCGCTCTGACAATTGGTGCCACGTAAAATCTCGATTAATCTCCGCGAGTCAATCGTTTTGCGTCCATGTCGACGACGCAACCTAAGCTGTCTCTCCTCTCTCTCCCCCGCAGACGTCGAAGAATCTCGCTGACGTCACTGGAATATATCATACCACGAAGAAGCGAAGCGTATATTGGCGGCTCAAGGACGAGATGGCGGCCGCCACTGTCACGGAAGCGGAGGCAGAGTCAAGAATTTAGTTTGGTGAAACGGAAGGCCTGGCCGTAATGAGTTTCCTATTAGATTTGGTTGCACCGTTGCCAAGCAACCCGCTCAGACTTTCGATCCACACACAGGCAAACGCGTTGCACTTTTCTTCTTCTTACGGCTGTTTTTTCTTCTTCGTTCTTAAACAGTCGCTCGACGTGGTGCGTTAACATGGTCTCGACGCTTCAATTTCAGACTAGCGACTCATGAAATTGATCGCGTAACAGCAAAGGTACAGTATCGGACAGCAGACAACAGGACAATGCAAAACATAGTCTTATGGTATGCAAATATTGTTCGTATACAGTAGCGGACAAAAGTTTAAGACGAGAGGACATTGTAGAGCATAGTTTTATGGTTTGCAAATGTTGTTTGCATAATCATTTTTATTGTTATTATGGCAGAACACTATTTATTGATTAGCATAGAATACGAATTCTATTTATCGTGCTATTTCTTATTATTTAATATATTTGTTTTCTTTGACCTTTTGGTCTTAAACTTTTGACCGCTACTCTAGGTAGTTCATCGTCAAAGAGTTAAACATGCGTTTTAAGTTTTCGTCAACCGTGGATTATCTCGAAGCAGAAAAATCCATTCCTGGAATGAAAATTCCAAAAAAAAAAGTTCCACGGAACAAAGCTCCTCTGGTCTAAACGCACGGTTGAATTATTTCGCGGGCAATATTACAGTGCTACCAACGTGCGTTCTCCTCCCCTTCATTGTCGAGAGGTTGAAATAACGAGAAGCGAGATAAAGGGAGATAGAGACAGAGGAAGGTTCCGAATGGGACAGCCAACCAGTTCTAACTGACCTCTGCGACTGAGATACACGGTCGCCATGCTAATGACTAGTGGCCGTCTCATCGACGCGCGCCTGGAACCGTTGCTAACTTCTACACGCACGTAATTAAGGGAGCGTTCGGAAGCGCTAACGATCGGCTCGCCTCTGTGGTATGCCGGACAGGGCTGCTGAATTTCCAGAAACTGGGTGACAAAGTTTAACTCGCTGACGCTCGTCAAGGGATCGAGATTAATTCGACCACCCCTTCCTCCCCCCTCTTTCTACCCCGCCGCCACGTTCACATCGGAGACGTTGTCTGTCGGAATTTTCTTGGTCCAAGCTCGTTCCACGGTTGACGAGGGTGGTTTCTGCGCTCGGTGTCCGCCGGAATTTCTCGATCGAGGGTTGATGGGACTTTGAAAGGTTCGACGAATACCCGGGACGGGGATTAGGTTCGGTTATTTATTTGCGAGAGAAGTTTGGAATTGAATCGCTTGATTATCGATAGGCTGGCGTTTTGGGTTGGTCGGGGCAACGAAGACGAAATTACAATAGTAATGTAGGAATGCGATCGAGTGGTTGCAAGTTTAGGAAAATGTGAAGAATGCTCGAGTCGAGTGATAGTCGTGTGAACGTAGAATGTTTGGACTCGAATGTTTCTAAGGCGCGAAAGATGAGCACTTGAGAAAACGTCGCGACTGAGGAATTTTTGGTGAATGTAACCGAATGCATTGATTGAGCAAGGTTGAAAATTAGAAAGAAAGGAAACGAGTGTTTGGAAGGATATATGACGGGGAAAATGCTGAGTGTGATTCAGAAAATGTATATTAATATTCCAAGCACTTCACTTTATTTTATTCACACTCGAGCCCTATCATCTCACTTTATTAAATAAATAAAAGTAAAATTTCCTATAGTAATAATATGTCATGTCATTTCACACGAATTCGAAGTGAATTTATAATCGAAGAAGAGGCATTCTTTTAAATGCATATTGGAAAGTCTGCATCGACGTGTCTAACAAGCCTGACATCGACGTTAAGAAATCGCATTACTTATGAAATGTCCGGTCATATTAAATCGTGCATTAAAGCGTCAATTATCTCGATTAATAAGGGGATAAATTCATTTTGACAATCGGTTTGACAGTGTGCATCGTTCCAAAATAACGATCGCTAATTTTTATTAAACCTCGGTATCCAATATTTCTGAAAATGAAAATTCTACGGGTGTTTTCGTCTATCGAACCGACTCAAGTGTCGCACAGTGGTCGAACGAAAGTCGATTTAGAAATTTCATTTAAATCGTGTAATTTTTGTTTCTCGTAGTAGCTAAATGTTTGATTGTGAGGAATGATCCAACCAACTTTTTTTTTCTCATTTACATGTTCATAAAACACTAAGGTTCATCGAAAAACTAGATTTTTAGAGAAGATTACTCACCTAAAATGCCGAGTCTGTAATTTATAGTGACGACGACGACACCCCCGTAGCTCGCCAGCACGCTGCCGTCGTAGGGGTTGCCGCTGCTCCATTCGTAGCTCTCCCCGTGCACGAACACGATCACCGGGTATCTCCTTCCGCCTCCGTCCCTCGCGCCAGCTGTAATCAATAAAATTAACCGTTGATCGATCGGCACCGCTCTGACACTTGATGGCTCACGTCGCGCATCCTTAAAGATCCATTTTTCATAGCCCCGTCGCTCCATAAACTTTTGACGCCGCGGTAAAGGATTATCGAGGGGAGTTCCAGTTTAATCGAGCCACCTACCGCCAGCCATCGAGCGGCCATCCTCGTTTCGATAACAAATTATCGAAAGTTTCACGCGCACAGGGGTAATTATACGGGTCTATGCAAATGTTCCCATCGCTGGTAAATCGATGATGCTAGAAAGCATGATGTATTAGAAGCGATTGGAAAGTAAGCAGAAATCTCTTTAACACTAAGTTTAAAATTAGGTAGAAAAATAAAGAACTCGTGTAAAAATGTCTGTATAAATAATTATATGTTTAGTGAAAAGTTACCGTCGGTGGTGTCTATAAAACCAAGCGCGCAATAAGAACTAAAAAGGAAACTACAAACGCAGCAACAGTATGCACATTTATACCTGGCTGTATTAGCCACATCTTCAACCCTAAGAAGACGACGTAAAATAGTCGAGGAGAAAGAATCCATTATTCCCAAATGATTTTAGTATGTAGAGTTTTGTAGGTACAAATAAATATTTTTTATCTCGACAAATCTAATATGTCTTACAAAAATACGAAGATTCTGCGAAGGAAATTCTGTAAACAAGATTTTATGGTGTTGTAGCTCATCTAAGGTGCGGTAAACGAAAATGTTTCTTGGGCAAAACCGAACGCCTCGTTACGGGTGTCTTTGTGCCGGGCAAAAACGACAGCATTAGCCCGGTCGTTTCGATTTAATGGCCGGCACCCAGGAAACATTAAAGACCCAGCGGCGTGCTAGGCGTGCGCTCGTTAAAGCGCACGTAAGCAGCTAAATTGCGTGCTGCATTATTGACCGGGGTGTTGCAACGTCAAAATGGAAACGACCTCGTAATCATCGGCGTGCCTTCGTTTTTGTATCGACGATGAATATTTAACGGGAGAGGCGAGAATTTGTTGAAAATGGCACCGGTTCGTAACGCTAATCTTTCGAATGACCAGTCGTTTGGTAGGGAAACCTCTGACATCAGCTAATTTGCCATTGCGGGTGCAGACTCGTTTATATCGGTAAATTTTGTAACATGTACCTTATTACAATACAAATATTTTTTTTAAGCAATTAGAAAAGAGTAAAATTTTTTATTCACTGGCTATAGAATTTAAGCATAAAATTGTCACGTGCTTAAACTGAACAAAATGAACGTTATATTGTTTGCCTTCATAAAAATATGAACTCATTTAAATATTTGTAGTCTGGTGATTGTTTTCAAAATTGGAAATCGATACATCTTTTAACTGTTTGCACTCGAAAGGTGATCGTTCGTGTTTTAAAATTTCCAAGTGCTAAGTACATAAATAAACTTTTATTAAATCGACTTAGATAAATAATACTGAAATCTTGAAATATGCAATTGAAAATTTGTAAAAGTAGGATCATTCACTACCGAGAGTCGCGCTACTGAATTTTCATATACAAAGATTCTGAAGAAGAAAGTATTGTCGAACAGCAAAATGGTATACCAAACAGATACAAATAGTTAATAATTTAATTGGTAAAACAAACTTGGCAGGGCAATTTATGCGTAACCATACGCCGTCTGTGTAAACGTGCGAAAGAGATCGTTCAAGAGCGATCAGCCGAGCAAGGGTTAAACGTTAGGCGGACAGAATCCTTGGAATACAAGTGGCCGGAAGCGTTATCTGTTCGGCGACACGCGACGTATCGCGTTCGAGGTAATTAAAACGAGGGTTCACGAGCGCGGCCCGAGTACGTCAATCGGATTTAGTATGCTAATACGGGGCTGCTGGAACACACGTGAGCATGATCGCTGCGGTGGACAGCGGCCTCGGTCATAATTCAACAAATCACGCGTTACCGCGCGTCCCTGTGTGAGCAATAGCGTTCAAACGACGCGATTCGATTTCCCCTCCTGCGTTGGGGGATCGCCCGTTTAGCCGCCCCGTTTTTCCCCACGAAATTGGCCGACACGGGTAGGGAGCCCGAATCCAATCGCGTTGAAACGCACGGAATAATCGGCTGGCAGCCTCGTTACGATGCTCCCGGAAAAAAAGTGAATTCGCCTCGGAGAAGAAGCTGAAAATGGTGATAATGTAGAGGTGGCGATTGCTTTGTGTACGTGTGTGTGTGTTGTGCGTGTGTGGAGAGAGCGGCCGAAAATGAGAACAAAGGCTGTAGCGAGAAAATCGATCTGCGTGGAATAGCGAGTGCGATTAGACACATTTTCGATAAAACCATTTTATATTTAAAAGAGATTTTATACCTGATCCACCATTAATTCTATAATAAAGTTCTTTTTTTCTGGCGACCAGAGATAGAACCTGAATCATATATACGGCAGCAGTCGACCGAGGTTCGAATTTCAAATATCTTTGTCGTTCTCAACCTTTCAAGTCGGTGGCTGTACAGCACTGGTGAGCGTTTGCGGAGCAGACGGTAATTAATTTGAATTAATTTATTAACATTTCATACCGGTTACATTAAAGTTTCGTAAAGGGAAAATTACCTGTCCGATTAATTTCGAATTCCTAAGGTAGCGTTGTAAAATACGAGACGTCAATTTAATATATCGTGTAATTAAAATTTTTTCGTTAGAAAGAAGTGTCAGAGTAAATCAAATACATTCTTCAATCGAAGAACCTTGTTAATAGAGCACGCAGAATGTTACATTATTGTACAAAAGATTGACATATTCTTTATATCAGCTACAATATTGCAACGATGAAAGTATATCTTGTGATAGAAAACTAATAAATTTAAATGGCCTTTAAAGCAAATTATTCACCACAATATTTGTGTTTTTAAAACTAATTCTTTATTTTTCACGCATATCTATTCTTGTGAAAATGAATGCGACGAAGATCCTTCAAGTTCCAATTTCAGACACACCCTGCAGTTCGTTCGAGATTTCCCGGCAGCGAAGTTGCAAACAGAGCTCATTAAATATTTAATTTAGCTACCTCTCTCGTGTTCCGTTTCCTCTTATTAAACGACTTTCGCCTCAGCGACAAGCACGAAACCGCAGAACCAACGCTTCGATTTGTTCCTTCGCAGTTTTTGTTCAGTCCGTAGGTAGTAAGACTTGGGATAGTTGCAATATTGTAAATCAAAGGTTTCAACAAGGTTTCAACGCCAAATATTTTATTGCTTTACGGTCATTTACGGTTAATGAAATATTTTCCCGAGTATCGTTTATTTTTCCAAGGACACATACACACAAATACGAATTTCTTATCCCTAATACTAACACCTATCCACCATTCATCATATTTTGTCTTGGCTGTGGTTTTTCCTGCTCTTCAGAACTCATCCAGCAAGCATCCGAACAAGAAAGAATTCTACAAGCATTTGAACGCAACACGATTCACTTAGTCCAAATTAAATTAAGTACAAAAGTAAAGTGCCGTTAGTCATTTGACCTTAGAGAGATACAAGTTGCGTTGGGCATCATTACCCCCAAACAATCAGTATTCAACAGTCTTTTAACAATAAAAATCGAGTTAAAGGGGAGAATACGAGATCCACCAAACAACGTCGATATGCATTGTCCTTCTGTTTCACCTTTTACAATTTGAAATGGAAAAGTGATTTGGATAGACACTGCCTTCTCCGTTTTGTCCTCTCTCTGACAAATGGCGAGAGTTAACAGCAGAACGGCCAAAAATTAGTAGAAACAGACTCGATTATGCATCCGCTCGTTAAGCAAAGCATCGTCAATGAAAACGAGAAACATTGTCCGGCGATGAACCGCGAGCGGAGTGCCGCCGTTTCGCAATACTGTCGTATCGTTGCAGGGGTGAGAGGACGATTACCGGATGCGCAACAATGCCGGGTGGCACAAAGAAGCCGGAAGAGGCGGCGGACTGGAAGAAAGGGAAACATCGCGGGGGTTAATTTCGTCTAAATGAGAATTCTTAATGAAATACAAGCCCTCGCGTTAACTCGACTTTCATATCTGTAATTGTCCGCTTTCCAATTCCCTGTTTCTTATTTCTCAGCTCGACCCGCCTTCCATTCTTTCCCTTCCCCCCTTTTTACCCCCTCCCTTTTTCTCTCTTCTTTACGATATTGTATTTTCTTCCGATTGCTAGGTTCGTTACTCGAGCACTCTTCTTTGATCCCGCTTCTCCTCGCGTTCCTCCCATCTCACCCTCTCTCGAAATTGTTCGTTGCCCCCGTTTGTTTCGTCGTATCGTGTTCCCCTGAAAAACGCTGCCCAGCCCTCCTAGACCTGCACTCTCGAAAATATTTCCGAGAACGGACCGCGCGAGGTATTCCACAAGATGCGTCCCTTGCCCAATTTTTACCTTGACACTTTATTGGACAATGCTTTTTAAGCTCGTTACTTCGCTTTTCTATTGCGCAACAACACCGCGCAAGAAACGGCTTTTCTGCTTACGAGGAATTTTCTTTCCCGTAGAAATTCTATCCCGTGCCGAGAAAGCTAACAAGAATGTCTGTTCTGTTTCACTGCGTCTAATAATCCCGTTTTTTGAACACAGAACGTTATCAAGAATCAACGTTAAGACCGTCTTGGAACAATTTTTTCACATTATTCGCATTCTTCAGAATTTCTTCATTTTCCAAACAAAAAAACGATCTATTTGCAAAAAACCCACAAATGCCCCCTTCGAACCCTTTTTTTTCCGCGTGGAGGAAATCTTCAAAAGATACCCAGCCACCCTGAGGGGGGTGGCCAGGTTATGTGGGATTTTTACCCACTACAACCTCCACGGTGGCCATCTACCGCGGTTGGGGAAGCACCGGGAACTCTCTAAGAACACGTTCGGTACTCCCCCCGCGTTATGTCTCCCGTAGGAGACCCTATCTAGTGGGGGCAAACAGTGCCCCCCGCAACACTTATTCTAGGTAAAACTTTATTCACATAAAAATCTTAAACCTAGAAGCCCCCTTCGAACCCATCTCGAACCTAACCCGAACCGAACCTCGCTTTAATCTTAATCCAGACTACCACCGCCACCATCATCCCCGGTTTTCGTCGAAAGATGGAAACCGACGTCGAAGAAATATTATCGGAAGCATAAGGGGGGGGCCGAGCCACGGTACGGACGGGTATAATCGGTGTGCAAATTTGCTGGATCGAAATTTTCGGCGCGACACCACGGTCGATCCTCAACGGTATGATGCATCCGAGCCAGCGTGTGCCGGGCGACGTTAAGGCGCGCGCCGGGCATTCGATTTTATCGGACGCGCGCGATACATTATTTCAGCCGGTGAATAAATTTGCCGGAGCACTGTCAATATTTGATACGATGTGCAAACAGTTTCGTGTGCCGGCAACGCCTCTAACGTACTTTACATATTCATAAAGCAGCGGGCGGCTCCGCCGGTTTCATCGGGGGGTGGATGGGGACCGCTACAAATCGTGGCGACGGCCCTCGAATCGCTTTATTTTCGAGACGCTTCTTTCGTTTCCTTTTTCTTTGTTCGAAGAAAAAGAAGAGAAACGATTCGCCGTGTTCCAGGAACTCTATGGTTTATTTATCTTTGCGGGTGCAGACTCGTTTGTATGCGAAACAACGGGGAAATTTGTGTACGGAAAAAGTGTAACGAAGAGGGGAAAAATAATGTTGCTTCTGCAAAAATGTGTTTGCAGGTACGTGAAATGTAAAAATATATCTACAAAAAGATAATGAGAGGGAGTTAAAAACAAAAAGCTTAAGATCCACCATTTTCTTACAATGTTGGGGTATATACAGTACCTAGATAGCAATAAGTCTTTCATTACAAAACATATGAGAACGGCTATGATTACTTTAATGAACACAGTTAATTTAACGTGATTGCAGCTAGTTGCGAGAAACACATAGTCGTACTTTCAAACAAAAGCGTGTATTTGAGTTTGCAAGCTAACAGAGAATGTAGTTTGATTTATTACAGCATCCGTGACGAGTGTTCGAAAACAAAAGGTGTGTGTTTGACACCGCGACTGTCTCAAAAGTACAAAGGGGACCATTTTTCCCTATCCGTTGCACCTTAAAGTCTCGCGAGTTCTCGTCGAGATCGTGTTTTTTGATAAAAATGGCACGGTACCTCTAAAAAGATTTTCTTAAGAGGACCAGCTCCTAGGACGTAGGAAAGCAGAAAATGGAAGAGATACGATCGAGCTCTTGGGCTTCCAAGGCAAACTCAATTTCTAAATGCAATGTCGTCGCTTTAGCGTCGCACGGGATTCCCCTTCCAGGGAAACGTGTTGCGAAACAGATTACGCTTGTTGGATAGGCCATCGCGATAATGTTTTAACCTATTCACATTGTGGAAATAAAACAGTTTGATTCTGCGAAAGCGTTGTAAATCTTTTCTGAAGTAAAGGGCTGTGTTATCGACCGCAACAATGTATCTTACTGCAAAAGGCTACGTATTGTTTCGGCGCTTGTAGATGAAGTCCCTTTCTTTTCGATTACTTGACTATTAATACCCGGGATCGCTCTTGGTTGTTCTGATATTATTCTGATTTTATTCTTCTATCGGTGGGCGAATGCCTAGCGTTTTTTAAGGGATCGGGAAAATGGAAGGTAGGAGAGGAAAAGTGGACAATTTGAAGGTGGAAGGAAAAATTCGGAGAAAGGAACTTATTGGCGGAAATTAGGCGTGCCCTGTTCCTATAATTGCGTTACTAAAAGTGAGCTTTGTAGGAATCATAACTAAGTATCTGATTGGTTGAACGATCGATTTTTTTCTTTGTACACAACCTTATTTCTGACGATAGTCTGATAGTTCTGACGATAAAAAATATCGATTATGGCGATATTTGGTGCGTTTGCACGATTTTAGAGCTCTTCAGGTCGTTTCAACTTCATTTTACAGGGAAGTTAGGTCAGATAAGAGAAACTACGCGTACAGGGTTGAGAGGGAAACTTTTATAACTCCCGAATTGAATTCCATAAATCCTGAAATCGTTGTCCTACCGAGGTGGTTTCGTCGCAGGGGTAATCGTTCTGCGATTTGAGTCCTGTGTGTCGAACGGAAACCTCAGCCTTCTTTTTTTCAGTCGAGAAAGATAACTTCTTCGAATGCTGTCAGAAAATTCTCTTCTGTAGCTTCAAGCTAAGTTTCATACGATTTTTTGTCGTTTTATTCATGTCCATCAGATGATCTGAATCTTAAATGTACGTGCACCATATTTTTTTGAGCGAAGATAGCTCCAATCTTTATATACTTGAATATTAAAACGCATAGTTGAGTCGCTCACAAATCACAGTAATGAATTCTACAGTATAAGAAGTTAATAAAAGAGTTCGTTAGCTTAATTTTCACCAGCATACTGCACGAGCACACTGCTTCCATTTAATACAGCTTAAGACCACGACATCCGGTGTCTATGAAACGGCAGAGTGCAGTGCCTTAAATATTAAGAACACGAGGTTAGGGCGGCAGCAAAACTCGCTGCTGAAGCTTGTCAGCGGAGCTTACGTGGCAGATTCTGCCATAAACACGTAAGATTTTCGGCGCAGCCGATGTCAGGAAAATTACCCGCGTTCAAGAATCGTTCTGTAATGTTTAGAGAACTTGCGGGACTTGGCATAGCCCGGAAGCCCTTTGGCAAAGCCCGGGAGCCCTTTGGCAACGGTAGACGTCATCGTGGTCTAACTTCTGTCACGACTGTGGCTAAATTATTCGCGAAACACTGTCTGTTACGTACAGTACGTTATACGACCTCGTCTAGAGACCCAAGAAGATTGAAGTTGCACAATTGCAGTAAAGCGGATCAACTTGCCGATATTTTCTAGGATATCATCCATTTAATTTCTAATTACACAGCTGGGAAATTAAAAAAGATCCCCGACCGACGAACGATCTTTAACGGGATCCGCGTTAAGCGTTTCCAGAAAACATTAACATCTCTCTCTTTCTAATAAATCAAATTCTACAAGAGCAAGGTTATCATTTCGATGTCTAAGAAACATTGAGACGACTTTTTCTAACACTTAAGCGTCCTGAGCAACAACTCAAAAATCTCGAGCCTCGAAAATGAAGATTTCTCCTTCCAACAATCCCTTCGTTCAAACAACTACGAATCCAGAAACTTTGCTCTCGCGCGGTCCGAGGTTACAAACACCAGCTACTGTTTAACCGCGTTAACGTCGATCCTGTCTGTTAACTTAACCATCCTCCACGCTGAATTCTCCCGACCCTCTAATTTCTAAATGGCGCTAACAATTCCGTGCGGAGTATTCCGGTTCGTCACCGGCGCACCAAACTATCCGGCCGCAGCGCTACGGCCACGGCACAATCGGATTTCGCATGCAGCCGGCGGAGCTGCGTTTTCATCGACGCGTCCTTTCCGGCGAGCGGGCCGCGGCCCCGACAATGCCAGCCGCGGGAATATTACGAGATATAAACTGGACTAACACGATGTAATTCTGCTTAGCATGCTAACTGCGTGTTCGCCTGTAAGTCCAGGCGCGGCTGAAAGGGGCGCGAGAGGTTGGCGCGGGGGTGGCCACCCTTATCCCGGAAACAATCTGAAACTGTTGTACGTACTACACCGTCGCTTCCGACTGCCTTCTAATATCCCTCTCTGGGTTTCCGTCTACCATCCACGCTTCCTTCCGTAAGTGTCCGGTCATTGATGTTCATTTGGAATAAAGCGCTTACTTGCATCAGAAGGTATCCGTGGGATTTTGTTGAAAGTGAAATTGTAATTTCGTGTGGGTCGAGATGCAAATAATTCGATTGATTTAATGTACGATACGAATAACGTACAATTTATTGTATTATTCTTCGCTGCGTGTTCGATGAATTATGGGTGGGAGTGTGACTTTATTGTATAGGGATGAGACGATATTTTTGACACATGGAATGTTTGTGAGTTTTAGAGGTATAAGGGAATTATATTCAAGAAGGTTTTGAAGCGAGCCGTAATATGAAAGACGGGAGTGCAAAAACTCGATTTTGAAAGTACAACGGTTTCAGAATTAAAAGAAGTAATACTTAAACATTGACAACCCTTGCTTTTTATTATTACTATTAATAATATTAATATTAATAAGAGATAACTAATATTAATACTGATATTAATAGGAGAATACATATTCTAATTTTTAGCTTGAATTGCAAAACATTATTGCACATATGCCCTCGATTGTTCTATGGATAAAGAATTTTTAGATGGTATTCTATATTCTTGTTATCTTTAATGTAGCACCTTCAAATTGTATTAAAATATTCATTTCTAAATAATTGGCATGCTTAATACCTCTTAACTATCATGATGTCTCGTTTCGTCGCACTCTGAACTTGCGCGGCGAGGATAGCGGTCCGGGGGGTGTGCGTTTGCAAATTGTTCGCGACGGAGCTGGAAAGGAGACGAAGAAGAGCTTCCAAGTTTCCAGCGACTCGATCTCTCCGACCTTTTTCTTGCCTTCGATCGTTGTTTGCTCGACTTTCTTTCTATTCGACGGATTCGAGGGGCGCTCACCCCATCTGCCGCGTGTGTTCCTCGCGGTTATGTAAAATAATGGGGAAGTTGTTTCCTCTCATCTTGGAATGGTATTCTTGGGGCTCGTTTTCCATGATATTCGAGGGGGAGTATTTATGGGAATTCAAACGAGCAATCTCAATAAGAAAATAATTTTGTTATTGATAGGTGGAACGCATTGTGAATAGGACTTCAGGGATGAGGATGCGCCTTTATCGTGTAGCGAAAGAATGGGGAAAAGCACGAACGTTATAAGTAGACTTTTTCAGGCGGAGTAGAGCGATCGTGACGGTGATAATGGAGACTGTTCCCGCAGAATAATATTTAACCCTTATGACTCCAAGTGTGCTTCTCAAGCACCACTAATTGTTGGTGGATTAAATAACTAATAACGTTTTTTAGTATAACAAATATAATTGTAATAATAATAATGATAATAATAAGGTGATAACACTATTTTTAATTACACTCTTTACACACTCTCTCTATATAACTCACTCTTTATTACTCGCTTTTTACTCTACGATCGTCCGTTACGGATTGATTCGTTCGCACTCTGTCTCTCCATTCCCGCCTTCTTCAGTCATACAGTATACACAACAATTAGATGATCATACCGCGCACCACTCATTACACATATAAACGATAACACTCACCTTTTGTCATTCTCTCCAAACTGTCATACTCACTCATCCACACAAACATTTTTCACACCTTTATCATCATACTTTATATATTCTATGGTAACCAAATAAGGTATACGTATCACACTAATGTCATTGTAGCATTTAAAGTCTGACGCTTAAAAACTTGCAAGTCAAAACACGACGAGAGTTGAAGTTACTGGTCGATATTCACGTTTAAAAGTAGGAGCATAAAGGGTTAAAACAGAATCAAAGCGAAGCCCGTGGAGTTAGCTAGTTAAACAATAAATTAGTTTAAGCGAGCCCCGCGCTGATCCTTTGCTAATCAAATTCAACGGTTATTTTTTACCACGGACGACGTGAAACACGATCCCCGTGTTCCGCGGTTCGTTCCCGGTGACATTTACACGAGAAAACAATTTTTTTCCCGCGAAACACGACGAGCGCACGATGTTTTATCATCGTACGCATCTCTTTCGTCCTTTGGAAACCAAAAAAATTCCATCTCGTCCCCGGGTTGTGTTCGATACGTCGATCGTCAACAGGCAGAATATTCATGAACTCGACCCCGCGACCGATCCGCGGGGTTGAAAGCGAGCCATTTCAATTTTCTCAATCGGAAGGGTGGAATCGTCGGCCGCGAAGTGGCGCCGATGGGATCGCCGGCCCGACAAGCCCGCGGGGAAGATCCGGCCGATTGTTTTTCCGGAATCCTCTGGGGTGGCTTCCACGGGACGACCTACATTCTGCTGGTTCGCCGACACGTCGAAATATAGAGACGTTTCAACGGTCCCTGTAACCATCGAACAAACATCCACCTCTTGCATGAGAAACTTGGAGATTTCGGGAGAATTCTCTGGGCAACCCTTGAACGTGTTATGTTTGTGTTACTTTTTGTTAGTAATTGAACACAGAAATACTACGAAGCAAAAATTAACCATAAACCAGCTTTCTCTTAACGTACTTTCTCAAGGACTTCTTTTAAAAATCCGAACACATCGGGCATTTCAGAAAATTTTAAAACGTTAAGAAACAGAACGAAGGGGCTGAAAGTCCCGGACGGGGTTGTAGGAACTTCGACCACTGCGTTTTGCTAGTCTCATGACAAAACTCGCAAGATTCGGTCACAGTTGCCCTTCATATAAGAGTGGATTTTATTTAAGCAATATAAAACCCCATTTTTAATACTTTTGATCAAGTTTTCAGATAAGTTGCATAGGTTGCATAGTTAGTCGATTCTGCATAGTATTACATTTTCTCACAGGATGAATCTAGTTTCGGTATTTTCTTTTTCTCTCTATTTTATCGGCAGTTCTAAGTCTTACTTCGTTGATACGATCAATGAGCAAATTTAGTAATAAGTTAATTAGGAGAACAACACCCATTAAATAAACAATTTTATAACAGAAACTATTTCTACGTCGCAAATAACCGAGTACCAAACAGTCGACCATCCCCAGGGGTTAAAGAGGCAACAAAATCCCGTCTCTCCTTTTTTTCTGAACCAACTCGAAACGGATACATCGATCTTCCGTTCTAGTCACGAGTCACGACTCTTCGTTTTCTTGCTCCACGAGGAGAAACAGCTCGATAGAGACCTTTGTACGGTGTTAACGACGAACGCGGCTCGTTTCCGTCTGCGTTCCTCCGTCGTTTCAACGGAAACGTAAAAGGATATCGATGTCTCTTTCACGGTTTGATTTTTGTTTCGCCGGCAGTAGCCTCGGGGGCGGGGTGAATTTTTGGGCACAGGGATGAAATGCAGATGAGCGTGTGGAGAGTGGGGAAAACGTTTTTGGCCGCGGAACGAGTTCGAGCGCGATCGTTTGAAGAGAATTCGAACGCTTTTGTAGGAGCCATCGTTGACTATGTGAAGGGGCAGGAGGGTGGGGGAGGGGGGTTGGTAAAAATCGGAGGGTTATACGTTATCTCGCGCGGCTCGACGCTTGCCAAATTGACTTTTCACTCAGAGTTCGACGAGTTGGAAACGAGTCTCTTGATCTGACACGGAACACCAGTCACGCAATTATTCCATGGTACTTCATATAAGAGAAATTCGTAGGGACTAGAACAAAGCGTATGAAACGGAAGTTTCTTTCGCGGTATAAGGTCACTAGGTGAAACGCTTAAACAGTAAAAAGCATCCTTCTTAGGATTCTGCATTTTGTGTACTAATTGCAGTGTTCGTTTCAATTCTAAAATACGGATTACATATTTGCTTTCGATGGTTGTTTCATTTATGTTTGATTGGGTTGGCAAATGATTAATGCGAAGCTCATTTAAACTAATTTATTGCCTACTAACTAAATCTACAGACTACAATTTTATTTTATTTTAAATGTTATTCTGCGGGAACAGTCTCCATTTATGCTCTATGACGGTTACGATCGTTCTGCGCCGCACGAATCCTCTCTTTTTAATGTTCGTGTTTGTTTTTCCCTACTTTCGCTACACGCTAAAGCCGCATCCTCATTCCTAAAGTCTTATTCACAATGTATTCCACGTATCAGTTTTGAAAAAGCCGGAAGTCATAAAAGAGAGAAATCTAGGCTCAAACCAAGATCCTTTCACCGTCAATTGAATTATTCCATAAACAAGAAATGACTGTTTACACGTATAAAACGAGGTTTAATCTAAACAGCTGCTAAGCCACACAAAGATCGCAGGGTTCATTCTTAAGACGTTGAGAATGGTTGAACGTTTTCCTCAGAAACCTCGCGCTATCACCGAAGCAGCGAGCAGCCACTTTATCAGAGAAGCCTGAACGAATAATCCCGCGAAATACTAAGGCGACAAGAATTAGGGTGAGGGCGTTCAGCCCCATAACCACAAAATGGCAGACAACTTTCTTCGTGGCGCAAAACACGATCGATCAAAGCCCATGTTTTCGCGATCTTCCCCCCGCCCTGCCCCAACGGGGGAAGATGAAACGGGGTAACAGATGGTCGGCCATCAGGGTCAAATGAGCGCCGCGCAGAGGGAATGGAACGGAACGGAACGAGGAGCGAGGGTGGAAGAACGTTGTTTATACGAGCATGATGCACGAGGAGGGTTGCTCTCGAGGAGGGGGATGTGCCGACGAAAAGTAGGCGACATACGTCGCGGGACCGGATTCTCTTCTGCTGTTTTGCGAGGTAAAGAGTAGAACAAGAACGAAGCGAAAGCCTCGAAGGAAATGTCAACTTTTTTCATTAAATATCTCGCGCACCGGCGCCCGAGGAAACTGGCTGGCGAGGAGCGAAACAAATTGGTTACGCTTCTCCTCGCTTCCATCAATCGAGTTTCACGATTTCAACCCTCCACCCCCTTGTCGGACGGCTCTGCCTTGGCGTCACGACGCTCGGCTGTCGATTCGAAGATACAGTACAGGTCAAAAGTTTAAGACCAAGGGGTCAACGAAAACAAATTAATTAATTTGTATAATATATGAACAATATTTGCATACCATAAAATTATGTTTTGCATTGTTTTTTTGTCTTAACACTTAACCAATCAAATGGGGAGATCTCTCATTTTTTTCTGTGTCATTGATTCTATTTACTTTTGTTATTAGTTAGACTTGAACTAGTGTCGTTCACAGTTCGTCAAATGCATTTTTTGCTCTTCCAAATTACAATTTTTAATAAATTCAACTCCAGTTCAAGACTAACTAATAACAAAAGTAAATAGAATCAGTGACAGAGGAAAGAATGGGAGATCTCCACGTTTGATTGGCTAAGTGTTCAATTTTTGTCCTCTACTGTACATACATGATAAAAATAACAGAGATTTAACGTTGCGCGATCGTCTTAGAATTGGGACACAACGCAAGGTAAAGGAAGCAATTGCTCGACGAATTAGGCATATCATAATTAATTTACAAATTTCCGCCGTAACTAGAATGTTATTAATTATTTCGTTGGATGGAAAGGGTAGTAATAACGTTAATATTGAATGTTTGCCGCGTGCGTTAAACGGGACCGTGTATCAACCCCGTTAACCACCATGTACACGGGATCTTCGTTATTTACGCATAAATTTCATTATGAAGTTTCATAAATCCCACCGCGTCGAGGATCTACGAAACCGTGAAAATTGTTTACACGTAAATTAATAAAAAACTCTTCGTACACCATGCTAGAGCACCAGGCTAGTTTACCTCGAATATTACTTCCTTCGGGTTCCACGAAACTTCCAAGGGTACACGCAACGTTCTTCGTGTTGATTTAGTTTTATAAAGTATGAGTGCGAATGCGTGTGGTCGAACGTTGGTGTGAGTGTTGATGTGTACGGTTTAAATATGCGAAAGGACGATCTTGAATGTCTGGTGATATATGATTGTTATGGGTGAGAGCGAGTGTGTGTGGATGGGATTGTGAATTAGAGAACGAGAGAGTGAGCGCAGCGAATAGAGCGAGCTCGCGAGTACACAATAAAGAAAGAGAAAATACGTAAAGAATTAGTCGAGCGTGCTAATATTTCTTTATATTATACTTTTATTCGTAAACGTACACTATTATCAATTTACAAGTGTTGTAATTTACTCACACTTCCATTCCACCATTTATTTTCTCTCAGCGTCAAGATCTGATTATTGCAGAAGGTTAACTCTAACATTGAGTTAGTTTCATTCCTCAACGAACCTAATTTCTTCTCTGTTTTACCATTGTTCTGTGCGCGTTCTTTGTTTGTTCGCGTGATTCTGTACACAAACGAACGAACCTACACCCGTGGAGAAATAAAAAAATAAATATTTCACTTCGACAATCCAATCATACGAAAGCAAAAGTCGACGAGTTCCGCCTACGATTTCACAAAGTAAGACCCCGAAGAATTCCGCAAGAAAAGGGTCTCGAGTAGCTCGTTCACCCTCGAGCGTACTCGAGCCATTAATTAACAGCTGCATTATAAAATCGCCCTTACCTCGATTCCATTTCAGGGATAAGGGTGATTTTGCTTGAAACGAGGCTACGACGTTTTCCTAATCGTCTGTATATTACAGAGAACACCCCAACATGGATTTACATCGTGGTTGTTGTGAGTGTGAGTGTTGGTTTTACGCGTACCAGAGGGAAAGCGAATTTAATACTATACTACAAAAACCGATTAAAATGATCAATTCGTAATTTTTCATAGAAACTTTGTAAATTTTTTAATTATTCATCCCATTCTATCCACGAGTTGTGAGGTGTGCGTACAATGTTCTCAATTATTAAATAACCTAAACTAGAATCTAACCCAAAGCTTCTAGAGAACGTCGACGTTTCCTTTACTAATTAAGAAAGTAAGATGTAGCAATTAATCGAATGAAAAATCAATGAAACAAAATATTATCTATTAATAATATACAGTAGGGGATAAAAGTTTGAGACCAAGAACTCAATGAAATTAAATTAATTAATTTACTAGAAATAACACGATAAACAAAATTTGTATTCTATGCTAATCAATAAATAGTGTTCCACCACAATAACAATAAAAATAAAATAATATATGTAAAACTATATTTTACATTGTACTTTCGTCTTAAATTTTTACCCGCTACTGTACACTACACTTTCTACAAACATTCGATAACTTCATGCTGCTCGACGGATGACAACCAAACCCCACCATCTGTTTCGATGAAAGATAATTACTCAGATGATACTCTTTTTACGTAATCCCGTTGCTTTGAGAAAACGGCACGGTTAACGACACGTTTAATCGGACAATGAGCCGCGAAAGCAACAAGCCCGGCTGCGGTTGTAATGCAGCACTCTATGCCGCAGCCTAGGCAGTGACACGGCCAGGATTATGGCGTCCAGATAAGGACGATGATGGCGCGCTTATCGAACCTCTGATCTCCGTGTGTGCATGGGAGCGGAGCGGCGTGCTGGCCGAGATAACATAGCCGCCCCGTTGTTGCAACGTCGTTACAGTTGCAAAAATACAGTGACGGGTTGAATGACGTCATTGCACAGAACGCTTCCGGTTAGGGTCGCTTGGGAGTCGGTCCAGGATGATTATCGTACGAACGAACGAAAATATCCGTTTCCAGTCATTGTCTATGCACGTTAACTGTTGTGACTTAAGAAATTGATAACCAAAGTACAACTTAACGTAATTTAATTAATATAATACACTTTGGTTTAACGACAAACAAAAGAAAGTAATGAGTGTCACGCGATTTTATAGCGATTTCCCCGTCAGGCCGCGCGCACAGGTATCCTGGGACAGCAATGCGAAGGCAATACTGGCAAATTAGAAATTACTCGATGGAAATTTTAAAACGTATTAGGGCCATCATTGTTTATCATAGTGGATGGTATTTCTGTTCGAAATGGAATGTTTATATAGACATTCATTCAACACGTTAGGCCCTTTACTATCATATTTTATACTGTCAGTCACTGGTGACTGACGCGGCCTGAACGGAAAAGTCGGTGACTGACGTGGCACTCAACGTGTTAAGCAATTCCACATTTGGCACACGACGACTCACAACCGATTTCTAAAATTCTCCAAGAAATAAGTGAATGAGTGGAACGAGTTGCCGCACGGTTTAGGCACGTGTTAAGCGACGTCTTCATCAAGTAGAGTCGTGATGCAAATGGATTAAACGAACAATCGCGGGATACGAAAGTTGTTGCGGATTTGTTTCACGGTTCGCGGAGCTGGCGATGAAAGGAGACGATGAATCGGAGGAAGGAACTCTAAGGAACGTCGTAAAGGGTGCATATAGGTGAGCCTGGAAATTATACCGTGATATATCGGGCGGCGAAATTCGCCGGGGGCCGACAAAAGGTCGGCGCGAATAAAGGAATCGATGGAGTTTGAAATTTGGATGGAAGCCAATTTACGACCGCGTGAAATATGGAAAGGGAAGATTTACAATTGCACGGCGTGGCTGACGTCGACAAATCGCCGGCGATACTGGATAAAAATTAAATAAACGTGTCCCGAATGAGTGGTCGTATATCAACATCTAATGACCGGGTTGTGTAATTCTTTGAACGTCAAAATGAAAAAAAGTTCTTTCTCCAGCCGACTCGTACATATCTCTCTGCTTCTATTTTCTGCATGGAAAACATAGATATTTAATCTAGAGTGGTTTAATAAAACTATACGAACACCAGCATAGCCCTGGATTTCTTTTGACGTAGGCACTGTATTATAAAATATCCTTTTATCCTATTTCAATGTCTTCATAATCCACAGTATCCGTTTGAAATGCTTCTATTTTCCACAGCTCCGCTGGTTCCTTCAGCGTCGTCTTGTGCAATGCCTTCCGGTGGTATTATGAAGCAAGAAGACAGGCAGAGAAAGAGAAAGAGTCGGAGAAGCGGCGGGGGGACGTTGGGTTTTCAGGGGTGAGCATTTTCACGGCAATCGCGGTAATTTCCCTGAGGATAGAGCCGTGCCTTTCGCGTTCGCCGCCGCCCAGAGCCGGCCAGACTTATGCTAATTAAACCGGGCGACCGCGTTGAAAGAGATAAACTGGGAAAAATGAAATACGTCCGCTTGTTTTGTCCGTGAACGACGATGGCGCCATCCAGCGACTCAAGCTCTCCTCCGCTTCCGGTTAATGGCCACCGCGAAGGTGTCCCTTTGATTTCCAGCCAGCGAAAATCGGAGCGCGTGCTTTTCGCGTTAATATTCAGCTTCGTCCGTATCTCAGTTAACACGTTGAATGCTACGCTAGTTTTACAGGGTTCGCCCGTGGCGCAACGATGAATTTTTTACTATACGATACATATAATGTTGAAATATTAACAAATAAGTTGGTGTGTAACTATTTTTAAATGTTTTATACTGCATTCATTTCTTCACACCATTGCATTAACCCTAAAATCCCTGAGTGGGGTTCCTTAAACCCATCAATTGAAAAACCTTAAATTAGAATTATTTTTCTTTTATAAAAAGTTTTCTTAAAATTATTTATTGTTGCGTACACATATGTTAAAAAGTTCCCGTTGCCATGTATAAAAAATCAGTAAGCATACGAGCAGTATAACTGACAGCTATCGGAAAATAGTAATAAATTGACTGTGCGTACTCGAGCCATTAACTAACAAACTGCATTATTTTGCGTTTGACAAAGAGCGACGAATTTATGTCCATCTACACGTATTTAGAGTGGAACGTCTCAACTTGGTTTGCCGGACTGTCTTAGCTGCACAGGTCATATGTAAAGCGAGAAATCGCGGAGCAAGAAATGGTCACGTCTCGGGAACGCAATTAACGAGACTAGAGAGTGGACACTGGACCAGAGACGGGACGCGGTTAATTTCGAATCGAGGCGAAAAGGCTGGGATCAAGGGAGGGAAACGGCTCGTGCACGGTCAATATTTTAGTTAGTGAAATTAAATTTCCCGACCGGCCACGCTCGTACGAGCCCGCTGTCGATTTCCGCGAGTTACCGTTTCCGTCCTCGTCCCCTCGTTTCCACAATTTTAATTCTGCGGTGACGAAAGAAGCCGGCGAATCAAACAGGAAGTCGTAGCTAGAAATTACATCGCCTCCAAGCTGAGAACGTGAGTTCCATGGTCTCGATGGCACTTAATTCCCGAAAACCTTCATTAAAACACATTGAGTGCTAAATACTCTCGATCGACGTGTCCCAAGTGGACGGCATTCTATTAGCAATTGTATTGTTCTAAATGAGAGCGAGGAAAAATTAACAAACGCATATACGCGTGCATAATCCACGTGACTATCTTTCGCCAGAGATGCATATACGCGACCATAGCAGTTAAAGGGTCAATTTAGCATCTCTTTCGTAATCCCATTTTTGGTTTCACGGACCGAGTTGGTTAAGGAATCATTTAAAACTGTCCCTTCGCGTGTGGCTGGTGATTGTATTTTAGAGAAGCAAACTGTTGGTTAAATAATTCTTTAACGGGAGAGGTGGTCGCCGCGTTCAGAAACACAGCTCATTGAATGAAGATTAATCTCGCTTCCGTTGGGAAATACTTTTGGTAAGCTACCGGAGACAGCGGCCTTGGGCAAAGAATCGGCGAGCAGGAAGTTATTCTTTATTTAAATTTGAAGGTCCTTCCGCGGCAGCCAGTCTCTCTTCTTGGGTAGAAAGAAATTTTTTGGGTAAGAACCGTGTAAAGAGAAGGTACGGGCGAGTACTGAACGTTGTTCATAATGTAGAGCCGCCATCTCTACGAGGTACTCCGTTCGTTACTCCATCTTTCGGGAAATGTAGCACAAGCGCATAGATTCAGGCTCTTTAAATGTTTTAAACATAATTGTTCAGACGGTATATCATTCGCTTAATTCACTCGCCAATGTTTGCTTTGTTCTCACTGTGTATTTGCTTTGTTCTTATTGCATCCACGCAGAAGTTGCCATCGCTTGTGCAAACTGATGCTATCGTGAAGCACCGTATGTTTGTGTTCCCGCTTAAATGTTCACAACTAAATTAGTTAGCTGAAGGATGGCGACAAATATTCGAACGGAAGTGAAAATATTAAACAATTGTAAATGCAGTGGCAAGCAAATATTGAAAATGTTTGCATAGATCTAATACAATGTATAATATCTAAAGTTTTATCACAACTTTTCTAGCAGCAGGATCTGAATGCTGTTAACTGTTTAACACCGTTCTTACCGCTGCAAGCAATTTCCGAGAAATAATGCTTGTAGTTTAGCTTTTAACTGTGAAAATTAATAACGAACAACCTTTTTTCACAGTTTTTATCGCGCAAAACCATCTGGCGAGAACAAACAATGTCCATCAGGCACACAATCTAAGAAACTAAGCAAAGGACCGAGATGGAAGTAAAGAATAGCGTTGCGATATCGAAACAAGACCTTTCTCCAATCCCTTTTCTTCGAAGGTACACAGTAATTAAAACACCTATCTCGCCGGCACACTAGTTGGCTTCCATAGATCGAATCGTCCACATCGAATGACCCATCTCCCTCACCGATTCGTGTCTCGAACGTATCTTCGTGCGTCGCTGCCATCAGCAACGCTGGCCTACTTTCTTATCATAATTGTCCCGCCTTAGAGCCTTTATGATCCGGTAATACCATCCAATCTGCCGCGATTACTCTTGCAGGAGCCACGAAATTGAACGAATTAAGGTACACGTCTCCGGCAGGGGTTGAAGGAGCCCCACCCACCCTCGTCCTCTAACCCGTATCTCTCATTTACACCAGCGCGTGTATGGCCTCCTCCCTCCTCCTCTTCCTCCTCTCTCACGCCCTTCTCTGCCCTCCACACCCTTTCTCGCCTCCGTGCAGCCTGGAAAGCTATACGAGTGGCATAAATTTAATACGGTACACGCCAAGGGAGGTGCCATACGTCCGACCCTGTTAAGGTTGTCTCTCTCGAACCCGTCGCGTATGCTTTAGCCTCGAGCTGCTCTTCTCCCTTTGCCACCTCGAGTGCCTTATCCCTTCGTAATGTTAAATTAAATAATTTATCGCGTGGCTCTAGCCTGGACCCGGCCGGCAAACGGCCCCTATGATTTATGGGTCGAGTCGCAGCGGTGAAAAGGACCGGTAGGCTGAATTTATTTCGTTAAATGATCAACCTCTCCTGTATCAGTAAGGGATTATAAGTAATTGAATACCAAGGAAATAGAGGGCTACTTTTATTGGGGAAGTGGCGGGGTTTTAGGGCTAGAGTGTATTGGTATAAGTAAGTCGTAAAGTACGTTAATGAAACAGTTAAGGTTTCCTTTTCTGAATGGGGTTGAAGAGTATTTACTGATTTCTTTCTTTACCACGTCTTTTGTTTATTAGTATTGTTAGAACTGTGGGAAAAACTGTTTTTCTTTCTGAGGAATCTTTCGCAATAATTTTTTGGAACTTTTCTTTGGAGAAAAACCCTTCTTTTTCATTCTTGTTTCATTATTTTCCAGTCTACCATTATTTTTTGAATTCTTCGTTTTTTGTAGTATTCCATTTAAGTATTTGCTCAATTACTTCTTTATTGAAAATTATATTTACACTAATCTTTGCTTGCTAATTATCTCTCATGCATAGTAACACATTTCTTAGAAACTTTTGGTGACTTAAAAAATATCTGCATATATATATTTGTTAAGGGATTCGAACTCAGGACTTCGGGGTGGTAACCATTGACAATATCTACTTCACCACTGAAATCCTACTACATTCACGTCTACTATATAAAGCGACTTCACGAATTAAAGATTATATTTTCCTCCCATAAAATTACACCTTTCTTTCACCTCCCTGACCACCCCTTATAATGACGAATGAAATCGCAAATTCCGCGCGTTCAGCACGTCCGATCCGTCTGACCTCTCCTCTCTTTATTGTTTACATTTCTCCAGGCGCACCGTCGCGCGCCGTTTGCGTCCCGACGCGTCTTTGGGAAACGGGCGCGTGTCTCGGGATGGCGTTCAGGGGGAGGGTGGGGTGGTGTGCACGACGACAAATGGAGATTATTCGGGGCTGCGAACAAGGACGCGACGATTCCTTACGATTTTCCGAGTCGTTGCCGTCTTCCCCGGCGAGGATAATCTTTCGCTCGATCTCTGGGATTACCGTTAACACCCGCTTCCCCGTTTCTGCAGTTTAAACCGTCGACGAAATACTCCGCATCCGGCGGCAAGAAAAGAGGTTCCCAGGGAAACGGAGGCCGCTGAACCCTTCACGCGTAACCCCATGCATTGAAATTTAGTTACGCGCGCGCGAGAGAACCTCCCTCTGTAATTGGATCCACGCTTGGCTCTACTGCTTCTCCTTCGCGCCGGAAATTTTATCGATTCCCGGTTCCTCGGGCGCGGAATCTTGATTCACCGTGGTCCGTGTTTCGCTTTAACGCGAGATTCTGCGTTTTCTTATTTTCGAACGGAGAGAGGACAGTGTTTAGGGTAAGTGGATTTTGGAACGTATTGGGTGTAGAAACATTCTTTCGCAGGGTGATGCTGTGCTGTCTGGAAAGCGATGGCAACGTTGACATCTCGTGAAAATGCTTTTGTAACACCACACTCTCGTTTTATAAAATTAAACGGTGATATAATATAATCATTTTGGGACACTGTAGAATTTATTTAATTAGTTAGTTAGAATTAATTAACATTTTACCGTCCGCGAGTTTATTAATTGGCTTTTCGCATGCTTCGTTTGTAAATTTTATAACGTTCCTTTATACGGGGGTAACACGTTTGTGAGCGATATCATATGTATATTGTAAACAGATATTAAAATATTAATTTCAAAAGAATAATTTGAATTAGATAAAGCTCCTATTATATTTCGTCGAAAGGTATTAGCAAAATAGAATAACGTTCGAAGCGACGTTAGAGCAATTTACATTCGTTAGAATTCTGTTGATATCGTTGAAATGTCTGAATAACATGGAATATATCGTGAAAGGTAATATAGATAGGGTTAGATTCTATCCAAACAAATTTTGACATCTCGTAACTCGTTGATCTTGCGTTAAGATAAGATGGAATGTCCTCAGAAATAGTTCGATATTTGCTGCTTTTGAATCGCAACCGCTTTGGATCGTGACCAATGTTTACGTTAAACATGCTCCCTCGGTGGTGACGAAAGACCCGAAACGCTGTTACGCTAGCGTTAATTCCCTTTTTGACGATTTAACGCGCGGTTAAACGTTTGGACTGGTTAACCACAGGAATTTACGGTCGAGTCGCACGGGTCTCCGAGATTCTGAGGTGAAATTGGCGACCAACTCAGAGCTGCGGGATTCTGAGCCGGATCCCCGTCTCGTTAAGCAGCATACCTGAGGATGTCTATGTCGAATCGGTGGTTACCTTCGCATCTTAAACTAAGAAGATTGAAACGCAATCTTCTTTGTCCTTTTGTCGGAAAAATTCGTCGAAAACTTGCTTAAACTTTCCTATACCTACGTAAATGATTTCTGTTGTTTCGTTATTGTTATTTTTATTATAAGGTTATTAATATAAGGCAAGGGGGTAGCAAAGGAGGAAGAATAGGTAGATAGGGAGATTGAATGGGATAGCAAATAAAGGAATGGAATACAATATATCTTTATATCCCGTTCGTAGATTATTTGTTTCTGGTTTGATTTTAAAACCAGAAGCTTTGTTCTACTCTCTGATAATTATGGTTTCCTCACTAGGTATATTTATCCCTTCACGTGAAAAACACTATCCGAGGAACCTTTTATACCAACGAGTCTGCTCTGTTATTAATTCAGATAATTGACGTTTCACAGTATTTTCTAACACGTGTGACATTTTCTCTGCTCGTCTATTCCTCGTTGACAGTACAAACGAAGCTTAATCGGTCTCGAATGCGCGAACGATCCCTCGGCACAGCTTTTGTTCCCCCAAACTAAAGCGAATTCTTTTCCACGACGGATGAAACGATCCGGATGCCGCTTCTTTCAACGCTGCCGAACGCGTCGACCGCCGCAGCAAGGTGGATGCAATTCTTTGTCCCTCTGTTCCCCTCTCTCCGGTGACGAGTTTCAACGTTCTTCTTCCACCGGCCATTAAATTTTCGACGGCGCGCCGCGCTTTTTCTCTGCCCGGCGCCGTCTCCGGGGCATCACGGAAAATCGAATTAAACCCTCGCCGCGGACAGGATTTTTCTCCGCTGAAAACACCGGAACCGAGCGAAAAATGCCTGGCAAAAAGCGCTGGTTGGTCCTCGAGCAGCTCTTCCTCATCGTCGCCACGGAAATGCTTCTGAAATCACGTTCGCGGCTCGCTGTTGCTTTGTACTTGGCATTCCTGCGATTTCCCGGACTGAAATTGCTCATTATTCTTTAAACACACTTTCAGATTTTTCTAGTCACCGTACTTAAACGATTGTGCATGCGTCGCGTTGGAAAAGCTCGCTCACAAGAATAGCGTTTTACGCTTGTTGCACGTTGCATGTACAGTAGCAGACAAAAGTTTAAGACCAAATTTAAGCGATTAGAAAAATGAGAAGTGGGGGAGGAAAATGTACAATTCAAAGGTGGAGGGAAATGTTCGGGAAATGGAATTTACTGGCAGAAGGGTGGTGGTCCCCCAGGTGGGTTCGGCTCTGACTCAAGGAATTTGCGATAGTGAGGCCCAGCACCAGTGGCTATAAACCAATGCCGGTTTCCACATCGAATATAAACGATTATCAATCCCTAACGCTAATGTACGTTTCAGTTGTGACGAATCGCGAAAAAGCTCGTTCTATCTCCTCCAAATGACACGCCTCCGTCACGGTATCGTCGTAACCTTAACGACGAGCGAGATAAGATCGAACGAACGAACGCTTTCGTGAATCGTGGGGCCGGGTAACGGGCAAGATCGAACGACACCGGGCAATAAAGCGTAAACGGTGGCCGGATATTACCCCAGCTTAGAAGCTTTAAACAAAATTAGTCGGCCAGCTCCCAGCGGAGTGGCGCTCCTGGCTAAGGGAAAATTCGGGGGACGCGCGGAGAGATCAATTTCGCCGTAGTTTCAAAGTGAAGCCTATTAAATTCCGGAGCCGCGTCTCTGGAGAGGCTCAAAGGAGCACTGCTCTGACTATACTCACTTCGTTCCTCTCTCTCTCTCTCTCTCTCTCTTTCACCTTCAGTCACTCCCTCTGTCTTTGTCTTTCTCTCTTGGCGTACATATAAACATGAGATTGCCGCAACGCCTGCAGCAGGCAGAGGAGAAATTTGTAATCGGATAACACTTCGATATAATTGCTGCTGCCTTGGTGTCGTTGCTGCCGCCGCGCGTCTACCCTTCTTATATAATATATGCTTGCTTATCCAATGGGGTTAACGTTGGATTCGTTTCGAGGAAGTTGAAGAACCGAGAGATTCTGCTTTTAATTGCTTTATACGTTGCGATATATACGTTTCGTGGTTTCGGTACGATACGAGGGAGATTGTGGGGCTGAAGATAAGGTGAAATGTTGAAATAGTCTCTTTTAAGAAATAGTCTCTCTTTAATGTTGAAAAACTTTTTAATGTGTCATTTAATTTTGACCGTTAGAGATCAGCGGTTTTAAATGTTGAATGAGGTATAAATGTTATTAAACGTAAATTTTACTGAGCTATTCCGGCGCAGTTAGTCTACATTTAAGCGTCTTATCTCGAATCTAGTTTAATCCTTTATTGGTTTAATCCTTTTAAGTTTAATCCTTTCTTTTATTGCACTAAACCTTCTTATTTCAGATGAACTATTATAATTACCTTTTATTCTATTATGTACACACTAATAGGTTTATATCCGTAAAATTAGTAAATAATACACATGTTCATTGTACGAGTACTAGATAATATTTCGAATCTAACCTGATCTAAAGTTAGCCCAAACCTAATACATAATTTAAATCTACCCAAACCAGATTGAAACTTAATTTGTTCTTAATTCTAATGCGATACAAGCTTAACACAGTTGTTGTCGCGACGAAGCAATGATTTTTTTCAAGTTTTAATCTCTTTTATCTGTGTTACATCGATCTAGTCGGTCATAATTATTTTTCACTATTATTTGAGGAATCTTTTAAAAAGATCTTTAAAATGTAAACGATCCGCGGAATTTTTCATACATTTTCAAGTGTTTAAACAGCGATGTTCAGGATGTGGAAGTTTCAGTCTCCATTTCTCTTTCCAGATGCGTTCGGTTCTCATTTATTTCCATGGTGCTTTTATTTCTACCATTTCCCCCCGCCCCTTAGCCCATGGTCGCATTAAAACCATGCGCTTTATCGAGTCACATTATTCGAAAAATTCTCCACAATCCATCCCCTACTTTGTCGGCCTTTAATCACTCGTCTGCCTCGATTTCAACGTTCTTCAACGTTCGCAACGCACGCACGTATCCATCCAGTCCGTGGACGAATCAATTTCCCGTCGATAATCAACAGAGAATTTGTCTAATGCCAGCGTTGAGAAACCGACGATGTTCCTGTAACGAAACAGAAAAACATGCCCCGCGGAGGCACATACAGAGGACCAATAAAAGAAAAACCCTCAAAAAACAGAAACAGAAAAATGGAGAAAGGGAGAGAGCGAGAGGTTGGACGGGGGGGAGGAGGCCCGTTAAAAATAACGAGTTCGTTAGAGGTGGTCGTTCGTGGGGCTTATCCGAACCAGCCACGGCCATCGAATGGAGTTCGACTCGTGCCGCGGCCTGGTAGTGATTTAAATCGAGTTACAACGTCGATGGAGTTTTATTAAAACAAGAGGAAAAGCCAGCCACGAACGGAGAACGGAATCTTTCTCCGTTTTCTTTTTTCCTTTCTCCTCGACCAGTGTCTCGGTGGCTTTCAGTTTTTACGCGACTTCCTGTTGGACCGTTTCAATTATCCCGTTAATTTTCAAGGGTCGAAAGAGGGCACGAGTTTAAAGGGTTGAAAAGTGGCGCGGAAATGTTCGCCCGCGTCCTCGACGTTTCTCGAACTTAGGAACGAAGGTATTACGGACCTCGAAAGGGTTGAAACTTTGCCGGGGCAAACGTTCGAGTGTCTCGAGCTCGGGAATTCGCGAGTGAACTTCCGTCTCGATTTCAGCGGAGTATTGTTTGACTAACGCAGACGATTTTCATCGAACTCTTTAATCGTCGACGAGTGCTTCGTTCTCGTCGCTTGTGGATTTTGGCGACGGAAGTAGCGTCGGAAGGGTGTTTCATCTGTTAATCGCGCAAGAACCGGTTACTTCCTCGGGAAGACTAACGATGTTTCGAATATAATAATTTAGTTCTTCAGAAACTCTTTGCTTTCCTAAATAGGCACTCCTTCGTCACGTTAGTCCTTTGCGTTCCTTTGTCGAGTGTGACTCGACGTCAGCTTTTATCACAGTAACTTCTATGTCGACACTTTTAAAGTGCCATTTTAAATACAGTGGCGGACAAAAGTGTAAGACCAAAGAGTCAACGAAATTAACAAAAATATAAGCTACAACAAAGCTTGAGAGCTATATTTAATATAATTAATAAAAAGATTAAGTATCACTCAAGGAATTGTCCTTTGAAGTAAATTTCAAATAAAGCGCCCGAAATACTAGAAAATTATTGGCAACAAGATTGAAAAATAATTCAGAGTGCAAAGAGTTAATATTAACAGAAACTAAAAATTAACTTAACCAAAATTAACCAAAAATAGAAGTGTTCCTGCGAATCTTTCATTTTATTCACGAAACACCTAATATTCTAATTAAACCTGATTTTCCTTATACCTTCTTTCCAACAATTCCAAGCTGCAAATCAATCAAACTTTACAGTCAGAACAATTTACTCCAAAAGCTTCTAATTCCAATTTCCTGACGCCGGTCTTCGGGTGTCGTAAAAAGGGAGACGATTTTCGCGAGCAGAAAGAAAAGACGAGGCGAGAAGCGAGCAAGCCCGACGTCGCTGGAGACGTCACGACGGGGAAACGCGACGACTGCAGAACGACAGGGCTGCAGACGAGTAGAAATTCAAGGAGGCAAGCAGCCGGAAAAATGTGGACCCGGTCCGGTCGATCGACGCGCTCTTAAGAAGATTACGCTCCCCATCGCCCCCCGCAGTGGCGCGTTCAAGGGGTAGGCGGTGCGGGGGGTCGGCCGCAGGAGGATCCTTCAGAGACTTACTGGCCTTATGAAACTCATGCTCGACCACCGTCTCTCGATTTCATGGGAAACAGAATCCCTGATCTTCCCGATCGCGTTTTTCGCGTATCGCGAGCGGTCTGTGTGCTACGTCCTCGATGAAATACTTGCGAGCGGTCGTTTACCGAGGACGTTCGAGCAGGATGATCCTCGAAATTCTGTCGATTACATTTGGAAATGTATTTTCAAAGAATCTTCAGAGCGCAGCTTCAGTGAACGTTGCGAACTCGGTGGGTAACGTTCAGATCGTTGTAATGGATGGGGATTGGCAGATTTTTAGATATTTAGTATTCGCGAGCGATAATTTGTAAATATTATATGGATTCGTTTAATGTTATAGGTTGTTAAACGTTGTATATTGCACAAAATATTATACATTCTTAACACTTTGCCAACTGAATGGGGAGATCTCCCATTATTTCCTCTGCCATTGATTCTACTTACTTTTGTTATTAGTTAGTCTTCAATTAGTGTTGAATTTATCAAAAATTGTACTTTGGAAGTGTATACAATATACTTGTTGAAATGTTAACAGCACTAGCTCAAGACTAACTAATAACAAAACACATTCGGTTGGTTAAGTGTTAAGTCACTGCATCTTACTCTACCAAGAGCATTATGGAGCTCGATATGGTCATTAGTCACTTTTGTTTTTGAATCAATCTTTATTTATTCGCTAACGCCTGAGGTGCAAGTGACGCTCTCTTTAACAAAAATTAAAACACTACTCGAGTACACAGAACGACTCAAGAAAACACTCATGTAGGTAGCTTCCAAAGTGACGATTGCCTGTCGAACGTCCAGGGTGACAGAAACAAGGGAAAACATTCTGCGAATCAAGCCTATCCTCTCTTTCTTAGCGACGACATTACACCAGCGGTGGCTGAAAATAAAGGGGTATACCTACAAGGGCGAGGGCGAGGGCGAAAGGGATGGGGAAAAATGAAAGGGGCCGAAGAAACCCCGTGCGCGCTGATTGCGTTGGCCTTAATGTTACTCGACTCCGGCAGATAATTCGGTCCCCTTTTATCGAGCGTTCCGCCGCGCCACCACCGCCGCTTCCGCCGCCGCCCGTAATCCGAGCCGCATCTCCCGCTTTTTAAAGTGACCCACGGCCAACTCCGGCCCCCGGGGGCTTTCATTCCCCTAATGCACGCGCAACTTCCATTCGGTTCATAATTTCGCGAAAATAACGCAATATCGCCGAGTGGATCTCTCGAACGACCGCGGTCCGCGAGCTTCGCCGGCTGGAATCTTCCATTAACTTTTTACGAACCGCCCCCTCCCCCTCCCGTTCCCCTAGACACCGCAAACCCCAACGTCTGCAAGGGAAACCCGCCTCAGAGGGGAGTAAACGCAGCCGTAAACTCGACGATAATCGTTCGGAACGACTTCGACGAGCATCCGAGCGGGGACGTCGATTTTAATCGCGACTCGACTCGCTCGTGGGTGGATTCTTCCTGTCTTTTCGGCTCAGACCGTGGCGGGGGCGGTCTCTTCCTGCCTTCGCCGCTTACGAGGGTGCGGCAGCGTCCTCTTCGACGATCCACCGTGATTCCCGGCGGAAGTTGGAGTACCGTCGAGATATTAAAACTTGTAGAACGAACAGGGAAATTGGGTCTGGTCGGGTTCCCGAGAAACGAACGTCTGGCTGGAGTAACGGGGTAATCGATCGGAGAACGAGTTATGATCGATTGGCTGGAAAATTGGGGAAGTTTACGCGTGTCGAAGGACGTCAAACGTCAGCCATTCTTCGAACCCTCCTTTCAGGACCACGGAGGTTCGCTTCAGGGTGAATGAAAGAGGAGGCGGAAGATCAAAGGGGGCACTTTTACTGTTCTCGGTTCACGTGGAAGAGTCGAGAAGTGTTTCCGGGCGATCAAATTAGAAAGAATCGTGGTAGGTGTTATTCGATGAGGATAATTTAGATGTCAAATTTGAAAATTTTTGTAGGTGGAACACTGTGAATGGGGCTTTAGGTATTGATGTGTGGCGAAAGGGGGGAAAAACAAAAGAAAGCAAGGACGTTGCAAATTGCAAAGAGACGATTCGGGCTGTGTAAATCGTTTGAGACCGTGATGTAATGTAAACCGTAGAATAACCTATAAAAATAGAACCTGAGAGTAATATGCAGATAAGTTAACAGATAATAAATTTAGTTTAAAGAGTGTTCCGCATTAACCCATTCGAACAAATTTTGTTTTTCAATTTGCCTGTGTTTTGTGGGACGCAATTATGTGAGCAATGTCGGCGGATCTATACGCTTTCTCAGTCGGCTGCCGTTAAAATTCATCGCGCTTTCACCGCAGCTTCTTTGAAATTCTCATGCAAGTCGAGATGGAGACACGGAAACAGAGTCAACGTAGGTGCTGTCGGTGTAATGTATTAGAATATTCAGGTACAAATAGAATAGGATGGGACGTGGTTCCTCGACGTTCCGTATTTTGCGCCGACGAGCTCGAGATGCTCCAGACACGTTGCTTTTACGTGATCGTTCAGTCATCATGATTCGACCTGTTTGCAAGTCGCTGTTCGAGCTTTCGAAAAGGGCAATCATGTTAATTTTAATTCCTGGTTATCAAGGAATCGTACATAATTGATGTTACAATTTGCGTAAATGTATGGCAAATATAAATTAGATTGTGTCATTCGAACAAAGTACAGAGAAGTGTAATTCATCAATACGTACCCCCTCTCTAAATAAACAATATTTGTTTATAATACTTTCTTTGATCACTACAAATAAGTGACAAATTTAGAAAAAGAAAGAAGTAAGCAATCTATTTAAAAATTGCAGATTTTACATCGTTCGAATCCTTTTGAACTTATATTTAAATAATATTAAATCATTAAGTGCACGATTAATTGCACAGTTAATTTTATATCCTTCGTGAATTTTAGTAGCTTGGAAACTCAGTAAAAGTACGCGTTGGAATTTTTCTTTGACTTCGCGTACATTTAAGGAACTGTCCATGAAATTACAACAGCCCCCGTATCTTAGTTTCGTCCTCGAAGGAAAAACTTGCGATTACGGCCGCGTCTCTAAGTCATCCCGACGCGAGCGTTATTCCATTCACGTGGGTCAACGTAGCTGCTTAAAGTTGCGCGACGCTGTTACGAGGACTCGTCGATGAAACGCGGGAACTTCATTAAAAAGCAGGAATAATGAGCTTGGCTCGTCGGCCCAAGGGCTGGAGATTCTTTAAATTCCTGTTTTTCAATTACGAACCGCCTCTCCGCGCCGCGCCGATGCGAAGCTATCGATCGTTTCCATCATCGAGAGTTGTTCATTCAATTATCTTTATTTTCAATTAAAAACATTTTTAGTTGATTACACACAGCGGCTTGATTTCGACCGTTAATGAGTACAATAAAACTCAGCGAGAAACGGTATGGGAGCGGATTATATTTTAAAATATCAGGTTTTAGTCGTGATCGAACTTTTAATAAATAAATCGTGCTGTAGCGTTGACTGTTCAACACTCGAATACCTTTTCCCCGTAGTCGCAATTTTTCGAGAATAGATATTTTGAAAACGTTTGAATACGTTTTATCACTGCGATATTTGATTATTATTACCATTGCTGTCATGTTTGTTATTGTTGAGGTAGAACAATATTTATTTGTTATTCGTCGAAAACTCCACGTATTAAAAACATTGGGAAATAATGGATTGATTCCCTTTTCCCGGACTGTTTTATAGGTATGACGTCTTCTTACGGTTTGGGGACGTGACTAATACTCACAGTATATAAGTAAGCACACTGTCACCGCATTTTCAGTTCTTTGTTAGAGTTCTTATTGTGCTCCTGTCTTGTAGACATTACTGAGAATATCATTTTACTAAATGTATATAATTATTTACATAATGGTTTTTTTCACGAGTTTCTCTGTTCAGAAAGAGAAGGAAAGTGAAAAGGAAAACGAATGGGAAACCGAATGTTTCATCCGGATCCTGCTAGTGGACTCATCGGTAAGGCTACCTAACATGCTTATGCCTTAGACACAGGTATAGGAAGGGACAAGTCAGAACTCGTATATATAGAAACCGCGATGGACACGAGCAGTTGCGAGAAAGGACATCGATTGATCCCTCTTAGTGGCGAGAGCAAAAAGGTCGCCACACTTTTATTTCACATAATCCCTCAACAGTTATGACATGAAATTTTTTTAAATCGGTACCTAATACTTTAACCAAATGTCGAAATTATTTCATGAGATTATTCTGAGCTTAAGATGTTTACTAGAATTTTGCGCGAATCAAAGATAGTTATTCTATAAGCATGCAATCTTTCTCTTTTCGTGAAAACCTCTAGCACGATCGACGCTGAAATGGAACATGGTTTACCACGGAAGAAAAATCTGACGGAATTTGACGTAGTAGGTTGGGGCAACGGTGCACCAACAAATGGTACTCGAAGCAGCGATCGTTCAAGGAACGTGTATCGTTCAATCGCACACGTGCAATGAAACGCTACTTGGCCTGGCCCTGCCTGCGTACCAGCGAAATTGATATCTGTAAACTGGCGCAGCGTGGCCGTGCGAATGTTTTATTTCACGGTTGTTACAATGAAATACGATTCTTACCCCCGCCGCCGATTCCACCCGTTATTTCACGGGCTTCCGTTTTCTCGGTGTTCAAACAACATTAATTGCGGGAATTAATCGATGGAATGAAGTATTACAGATCACTCAGCTCTGAATCGTTTTTATTACGAGGCGTGTAAACGATGAATACAAGCGTCCCTCGACTTTTGCACACGATTGGTTCGTGAAAGTGTGTGCGAATGTTGAATGTTCGAAAGTAGAGGAATGGAAAAAAGTATGCACCAAAAACTGTGCCTTAAAGTATTGATCGCAACAACATTGTAGTCTGATGGCTAAAGTCTGATGTCCTCTGAGAGGGGTCAGCCCAGTAGCCTGCTCGATTCACGATCTCCCCTCAGAAGGGACATCCGACCACAAAGGCTTCACACTAGAACTACCGACAATTATAGTGTACTTATTTGCATGGAAGAGATAAAGTTAAAAATTACATGAAAAGATATTGAATACGTAGAAAACTTTATTTATCCTTTCTGCAGAAAATCATAGCAAATTTTGGAAGCTTTACCATAGTGAATTTATAAGGCTGCTATGAATAATCAATCAGTCATTTTGACTGCTCTGGTAGTTCTAGTGTTAAAAAGTTGAATTTTTAAAAATGTGCGAAATAGCGAATTGTGCGAAAGTTAAGGGGCGCCTGTACTTCAGAATATGGACGGTCACTTGGGCCTAATCCAAATTATGCCTTGGAGGCATAACGCAAGGCGATCGCACAGTTTTCAGTGATTCAGTTCACAGTGACTCGTGTACGCTGTTATTATCGGTCGAAACGATAACATTCACGAATCGGATCGTATAGCGTTGTGTGACAAGAGGGCGAGGCTGACCTGGCAGCTCTCCAGCTTTACACGGTAAACAAAGAGAGTAATTAAGCCTAAGGGTATATCTCAAACAACACGTCAGGAATACGAAATATTGCGGGGAAAATGAACGATAATCTCGAAGATATAAACAAGGTATTAGAACGTAGTCTAGTTTCATGTTAACACTACAAATATTGTAGGAAATTGTGAAAAACCAGAACATTCAGTTTCCAAATTCTAGTCACACATACCTTATTTATTCGATATCATTGTTTCTGCTTATAGATTACAATTTTTCAAGCTCTAAAAATATAATCGTTATTTCCTATAAAAATTCCATATATAAACTCTTGTAAACATGCGTCTCATTAACTACTGTTTTAAGTATCTACTTTATTATTATCTTTTTTTTTTCTTTTTTATCGATATTTTAGATTTATCAATTATATCACTTACGTATCTGTATATCTTATTTCGTATTTCTATATGCTTTTTATACACTAATGGGGACTTTACCTCGTTTAATAAATGCATTTTCCAAACTGCTGTACCATACATCTACAACGAATACGGTTTACCAGAAAAAGGATGTTGTTACCCCAAAAACCTAGATATCCAATAACAGATAACCGATACTTGAGACCTTTTCGCGAAGCGTTTTATGGAAGGGCAGGGATTCTTGCACGAATTATCCCCAGGTTATCGATCCCCGATGTCCATAATCGGCCTCCCGTTTCATCCCGTTGTCCGGGCCATCTGGAAGTAGCGGACACGAACAAAACAGCCGGCACGAAGTTAACGCCGAGTTAGCCAGTGGCCAGAGTCGTTCGGAACACCGGTTTGATATGGCCAGTCTCAGCCTGTGCTCAAACTACTAGCTAATATGTCAAGCCGTTTATCCTCCGTGCGCGTTTGTAACTCCGAACACGTATGCTGGGATCTCGTCCCTCTCTTTTCTCTCTCTCTCTCTCTCTCTCCCTCCCATCCGTAGACCGCACCCACGATACTAATTCTCTCTCGCTCTCTATTTTTCTTTTTCGCTCTCTTTCTCCCTCTTTCTTTCTCTCTTCCACTAGTAGACGGCACCCTCTCTCTTTCTGTTTCCCTTCCATCCCTTCTTGATACTCAGTCCTTATTCACTATGTGCAAGTACTACAAAACTTCGTGTTTGGCTACAGATTCAAGTTTTGCTTGATATTGCAATCTTTATCTTCTGTTGTTTTAATCTGCCAATGAATTATGTTACCGTTCGAAGTTTCGACGTATCAGCTGGGTTCTTGTTCTCGTTATAATCGCGCAGTAAATTCTCGCTGACTTTTGAGCACCTAAGAAAGTTTCAGTATGATATTTCTCTTTTCAAAATTCTTGAAGAGTTTCGCTGAGACGCGCTGCTTGGAGCTACAAAATTTGAACGTTCGAAAGAAGTTGAAGAAGCTCTCCGTTTGCAATCGTTGGTGGTACGCCGGCGAAAATTCGTATTCCGTCCACATGAAGATCCAGCGCGTCATTGTAGGGTTAATAACCAGCAACGTAGCCGAGTCGAAGAAATTGGTATACCTTGATTACGTCACGAGCTGCGCTTGGAGAACTCTATTCAGCGTCTCGTGTATACGCATAAAGTCGCACAAAGGTTGCCACTGTCGCGAGCAGATACCCCCCTGCGATCCCTCTTCCCCTCTTTGTCGTCTCGCGTCTATATTCCGCCGCTGATATAATCTTTCTTCCCGCCTTATTTGTCCCCCCGCTCATAATTCATGCACGGACCAATTTTTCTCCCTTTCCCTTCGCTCGCCTTATTTTTCTCTTATATTCTCCGTTTATAGGTGCACCTGTCCTTTCTGTCTGTCCCTCTTCTTCTTTTTCTCCCATCTCTTTTCTCACTGTTTCCTTCGCACCGTATACGACTCTCCGCCAACCCCTTGCGTTTTTCTAGCTTATGCGTACACCCCCGTCGCCCCTCTTGCTTGTTTGCCCTGTTATTTTCTATAGGTGACGCGCGTGTTTTCTTTTCCTGTATTCCCTTGTCTCTCCATAATCTACGTGTTCTTCCGACTTTTCATTCCCTTCCTTCCAAGCTACGTAATACAGTGTTGCTCAAAAGTGCGGAGCATGCTGGGATTTAAAAACAAACTGGACCCTTAAATTTTCTTTGGATAAATGAATGCTTCATTGGAAGTGTTACTCTGCTGTAGCAATTAAATCGATCTAATTTTTTTCGTAAATAAGTTCTTGTTTTTCTTATTACCATTTTACAGAGGTTTCCTAAATTCTTAATGAATTTTGTGTTGATTTTCTGCCTAATATTGCTTCAGATGTCTTATAAACTTTTCCAAATAATATATTTAAATAGCTTCTGAGCATCAATACAGTGCGGAACAAAAAGATAGATTCATTTGCATTTTCGTTCTTAACCTCGATACTGTATATTTTATTTGATTGAAACTCATCTCAGTATTTAATAAAAACGCTGGGAAATATTGGTGTAAAATTTTCTTTTAGTATGGCTTCTCATTTTTGCATAGTAAATATTTTTGTGATTTTACTCAATTTATAACCGTAACAAAGTGATAGATCCATTACATACAATAGCACATTTTTGATAATAATTTTTTTGAATATAGTTGAATATAGTTCATTTTCAACTTTAAATTCCAGATAGATATTTATTGCACGTGTATGAAAATTTGGTGTAAAATTTTCTTTTAGTATGGCTTCTCATTTTTGCATAGTAAATATTTTTGTGATTTTACTCAATTTATAACCGTAACAAAGTGATAGATCCATTACATACAATAGCACATTTTTGATAATAATTTTTTTGAATATAGTTGAATATAGTTCATTTTCAACTTTAAATTCCAGATAGATATTTATTGCACGTGTATGAAAATGTTTCTCTCGTTGAAACAGTAACGAGCATTCCGAACTTTTGAGCAGGAGTGTAAGAGCAGGTATAGGCACTGTACTATATGAACAGGATTTTCCATCGCCACCGACATTATAACTCTTTGAATTTTCCTCCTTTTATTTCCACCTTCGCCTGTATTTCATTTTCCTTTCACGTGCTCCCCTTCTACACCCGGTCGTCAGTCATTCTTTGAAACACGAAGATTCTATTTAGGTATCGCGACGCAAATAAGACGTTCCCGGGATATGTTTTTCTGTCACGGCGCATCGCTGTGCAATTTTCATTCCTTCGCGAACGTTTTCGAATAATATTACACGCGTAGGGGTTCCCGTTTTTCCAACCCTCTCAGCGACACAAAATATGCTTGTTGCTCTTGACAGCTGAAAGAAGAAGGTATTGTCGGGTTTCCAATGACGTTCTCGCTTATTAGTAAATATTATACTGACGCAAAAGGGTTTCGTTTGTCGGTTAGTACTGTGGGTAGAATGGGATGAATAACGTATCTTGTTATTTTACAGTCGACGCAGAACAATATAATTAATTAAAAAATATTGGATTTTTTCCAATAGTCTTTCTTTCTCTCTTTTTCTTACTCTCTACTCTGGTTCTGACTCGCTCTTTTCAACTCAATTTAACCCTTTGCGCTCGAGAGGCAACTGTCGGTCGCCAAACAATAGTTTCGCAAACTTTCAGACTTTAGTTAGTTTGTTCATTAATCAGACCGAAGGTTAAACAGTTACGCATGTAAATTTTAGTATATGACTTAGCTAAACTAAATGAAGTTTAATCTAAGCAAATTTTGGTAAATATTTTGCACTTAAAAATCTTTGAAGTTAATGTTATAAGACGACTAACTATCACCTTTCGAGTGAGAAAGGTTTATAATTAAAAAGAAAGGAAATGAGTGTTGGGAAGAATATATGACGGGGAAAATGCGAGCACGAGGCAAAAACAGTCTGACTGTGTAGACAGAGAGAGTGTGATTGTGAACGAAGTAAGCACGTTGTAGTTGTTAAGTTGAAAAGTCGTTTAAGTTGTTACTATTAAACTGTTTTAAATATATATATTAATTAATATTCTAAGCACTTCATTTTATTCTATTCACACCTGAGCCCTATCATCTCACTCTAAATAAAAGTAAAGTAGAATTTCCTATAACAATTTTGCATTGAACCCATATATGCGTTCATAGCCCAAATCGAATGGCTGTATGAGAACCCATATATGCGTTTATAGCGCTCAAAGGGTTAACACAAACAGTGGTTAAAATCTCTGCACCCAATTCTATTCCACCGGTTAACAAACTAGTGGCCCCATTTCCATAGGGACAGCCATGCGAAATCCCGTCGCAGCTGAACCTCCAGCTGTCCACTCCACCCCCTCTACGCGAAATCCCGTCCTCGTGACGGAATTCGAATCGACCCGCGCCCGCAGCGCCAGAGATGCGTATCTGTGCTAGCTCTGGCACGGGGATTACCTCGGAATTTTGGTTTATCGCCGGCCTGGGGTCGCCGGGGCTAACCGCACGGGATAAAACGTCGCGTGTCCTCTCGCCACCCCCTCGCGCTCGCCTCCTCCCCTCGACCTCGTCCCCTGGAACTGTTGTACACGTGGTGCTTGTTGTTGGTCGTGTAACGAGCACGCTGGACGAAAGACAAACTTCTGCTGGACGATCGTGTTTTCCCTCGTGCGCGGACAGATTAACCCTTAAATGCATATCGTCGCAATACTACGACATACCATTCAAACGACCTCATTGTCATTAGTATTCGGTTACTGCGTACTGCTGTAGAATTACTATTATCTACACGATATATTTTATCAAGTAGGAACACATTGTTTTTTTTAAAGATTGTCAAATGTGAACATGACATTGATAAGTCGAAGGCTATCGAAGGCTATCGATTGGTGTAAATCGCCAGAGCTCTCACTCACTCATTCACTCTCACTCTCTCTCTCTCTCTCTTTCTCATGCCAAACCTCACACATCTTTATCTCTTGCTTTATGAAACTTTGACGACGAACGGGTCGAACGAACATCGGTGATTGGATTCCTCCCGTAAACAAACTACCGGCCCCAGTGTGTTCGAAGTGTTTTAAAAATCCAGTAACGATGCCTCTGCTCGGCAAATTCGATCAGAACGGATGCGTTCGTTTAATGAGCGCCGTTTTCGCTGCTTCCGCGAACTCTTCGTTGCTACCCCTCGCCCCCAGGGGGTTGGTGCATGAAAATTCACATGCTCTCTTCAAGGCTGGAATTCGCCGGCGGGATTTAATTTTTTAGACTGTAGCAACCTTCTTGCACCCGCCACTAGGAGGAATCTACCGACTACCTTTCTCGCAAGTATTCGAGTCCCCGCCACGGTTTCTATATATACGAGTTCTGACCTGTCCCTTTCGATCTTCCTATCTGTTTCATTCATGAAGGGAGGTTTTTAAAAATTTGTCCTTCCTCTCAAGTAATTAAGTATTTTAATCACCACATCTCTAGGTAACACCAAATATCTCTCTTCGCCGATAAATTTTGCCTATCAACAGGAGCGACAATTAAATCACCTAATTAACAAAAAAAAGAACACCTGTCCCTTTCCAATCCCTGTGTATAAGGCAGGGCCTGTTACACAAATCTAACCGATGAGTCCACTAATAGGCCCCGGAAACACCGTCATCCCTTCTCTTTTCCTCGTTCACATTCCCATCCTTCTTCCGCAACAGCCACACAGACAAGCCCTTATATTCAGTGCGTTTCCCGGTTTTCTATCTCTCCATGTTCTCGTTCTTTAATATTCCGCTGGTGTACGAGTTTCTGCGTAAGTCGCGAGGATCTCCGCCGTCTCGAATGTCGTTCAGCGACGGATAAGACCGGTGAAGAAATGGCGAACACGGGCAAATACGTCATCAGACCTTTGGAATACCGTCTGCGAGTGTAGAGGCTCGGCGCTCGAGTTTGATTTTGGTTTACGCTGGATCAGACGTTCAGGGAGAGACACCTAATTTGCGTACCCGTAGCAACTTCCGAGCTGCGCTTGGATTATAAAAGTTTCTGTAGAAATGTTACACGATTCTGTGCAGACTATTCCACAAACAGATACATTTCACACAATTTATATTTTCCTTTGTATTCACGACACTTTGACCGATCATGTTAAATCGTATCACACTTACTTAAAAAAATACCAAAATTCAATATTAAACCGTGAAAAGAACAAAAACATTAATGTAAGATACTCTACACAAATAGTATTACGTTGAACAAACAAAATCTCGCCACCACGAATTTGCCACTTTAAGCTAATTGCGGTGTACACTTGAATCTGCCAATTACAGGCGTAATCCTCGACAGACTCCACGGAAAAGTGTGCGAAACACCTTCACCCAGATTTATTCTAATCTTCAGACCGGAACTTTGAATTACGCCAGCCGGGAACCGAGCAATTCAAGCGAAAGAGAGCCGCAAGATAACGACCGTGCCGGTGGAGCGCGATAAATCGGCTCGCAAATCGCTTCCCCTTCGCGGTTCCTGCGCGTGTGCCGGCCAAATCAGCCGTGAATAACGCGCGTGGAGAGGAGCGTTCTATCCTGCGGACAATCGCGAGACAGCGAGAGAGGAGAGGGGTCGAGGAGCGGTGCGCGTAATCTGCGGCCCCTGTCGAAGAATGGGCACTCGTTAGTTCCACGAAACTTCCGGCGGCCTTAACATAATGCACTGATAAATCCGCCTGCAAATCGCGCAATTTGGAGGCCGCGTGCGAACGACGCGGTGGAGTGCTCGAGGCTGGTTAGAGTTGAAGGATTTACAATCGGGCCGAAGGAAGTCGGTCGTTTGCATTCCAAACGAGCGGCCTTTCCGCGCCCCGCGGCGGTCTTTTACGGCGCACGAAAACGGTCTGTTTATCGCCATTCGAAGCGATTCCTGACGACGCGTTTAAGAAGAGTAGCTGAGTTACGGTTTCGAGCGCAAAGGATGGCGCGGTGTGCGCGAGCGTTCTATTGTTGGGGGATAATTCTGGTGGATGATGGAAAGAGGATTACCGTTAGAGTAATGGGGCTTCATTAAGGGGACTGAGCTGAGGATAGGGTTGATGATGTAACGGAGAATGTTTTGGAACGCAACGACTTAGAATTAGACAAATATGGGTCACAGAAATTACGTTATGGAAGTGGCACGGTTGACACCGTCATATATTTTATTTTGTCCGTGTTGCGACGTGGTCGTAGCGGTCGCTTCAGTCCTTTGTTAGGCTTCGCCGCCTCACTATGTTGTAGCTTCTTAAGAATAAATATCATAGTTTTCCGTGTACCTCAGCTTTAATATTTATTATTTCTCTCTACAAAATGGATGATGGAATACGAATTGATTTCAATATGATATTCTTCGCTAATCGTGGTAGTTGACGAACTATAATAGAAGGAGAAGAGGAAGGGATAATGCAGAGGGATATCCTGAGAGTCGATGAATAAACATCCGCCCCGTAAGCATAGAGAGAGCTTCCGGAAGCTGTGTGACATAGATCCAGAGTACAGTAGCTTAAGCGTGCAACCAAATTAATTCCATTTCCCAATACCGAACTAGCATACTCACCTAGCCTTTCCGTTTCACCCTTTTTCTACGTACCATCAATTTTATCCCAAGGCATCGTCTATCAAATTACTTACCGCGCGTCTATCGATTCTCGACAACCGTCCCATTACGATTTCATTCGCCGCACAGCAACCGTTTCAATATATCCTTAGTTCTTGTCGAACCCCCCAGCGGTTTCAGCGTCACGTGTGCGTCTATCGCGCGTCCCGACCCGGCAAAACCTGCTTCTGAACGGACTTGCGGTCTCGAAACCGGGACCGGTTCGCAAGTACGATCCGTTTTTCGTGGCCCCGTCACGGAGCCGGCTCTATCTGCTGCCCGTGGACTGGCCCACGGAATCCGTAATCCGCTGGCTGCAATTGTTATTCATCCGTCGCGTCCGCTTCGAAACGCTCCCATCCGTTACGGCAGCTCTCGAAGCCGAAGCGAATTCCGTCTGAGAATATTATATTAGGTCGTACGTTATCTGGCCGACCGGTTACCAGCCACTTTGCGGATCGTCCCGGGCTATCTTCGTCTCGCAGAACGGCCACGTTCCCCTTCCCACCCCCTTCCACGTTCCCCTTTCCTCTTCACGATCGTTGCCGCGGGGCACGTGCCCGAGATTTGTAGCCGGAGGCTCGCTTCCGACCGAATCGGGAGCAATTCGTGGTCCGAGATCTATGCGATTGTCGTGACGGGACGATACGCGGATCGGGTCGCTTGCTCCTGTTTCGATCGGCTCGAACGTTAAGGTAAGGAGAAATGGACTCTTAGGACGCCGTGGAACAGTGAAAAAGATTGCCAGGGGATTCTGATGGTATCTCGTGCCGGTGGAATGGTTGGCGGAGCAGTTGCAGATGGTTCGAAAGTGGAACTGCTGGCAATAACGCGTACGCGAGATGTTTATCGAGTAGCTGTAACTTTGTAAGCTTCAACCGCGGTGTTTGCCTTGCTGGACTCGTTTTCACTCGTTATAGTTGAGAGTCGCTATGTTTAGGGATCACTAAGTTTGGAGGATTTCGTCATTGAGGATCGATGTAATTGGAGATCACTATACAGGGAATTATTGTACCTGGAGGATCGAAAACGACTTAGAGAATCGCTGTAATTGGAGATCACTCTATACAGGCTTTACTATAATTGAAGAATATCGTTTTAGAGAATTGCTGTAACTGAAGTTCGCTATAACCGAGAATTACTATACCTAAAGGATATCGTTTTCGAGAATTGCTGTAATTCGGGAATTCTAATACTCAAAGACTGTTCTAATTGAAAATTGCTATACGCGATCGTTGATATTGCGAGGAAATAATTTTGAAGCACGCTGAAATAGAGTTGAACGGAGAATTACACGTCCGCGTGGATCATATCAGCTACTCGACGCTTTCCGCCATTCAGTTTCGTTAATATTTATAACGCGTCACGGAAGTATTTATGCGAAACTCGTTAACCTATCGAGAATCCAAGCCCCCTGTCGATATCATATTTACCTGGCGTAACGCAACAGCGCCGATTTAATGGGCCGTTCTATAAAGAACTCGAGAAAATAAGGGGTGCTGTGTCTGACGCGTGACCGACTCGTTCCACTGCCGGCAACTCTAATCGAGCTGATCCAACTTCTCATTTCAATATTCCATTAGTCTCGAGCCCGTTCCCGGGTAAGTGGACGCTATTAAAACTTGTATTGCCCGGTTTTATAGTATCTCTAGCTCGTTCGATCCATTATTGAAAAACATAACTTCGTGGAAGTGTATTTTACGCCGGGGTAATTTCAAAACTGTGCTGCAACAGAACAGCATTTTTATATTCCATAAACGTCAGGTAGACTCGCTGAAAATTGCAGTGCTGTGTTTACGTCTACTTTTGTATTTACATTATATTTGTATCTGTATCCACGTACACGGCTGACTCGAACATTTCCTTATCTCTGTGAGATACTTCTTTTATTTAACCCTTTGACTGCTAAATACTCCCGATCGATGTGTCCCACGTGGACGGCGCTCTATTAGCAATTGTGTTGCTCTAAATGGGAGCAAGAAAAAATTGACAGACGTATATATACGTCCTTAGCTCACGCGTATAGCTTTCGATAATTAAAATTATCTGCCCCTACCCTTTATGTTACTCCTCACACAAAATTTTAAACTCTTCACGCTGTTCTCTTAGAATTAATCGAAGAAGAAATAAGAAGAGATGCAAATACAATTATAAATTTCTCTTCTTGATCCGCGAGTAATCCCTGTTTCAAAGTCGGGAGCGGCACGCTCGAAAATTCCCGTCGAGCATCCATTGGCGCGTGTTTACGCGCTGCTCCTCGTTTCGTTACTGCACACGAGGTTATCCCGGATGCGCACACGACGCCATCGGCAACCGGTATCCGACGCATTATCCCAGAGGAAAGTTGTCCGGGCTAAGTCGGCAGGGACGGCTTAACGTCAGTTATTTCAAGGAACTTCATCAAAAGTTTCCCCATTTGCGTTCACCCGGCAGCGGATTAGATTTCTCGTTATAATTTTCTACTTTGCTGCTCCCGGTTAATAAACAACTTATTATGTCGAGGTTTCGTTCGAGGATAATCTAGCCAGAAACGTCTCGAGAGATCCTCGGGACGCGATATTCTTCGAAATCGGCGATTCCTTCCCGTTGAGCTCGACCGTAAGCCGTTTGACGTCAATTATCGTCTAAGAAATAATTAAGAACGACCTTGATGTTATTTTTGAGTAATTTGGAGGGTGACGTGGTTTAGAATTGACACCTTGTGCGTTAATCTTTTCATTAAGAAAGGTAGATTTTTGAAAAATCCACTTCTTCCTTGTGCGAAGAATTCTTTCGACTTAACCCAGAAAAAGTGATCTAGTTGTTCTCGTTCGACGCTAATTATGTATTTATTGGAAATCATTGAACGGTGATTGTCCCAAATATTAGCTCAAGTTGCCCTGAGGGCTCTAAACAGATACACACCGTTTGGGATTTAAATTCTTCAACTAATTTGATCAGAGACCTTTCGCTTACAATTTTCCATCGTGTAACAACCTAATAACCACAACGTAGCGCGAGCCTAATTTGCCTGCGAGCGCAGGAATTCAATCGCAACCCCCTCGAGAAAGAACCCTGTTTTAAAATGTCTCGAACGATCAAGGGTGAAACGAGGATCGAGATTCACCGCGGAGCGGGTACGTCACTTTCGCGTGCCATCAATTTGAATCCCCTATCCGCCCTCGTCGTTAATATTTAACTAGTCGAACGTAATTTCTTCCCGTGAACCGAGATAGTTTGCGACGCAAGCTTCTGCTGCCCCGTTAGGATCATCGTTCACTTATCAGCACAACGCCAAAGCAATATCATACCGTTATTGATGAATTCACTTTCATAGAACTTTCATAGAAATCCGTTCACTTAATCCCTTCGTTACTGTGATTCAGTCCCCCGTAACGTCACCCCTGAACGGGACTTCCCGTTGAAAGTGTGCACATTGCGCGTGGACAGTGTATTTTGGAATAAAAGAGATTTTTCTTTGAAACAATTGGCGCTGCTACCCAAAAACTAGGTTAGGATGTTGCCAGCTTTCGCATGTCGCCGTGGGTCACAGAATGATTGTGGGGCCCTACACTATAGACGGATCTGAGCTGGGGTGGTGATGAGTGGTAGGAAGTATGTGGGATATGGTACGGAACGGGCGAAGGTTTTAAACGCAGGTAGAAAAGTTAACAACGTGCGCGTAGGGTAGGAAATCCTCTCGATAATAGCATATTAATATATCTCCCTGTATTATATTCCACTGTATTGGAATCTTATTAAATATTATACCACATTTACGTAGATTGTAAAATTTAATTTATCATACTGAATTTACTTCTTTATATTACGTTTTCCGTTACTGTAATCCTAATATAAAATTATCATGAACAACCGAACGGTTTCGTTTCCGTGTTTTGTCGATGAACGAGCATAATTTTATTCATATTAAACTGTCGATGTTGGTTCGATGTCGCGGTCGAGTTATGCTGATAAATGAGCGACAACCCCTAACCGTTCCGGACAAGATCGACTGCGAGGTGTCGCGATCGAGGCCGACAAGGCAATATCCATGCCCCGTTACGCGCCGACAGTGAAATCGTTTTTAGTTTCCTTCTTCCGCACCCCTGGGGGAGGGGTGGCCGCGAAGGGGCGGAACGAGGGATGTAACCGGTTCCGGTGAGCGCGAGGGATTATTCGATTGAATAATATTGAAGTTCCGCAGCCAGTGGCCGGTGCACGATGGAATTTCGCCCTCCCACCGCCCTGCCCACCTTCCGCCCTTCTTCGAAAAGCGAGCAAAAAGGAGCAACCGCAGTGAAATTGGCCCGAGAGACTGTGTAACCTTTATCTCCGGCAGGAGGTAGTCGACCTTTGCACAGTGTTTCCCTCGTACTGCCTCAACCACCCCATCCTCGTCCAATATACAGGGTGGTCCACTCGTAATGAACGTCTGAATTGTTTCTGCTGATGTCGAGGATGGACAAAATTATTAATCTAGAGAGGTTTATGCAGTAATCGTGAATTGCTCATAGATTGTAATTTTATGACTGTCACAGGAATGATTTTTTTTTAATTATTACAATTTTAATTTGCATAGTATAACTGGTGTGAGCATTGCTATAAGCAGTTAATGCAGCACGTACGAATAATTTAACATTTAGCCAACCGAATGGGGAGATCTCCCATTTATTCCTCAACAAACCGTTCACAGTTCATCAAATGCATTTTATGCTCCTCCAAAGTACAATTTTTAATAAATTCAACACTAGTTCAAGACTAAATAATAACAAAAGTAAATAGAATCAATGGCAGTGGAAGAAATGGGAGATCTCCCCATTCGGTTGTCTAAGTGGTGAATAATAACTTCATGTTTTCATCATAACATATTCTTTCTTTTGCTTCAAATTTATTACACCCTCTATATATATCTCGTCCGATTGCTCGGGTTCCATCGCCCGGAAGTCTTCTCCCCGACGAATCATTCGTTAGCAGTCGTCGCCCGATTGGCTGAAATCTTTGCAAATAATCAAACACAGCCGTGAAAGGGGAAGCGGTCGATTACTAAAATTAGTACGATAATGGGATTCGTCGAGTACAGTGGGGCGGAATTCAGGGAGACGAATCGGCGGAGTTCGCCGAGGAAAGTTCGGCTTGTCGGAACAGCTCGGGAAAGCGTTGTTTACCCGGCTGATGATCGTAATCGATAGGGGTTGTACACGCGTGCCCAAAGTTTCTTGAATAACTCGCAAAGAACACAGATTCTGACGTTCCTTCTTGAGACCTCATCGAGATCCTGCCATCAGGAAAATATCGAAGCTGTGTATTGCTCCGGAACAAGTATTAGTTCCTCGTACAAATTAAATTTGTGAATATTTGTGAAGAAGTTAAGGAAACAGATAACCAATACTGACTCACCGTATAAACTTTGTTATAATATTGTAGTATCGTAGTTTTAACGTTATTTCACCGGAAAAGTGAAAGTGTGGGTCGACTAGACGAAAGCCAAGTCTACCGGAAAAAACCGTTTAATAAAGATAATTATGAGGGTGTATGAGCGAACGGGGATGAAAGTTTGCAAAGTTTGAGATTTGTCGACTGCCTTCCTTAAAAACAAGTGATATCACTTTCTGACAAATAAAGATTTGGTAAATTTGGAAAGTAAAATACATCGAAAGAGTAATGTTCCCTTTTACAAGTATTTTTTACCCACAAGAATTTGTTAGCCCCTTTAAAGCTGCCGAATAGCTTCTGTTTTTTCACACGATCCGGAACTCTCGTTCCACTGACTTAACCGTCTACCATATATACTCTACAATAACATTACAACTCTCACACATTTCCTTCTGGTTCCCTAAATTCCACCCCCGGAACGTGAACACGCTTACAGACACAATTCTATCGTTCCCAAGAGAAACAGGCAGAGTCTGCGAACTCGCACAATGCAGCATGCCTCCATCTTCAACTTTCCATGCCGTTCGTCCTTCCCTAGTGCAGGATTCGCGGACGACATCCCGATAACAACGTCCACGAAGGAATACAGGACGGCGCAGCTGGATGACGGTGGTACGGGGAGGATGCAGCTGGTTGGCGATTCGAATCGACGACGTATAACAATGTTATCGCTGCGTCAGACAGTTACGTAGAATTTACGCGAGGCGAGGGGTGAATCGTGTAAGTGAAATATACACCTAGGCGACCCTGCGTCGGGCAGCGTCGTTAAGCGACGCCGTTCATTTCATCGTTCACGCGACGTCCTCTTTTCATTTTCGACGTCGATGATTAAACGCGTCGCCGCGCGAACCGTAAATTATTCATAAGCCTGCCGGAATAACTCGCCTCGTTTAGGAGTGCTCCGCGGTGTTTCCAGTTATCGCGTTCAGCTAACGGGGGCCACGAAATTATTGCGTTTGCATGTAACGATGTTTCTCGATGAGACGGTTTTCGATGATGCTCTATTGCGCGCTTAAGGTTTTCCACGGAGCCAAACTTCGCGAGCAGCGAAGAATTTATTTGTACAGTTTATTTGATTTAATTATCTTCATTACCAATATTTGTATATTACACTTTGTATACTCATTTATTACACTTGGCCGATTACTAACACACTAATCTGAACAGGCGATACCCGTAACAATAACAAAATCGTCAAGTTCGTCAGCCATCGACTTATACAAATTCATGACTCAACAATTCTCTACGAAAGTCACCTTTCATTCTGCTCGCCCGAGTCCACGTTCTCTCTCGCGTTCGAGCCGTTCGAACGAGGAACTCCGGATCGTGGTCATAACTCACTAACACCACGCGAAATCAACCGGTCAAAGTCGCCATTTGCGTTCCCTTCACGTATGACACGCCAGGCCTGGTCCAATCTCGATCGTCGTCCACAAAAACCGATCGATCCCGGTGATTCCAGCTCGCCACGTATCACGTCGACCGTTCCATCCCTCACCCGCTGCCTCCCTGGATCCGATGGCCGACGTGGATTTGCCCGAGGAACTTGTCTGTGATCCGGGAAAATCGGAAGAAACGCGCAGGAAAAATGAACCTGTCCCGGTGGCGAGTCGCCTGGGAACGGCGCACGATCTCGAGGGTCGAAGGTTCGACGGTTTTTTTCCGTGTAAGCGGAGCCGTTGGCGGAACCGAGGTGTCGCTGCAGGACATTGAGTGGCAATTTTCGCTTGAAAAGAAAAGGGGATCGGGGGCGGGGGCGGGGCTGAAACGAGACGAATTCTCCGAGGGGGAATCTTGTTTACGAACTCGTTCCTCGAGATTTAGTTAGATTTAGTCCCTGCTACTACGTTGAATTTCGCGAGGATTTCGAACGTGTTTAGCTGCTTTTGCGGCAGTTCTTTTGTATATCCGTCGTTGAAAGAGCGTTTATGTGAAACCTTATTTAACCCTGATAGGTGTGACAGATGGAAAAATGCGGTTCGAACAAAAATTTGCACTAATCTTTTCATTAACCGAAATAGAGAAATAGATATAAAATTCTTCGTCAAAACGTGTTACTGCTTATAAACACTGAATTTGTTTACGCGTAATGTTATCGACGTAACTAAATACCATGTTTTTGCACGATCGGAAAAGAATTATCGCGTAATGGAATATATCAACTGTTTGATGTTGATGCTTGTTGAATTTCATTGATCGGTTTGTTCAGATAATAGGTAACGACCACGCTGGAAGTTCCGCTGTAAAAACACTAAATCTGTACGTCCTTCGGCAGAAAAATATTTCGGTAGCAACGAGCGTGTTAATAAAACGGAACACTAGTAAAACTACGAATCGTTATTAAGATCGCGCACTCACGATCGGCATAACAAAAACGTGTATTTTTCGAACGAAACTCGATGATGCAGGATGGAAACGTGAAAAATGTAAAACTAGCCATCACTCAGCCACGGGAAATTCGTATCAATCATTTATTAATTATATGATTTTCTTTGGACTTTTTTGACCTTTTATTTAGTGAGAGATAGTAGTAGCGTTCAGGTATGGCTAAGATAAAGAGAAGTTCTTAGATAATATATTTAAAATAGTTTAATAGTAACAACTTTAATTGTATATAGTTTAACAGTATAAACGATTTTTCGACTTAACACAATTTCAACGTTCTTTCTTTTTTCACAATCACACTCTTTCTGCCTAGCGCTCACATTTTCCCGGTTATATATTCTTCCAAACACTTATTTCCTTTCTTTCTAATTCTAAATTCCAATTTCTCTCTCCCTCAATGCATTAGGTTACGTTCACCAAAAATTCCTCAGTTACGTCTCAAGTGCTTATCTTTCACATCTTAAAAACACTCTAGTCCAAATATTTTACGTTCACACGACTATCGCTCAACTCGACCACTCTTCACACTTTCCTAGAATCGTACCCACTAGATCGCATTCCTACATAATTAATTCTGATCGTTTCTCCTTCGTAATCCATTTCATTCTCGTAGGGAATCAAAAAAAGCGGCTGGTCCTGAAAAAAGACACGCGCGTCCTGTTGTTTCAAACCGTTGTTTGCCGATCGTATTTTCCGGGCTGAACGTTTCGAAAATAAACACCAGTGAAATACGAATTTAAACGTTCGGGATATCCCGTTCGTTTACTGTAATGCGTGTTCGATATCGGACAGAAAGGTAGGTTATGATTTAAGTAAAAAATAGGACTAGTCTTAACCCCTTGATATAGAAATAAAACGGAATTTGATGCGTCCGAAGAATATTATTTAATTTCGACTCAACTGAACAGTTACGTGCAAGCTTAGAAGCAGAACATTTTGAAACGATGACATTTTTGTACTTTCTGCGGTTCTTAGATGCGATCCAGAGACGCATAGAGACGGTTTCAGAGGTAACACACATGTCTAAGCAAGCTCACTCGCACACGCACACGCTTGCGATCGAAATATCGGTATTAATACTAACGTGCACGAAAATTCGAAGCTGCCTTGTTTAGTAGTTTCGTCGAATTCCACGCGCGCAACCTTCCCCTGAAACTTCACTCTATCCGTGCATTCCGGGCCAATCGCGTGGAAGATCCTGCAAATCAATTAGCCTGCCCGAAAATTTCAAGTTTCGATCGTTTTGGGACCGAATTCTCACCGGTCCTGGCTTTCGCCAGTGGCGCGTGGTTCCCTCGCGTTTTCGATGTGGCCGAACACAAGACCTCGCAAACCTCGAAAGCTAGTACAAACTGATGATAAATTGTACCTCTTAACTCATCTAAGTGCTCTGTAATTCATTTTTACCAATTCGAAAATAATCTTAATTTATGGTTACTCTGTAAATGGTTCTACGTTAACATCGGTTCATGAAATTAAAGACATAAAAGTAGTTTTCTTTTCAAACTTATCTTTCGTAAAACACGTCTTTAATATTTCTAATAAAGTCCTTGGAAATCTCAGTTTTATTTACGGAACATTTAAATGTTTTAAGAATGTTTACACTTTTTGCGACTACTATACTGCTCTGTTGTTTGACCGCATTTAGAATATTGTTCTGTGGTGTATATCGTTATCTTAATGGCATAATTGAAGGGATCCAACATCAATTCATAATCCTTGCTTCTTTTTACTTGGAATTTTAAAAAATGTGCGAAATATCGAATTATGCGAAAGTAGAATGTGCGAAAGTAGAATGTGCGAAAGTCAAGGGGCGCCTGTATTAATGTATACTAAAGGGTGACTAGACTCGTGTATGAATAAATGAAAAAAAAAACAGGACTACCCCCTTTCATCCCAGCCACCGTCACTCGTCGAATCGTCCTATGTCCCAGCGCCAGGGGGTTGATTGCCGAAATTCATCATCTTTCGCGATGTTCGCTCCGCCCCCGTGCGTCATCTTGCTGACATTGAATCTGACGGTGGGGCGGCGCGCGATTTATCGGCCCGTAGGCTCGCCGGTGAACTAGCGAACTCTGATTTACGGGCCAATGAAACGTGACGATCTAGAAAATCGGGACCGATTCCCCGTCGATCGAACGGACTGCTCTGAAACGCAGGATGTGCCATGAAAGCTGGAAAACCTTCGAGGGAAAAACTGTCTAAGAAGGGAAGTTTTTATGGGAATTGGAAGATAGGGCCGTAATTTTAGGAGGCTTACGTTACGTGACGAATGTTCCTTGTCTCAAGTTTATGACTTTGCACGGTACGTATTGTTTGAGTTAATTGTTGGAAAATATTGATGATTACTGTTAAGTACTGTTTAATGAATTCAACACCAGTTCAAGACTAACTAATAACAAAAGTAAGTAGAATCAATGGCAGAGGAAAGAATGGAAGACACCCTATTCGGTTGGTTAAGCGTTAATATAGGTCACAGATTACTGTTGATAATCGTTGATAACTCTCGTTTGCTCGTTAATAATTGTCTATAAATTTTAACAAACTACCAATAATTGTTGATAGATGTTAGTAACTGTTGACATATTAATCGTTATCAATAGTTATCATTAACAAAGAGCATATGGTATTTAAATAACAAATATCGTTATATCAATACGGTATATAGTGTATTGAATAAGTTACTAAATATCATCGTTCCGCGACGCAATATACAAGAACGGAAAAATCAGTCGCTCGTGCTTGGCTGTCGCTGCAGAAGCGTGACACTCAGATTCACAGATTTCATTTGGTCGCGGTCTCGTTATTTCTCTCGCGAGAAGCGCAATCTCGCGCGCATTAGATTATTTCGATCGCGAGCGGTGATGTTTAAGAGAGACTGCCTTCCGCGCTGGTTTTATTCGCACGGATGGAACACATCGCCGGAGGCGTAACCCCCCTTTCGCCACCCCCAAACCCTTCCACTTCCTCTCTACCTTTTCGTTTGCTCTTTTTCTTCGTCCACGCCTCGTTTGCCAGACTCCTCTTTTTCTCTCGCTTCTCTCATCCCTTCGATTATCAAACATTTCTTTCTACTTTTTCCACCCTCTCCCTGGTTCCGTTCTTTGCCTTTTTCTTACCGTGCACGCGTTCATTTCGCTTTGCCAATTTCCTCCTTCGTGCAGAGTCCTCCACATTTCCTTCCATCCCACATTTCACTTTTCTCTCTAATTTCTCCGCATGCTGATCCCTCCCATCGTCTCCCCGCTTTCCCAGTGCACCCCTGCGCTCGAATTCCATTCGAACCACCTCCCAATTATCTCTTATCTGTTCCCATCGCGTCCCTCCTCGTACCTCCTGCCCCTGTACTCACCCACCACCCCTTAGTTCCCGTTTCTCTTACACCTAATCCGATCGCATTCCCTTCCGGCGTCCCTCCCCCCCTCTTCTACCCCCTTTAATCTCCATCTGTTTCTCGCTTGTTCCACCCTCGATTCACTGTGCCCCCTCGACCCCGCAGCCACCTGTCTTTATCACCGTGTCTTGTTCGCTCGGTCCTATCTAAACCAACCCTCCCCGCCCCGCCGCTCCTTCGCCGTCGCCACGAAGTCGAGAAAGGGAATCGAGATTATCTCGACGGAGGCCACCCGGTCACGTACGTCGCCCCTGTCCGTTAATTATCTTTTAATTATCTTGTTTATCTTGGTCGGCAATGGCCCGTGCAAGTCGGCCGACGAGGGGGGGGCGACCACCCCCTTGGAATTCCGCAGTGCAGAGCTGCGTCGCTGGGAAACTAAATGCGGCCTCGTAATTATTCCGAAGACTGTGAGATTCAAGTTTGGCTGACACAGTGTTAGTGTAAAGGTTGCACCGTGTGAAATACCAAAATTCTACTTTAACAATAGATTTATGGGACCTGTCAATTTTACGGGTTTCGAATTTCCTGAGCAAGATTCGCAAAAACAATTACTTTTCTATTTAAGAATTTACTAAACTTTATTTCTGACGGAAGGTATATCCTTTTTGAAGCTGATTTCCACGCAGCGAGAGACAAAACTCTAATGAATAGAAGAGACTAAAGGACACAGTTCATTAGAATCCTCTGATTCTTACACACAGCGTGGTAAGGGTAAACACTTGACCCGTTCCTAGAACTTCTTCAGCCGTTAAGTTGACCTTACATAAATATTTCTTCGAGAAGACTGTGTGTGATGTATACCTATTTCTTAGTATATGTATATTAGAAACAGATATACAATAAATCCTCTCACCACTTGTCTACTAAAAATCATATTCTGTTAGGAAACTATTGCAGCTGTTTCACACTCTCTCGAATAATGCCTCGAACGGCACAATGGAGCATCAAGCGACGTTGGCCCCACCCCGTGAAGATGGACATCCCCATCCATCAATTCACCCTTCCACCCTTAAGACACACTTCCGAGGAGTCTCTCTCCATAATGATCGGACATCATTCCAGCGGTGGAGTGTCACCGCAGGTTAAATCGCTCGAGACGGGGACGAATAACGGGGGTGACCAGTGTGGAGGGTTGCGGGGGAGGGGGTGGTTTTTCGGTAACGCACAGGGCCAGCCGGGAAACGGCCCCTCGTCCAGCTCATTTTTCACTTTGACACGGCGCGCGACAATGGCCCTGTCAATCGTTACTTTCATACGGATTTCCGCCGCCGGCCGGAAAAATGCATTATTCATTCGGCCGGTTATTAACTTTTATAACTTTTTCATGGAATTTATGACACGACCCGACGCGAGCATAGGACCGGGGGACCCGGGGTTGAAAGCTGGGAATTTCTCTGAAGGGGGATGAAGAGGAGAGAAATGGAGTTCCCTTTCTTGAAGTTACTCTGACGAGAAGCACAGTGGCGGCGAGCGGAAGTTTAAGGCAAAAAGGGATGAGGAAAATGGATGAAGTAATTTTGTAATGAATAACGAGTGAGATTCTTTTATAGACCGACGATGCATCTTTTTTCGTATTCTTCGTTTGTAAAATTGTAAGCATTCGATGGTCGGTTTGCTTTGAAATCTTTTTAAATTGCTTCGAATGTCAACGTTAATCCTTAACCGTTTGACGGCAAAAGAATTTCCTTGCATGAATGCTAAAAGTACGGGATGAAATGCGTAGTTATTTGTTTTGGAAAATAATAAAAACGGCAATCATTAACTGTAATTATTATATGAAAAGTGATTTTCAGCACAAAAGGATTTTTTATTCTCACTCATTAAAAGTGTGTTTTGCTGCACAAATTCCATGAAGTCCTTTTTTATATTTAGCGCAAATTCAGTTGGATCGTTGAATTCCATTATCATGTTTCCTACATACCTGTACAATTTAATGATATTAATGAAAACAGAAATTAATATGAACACAACCGCTCTCAATTAATGCGAAAATTATAGTAACAAACAACTAAGTGTAAGTTTTAATAAGTGTGGTAGTTAAGGGTTAAAAGAAATTGTTTAAAGATGAATAAAATCGATGAATTGCTTTTTCACAGTTTCTAAGTTTATTTACACTGTTTTAGAAACAAGCATTTTTAAAAATCGCTTATTTTTCAGCGTTCAGGAGGTACAGTAGCGGACAAAAGTTTAAGACTAGAGGACAATGTATAACTTGAGTTTATGGTTTGCAAATATTGTCTGTATAATCATTTTTATTGTTATTATGGTAGAACACTATTTATTGATTAGTATAGAATACGAATTCTGTTCATCCCGCTATTTCTTATAAATTGATTAATTTGTTCTCGTTGACTCTTTAGAGTTAAACTTTTATCCGTTGCTGCAGCTCTTAAACTTACGTTCGTTGGTTTAGCTTCCGGTCGTCCGGCTTCGTGCCGCTTCAACAGCTCGCGTGACGCCCAGGTCAATGGTTAAATAGCACAGCAGACATCTGTTGATATTTACTTGGCTGAAATTAACCGTCTGCGGGCGTATTATGTTTGAACGTATCTCGGTCGACGAAATTGTTTCGGCGCGAGGCGCTGGAAAACCGATGATGGAGGATCCGTAAATATTATTTCGGCCAACTTTCGCGCTCTCGTTCAGCGGCTCCTGTGGTTGCGCACAATCGTTCGTTCTTTCAGTTTTTTTTTTTACGTCTCTGTATAATGAACGGTTATTTGTCTACCCGAAGAGGAAAAATTTAGCACTTTCTGAAATTCACAATACAAAATGTTCGCATCGCTGCGTGGATATATTGTTTAGTTGGATTGTTAGATTTAGGAGGTTGATTAACCAACTTTCAATAGGATGCAACTATACTCCTAGACTACAGGAACAATAGTGATCGAACTCATATAGGGAAGATAATAGAGTCGACGCTAATCATTGGTAGATATCGCAAATTACCATTCTAATTTACATGTTTCAACATGGATGATTGAAGATAAAAAAAAGGAGGAAATTTAAAAATGGGAAAAATACGGTTTGAGAATAGAATTAAATATTTCGTATGAGATAGAAATGAGTCAGTTTCCTTAGTGACATTCAGAATTCTTCGATTCAAGGGTGGATAAAGCTGGAGAAGCGGTATGGTTATTTCGATAATCGTTACTAAAGCAATCGAGCTTCGGATACGACTCTTTATGAATACAATTACGCTTGAAACCGCGGCTTTCAATTGTTGACAATGCACCATTTTAATTAAATGCAGTGCTGTAATCAACATAATGTTCAGATTATTTGATGGTCCATTGAAACTGTAGAGAGCACAGATTGTGCAATTTCCAACGGTCCAACGAATAATAATTACCGGGTCCTAACCATTTCATGTGTAACCAATAATTGTGATTGCCCAGAAATTCATTTTCCAATTATTACCCCTCGAAATTCTTAGATTCAGGCACTCTAAACAATTAGGCTTGCACGTTCACCTTTCCGTGAGTTCGCTAATTTAAACTTTATCGACCACCACCTTCAAACTTTTCCCTAACTTCTCCAAGCACCGAGGTTAATGCTTTCAAACTATGATAATTAACGCCAATACATATGACAACCATAAAAAAATCATTAGACCAAGCTTCGTGTACCGTAGATTGCCTTTGAAGTATATACAGAATTTAAATAACGTCCGCTTAAACGTTTCAGTGCTAATAACGAAGTACATCTCCATTTAACTTCCATCAATCTAACGTAGACAATGGAGTATTCTGCGTATATACAGTAGCGGACAAAAGTTCAAGACCATAGGACAATGTAGAACATAATTTTATTTTCTGTAAATATTGTCTGTAGATTCATTTTTATCGTCATTGCGGTAGAACACTGTTTATTGATTAGCACAGAATGAAAATTTTGTTTATCATGCTGTTTCTCATCAATTAGTTTAATTTCGTCCGCTCTTTGATCTCAAACTTTTGTCCGCTACTGCATGTTATACGGATGGAGGTAAGGAAACACCGATGACAGACAAAGTAATAATATTAAAACCTCGCATGCGGAAAGATTTGATTTACTACTTCACAGTCGCAGAGACTCACGGTCGAGTGCGTAATTATCTTTATTACTAAAACTGCACAGAAGATAATTTCGATGGCGCGCCTGACTACAGGAGAAAGTCTGGGGGATAAAACGGCAGGAACACACGCTGTAGAGTTGAATAAAAATTCCCTGAGGTCTGTTTCTTCTCAGGGAAACGTGTGTTCCGTTCGAGAAAAGGACAGCAGATTTTCCTCATATACATTTATAATCCTGCGGCTTAAAAATCCCGCGGTCTCAACCTCGGCTTTTTACGTTCGACGAATAAAAGCACTCCGTGTTACGGGGGCATAACCTGGGAAAAGAAACTCCCATGGGGCGAATTCCCCGTTTCCCGAGCCCCGCTAAGTAACGTTTATTCGCGAGAAACTTGGAACGTGTCCATACCCCCCTCCCCGTTCGCCTCTCCTCAACCAGTTTCGCCGTTGTCGCTGCGCGCGCTTCTGCGCTTCGCACGGTTCACCAGGACCAGGATTCCGCTCGAACGGTCTCGCGTGGAAAATCAAATATTAGCGGTGTAACTTCAAATCAACCGTTTTCGGGGTATTTTACCGTAATTCGCGAATTTCGCGAGCATCCCGCCTCGCTGTAATGATCGCCGTCGACGAGATTCGGGGCGGTGCTTCAGGGCGCCGTGTCTGATTAATATTAGCCTGTGCTCTATTTGCACGGTTCTTCGTTTTCGTTCTTTTCTGGAACTGTTGGAACAGTGTCTGCTTTAGGATTTTTCATCACAGGGTTTGAACATTTTACGTTATTGTTTGAAAGCTTGGTTTCGCTTGTTTGATCAAAAATAAATGATCGGTAAATAAATTGGTGGTGTAGTAGATTTCATTTATTTAAAGGCGCTATGCAAAGATTAGAAGATTGCGTTTATTAATTTATAATAGTAGGGACAGGTATTAGGATGGCCTGGGGAGTAGCCCAATTTCTTAAGGCAAGGTCACCGTCAACGTAGGCCTAACGTTATGCGGCAATCGACGGGGGAAAACACATTGACCAAAGAAGGTCAACGCTGTGCCGACCGTGTCTTTGAATATTGCATTAATAAAGGGGAACTAATTTACCCTTTCTGAATAAGCTACTGATTTCTGATCGAAAACTGACTTTTGATCGCAAAATTGATCAATAAAGAACTAAAAACTGGGTTTTTGCGTAACGATTCTGCGGAAGAGAGAACCATGTACAATTATTAAAAATTACAGTTTTATTGTATTTTACGCGCCTTTCTACAAGTATAATATATTTTACTTTATTATACTATATACAATATATTAGCCTATCTACAAAATACTATTCCCTATTCTTCTCCACGACGATTTTACATACCTTTACATACCAGCTGTACCTGTAACAAGCAGTCGCGTTTCATAGCCAATTTAAATACTCTCTTCGCTTCCCCACGAGAGCTTTTAACCGCGATCGTCTCGATAGAATCCATAAAATCATAGGAAACGCTTCTTTCCCCGTTCAACTCGATCATCCTCCGACTGCTCCACCACGAAGCCAAGAAATTCCTCCAGCTTCCTGATGGAGACGTTCGACTTTGACGCGGGGGCAAAGTGGCCAAGAAAAGCGGAGAAAGGTTCCAGCTGAACGGTGGTTCCGGTTTTTCTGGTGGCAGGGGGGCGCTGGTAACGGTCCAGCCCGATGGGAGCCTCATTTTTCAGCGTGACATCCTGCATGACAATGGGCCGCCAGTGTATCGGTTGCGGGGGCAGTTTCGCAGTATCGACAAAACCGAGTCGTCCCCGGTGTAGCCGCGTCGTTTCACGGCACATTGCACGTCGCCAGGGGAGAAATACGCGCCACCCCTCCGATTTCCTTCCCCTTCGCGGAAAAAGCTCCGCTGAAGGAACTGTATCGCTATCGCGGTGCTCTTCTTCGCGCAAGAAACCTGCTTTGCGAACCGATTGTTCCTAAATCGAGGTATACCGTTTTTTTAACGATAGAATTGAATTCAGTAGTTTAAGGTTTGGTATTTAGAATTGTGAATAAATTACACAATTTTTAACTATAATAACATATTTAACCCTTTGACTGTTATGGGTGCGTATACGCGTCTCTGATGAAAGTTATCCGTGTGGATTATGGACGTATTAAAATTAAATTAAAAACTGAGGAATAAGACTACGCGTTTGACTATTAAAATAAAACTCAAGGGTAGGACAACACGTGTTACCCCTTCGACGTTACATTTATTTCTGTTCTTTTTTTTTTTATAATATCAACGGTCTCTTCGTTACCACCTCTGGCTGAACTTTGCCGCCTTTATTCAAATTTTCCTTCATTGACAGCAGTCTAGAAAATGCTTGATGCATGGCATTCTGTGAGCCGGCTCGCCTCACAAATGCCTTGAACGATTCTGCGCTAACAGACGCGTATATGCGTTTGTCAATTTTTCCAATCTTCGATTTAGAGCAACACAATTGCTAATAGAACGCCATTCACGCGGAGAAGTTCGACGAGGAGTATTTAGCAGTCAAAGGGTTAAGGAATCAATAGAAATATAACTCTATTTATATTCACTCTTTACTCTCTATTACAAAGTGACTCATTCGCACTACACTCGCTATTATCCGCAACAAACATAAAACAGTACACTCTAAGGTCATTCTATCGCACATTCAAGCCATACATATTACCACTCACGTCATCGGTCGACCATACGCACTCGCACGCATACCTTATAAAACCAAATACCCTACAAAAATGGTACTCCAAAAGGAATTAGAAGGGTTAAACGTAAAGGCAGGAAAATTTCGTAGGATTAAAGCGATTGCTTGTACGATAGTATTCTGGTGTCAGGTACTTTAACTTCTTTCGAACAATTTCGACATTTTTATGTTATCGTGTGGAAATGCGAGATTATACAAATATGGTTTACCTATTGATGCAACGATACCTGCAAATTTTACAGTTCCTTAATGGGGAAAACTGCTTTCTCTATAGCATTCAATGTTGACTTGAATGGTAACAGCGATTGGGCAGTTACGTTAACGATTCGAGAAGCGAAGAGTATCCAGGATCGATCGATGGATGTGTGAAACAGCAATTCAGGTTATGGAATCACCGGATGCATCGGGCGAGAGAGATCGAGAAATAGATGCGCATATTGAGATAAATGATCGGGGAAATTGCGTTTGCCAGTCAATCGAGTGGTAACTGAGAATCGATGCGAATCAACGCCTGGCGTTTCGTTAAAATCCGATGTTTAACAGTTTCGCGCCGAATTTGAACATACTCGCCGTCCGCCAACGTACAGAGAATCATGGAAAGTTTGTAACGGCTTGCATCGAAAATATCGGCGTCGAACCTGTGCTCGAACCTTCGTCGTGTGGGTGACTTTTTCTAAATTTCCTCGCACAGTGTTTGCACGCGTTAACGAACAGCGATGTCATCCGCGGTTTGTTGACTCGCACGTTCACTCCCCGACGGCATAACTCGCTCGTGTCCAGTTTACACGGCGATATGGCGCGCGTAAGCAAACGAACCGCGAAGCTTTGCCGCCGTCGTTCAGCCCCGAGCCTCGTTCTGTCGAAACCGAATCACACGGACGCCCTCGAAGCTTTTATAAAGCAGCTTTATCTCTAGACGATAGCCCCTGCCCACTGATTCAACCCCTGTGACACAGCCTAGTCGCCATACGATATCGTTTATCTAATGAACAATTCCCTATTACTACTAACTTCGTGACAAAATCGACGTAGGACCTCAACTTTCTCTGTATAAAAACCCATGCGCCTGATAAAGAGTAGTCAGTCTGCAACAAGGAGTCAAACGTTATACTTTGTGTTTGTACCTGTGACGACCTTTCTGCTTTCGCCACTAGGAGGGGTCAACCGACGACCGCCTCGATTTTTATATGTGTATACGAATTTCGACCTGATCGTTCCTATTCCTGTGTCCAAGGCAGGGGCCTGCTAGGTAAGCCTTACCGATGACGAAACACCACTTTCTCATTCCTTTTCCATCACTCTTTTCTTCTCTTAACAACAGCTGAAGTATCCTTAACATTCTACGGAATCATCGATAATTTATCTCGTGACACTTTCGTCGCCGCAACCTCTCCCACTTACGGTCTATCGGAGTCGTTGATTAGCCGATCTTCGTGACACGTGACCCTCGATGTCTCTGTCGCTAACGGTTATTAGCTATACTGAGATGCGATACGAGCAGACTCCGCGGGGGTTAGCGTTGAATGGGTGTACGGATGGGGTCGGGGAGGAGTTGGCGGGGCAGACAGTGGTACACGACCAGGCAATAGGAGTCGGAACCACTACAAGCTGTTACCGAATTACACCGACGCCAATCCCGGTGGCCATCAGACCGTGCGAGTGCAGTTAGACAAATTATGTAGGCGCGTGTTTGCGTTGTCACGCGTTAACCCGTTCCATGGTGTTCCTCTGGTTCCGTTGTTCCTCCGGTTTTTAATACCTTCTGACGCTTTGTTTTGCAATTGCTCCGTTCATATCCCGTTTCGCTGTTTTCTTGCTCGTTGCGTCAGATACCGTGGCGGATACAGGATGTTGAGATGATTGTTGCATGTATTATTAAAATTAGGAAGCGAGAAATGCTGTTATCAAACTCTGTCCTCTTTTCTTATACATTCTCTCTCCCTTCCTTGCTCTTCCTTTCTCTCTCTCTTTCTTTATTTTTTTTTTTGAAAATTTTATTAAAACAAATTTTTGTTCTCACTTTTCTTAACACATTTCCGCATTCCTACAGTATCACCACTTTTTATCAAAAAATATAAATGTATGGCAAAGCAAATTATTGGTCAAATTAATTTACCAGGTTCCAGGTATCATACAGTATATTAGTTATACTTTATGTATTTATAACCATTTACATTTATATTTCCTTATTCGAAATGGGCGTATGTCCGTTAAATAAATGAATATAATATTGAAGTTTCAAATACAGCGCGTCTGTATTCAGACCACAATCTGCGCCATAAATAATCACAAGATAAAGTAAAACCTGGGGTTAATTACGCGGCCATTGTATCAGATTCATGCTTCAATACTTTGTCCCTTTGAAAGAAGCTTCTTTCGCTGTTCAGTTTCTTCGACAAGTTCTTCGCCTGCTATTTCCTTTTCACTGTCTTTCGGCGACTCGCGCTTTTTACCTACCTTCGTTTCTTGCGGATCCTCCCCTCGCCCTCTCCCACGGCCTGTCCCCCCTTTGTTCCCTTTGTACCTCCCATTCAACTCTTCTCGCCTGCCGCTCTCTCTGCTTGTCGTTTAATCTGACTCTTTCTCCTCTCTTAGCGCGATCCTCCGTTTCATTTCTCTTCTTTTTGCACCGCCCATCTTCTTCCCTTCTATTCGAAGACCAGTTCTTCGAACATCTACGCGAAAACCTTCGTCACGTTCGCGATTAACATCGAATAAGGGAGAGAAGATTTTTGCGTCTGATCGCGACAACTGAATTCCCTTTGGTCTTTATCGTTGTCACTGTCAAGTCGTCGAGTCAAGTCGCGCGAGTAATTTGAATAATCTGGTAGGCGTTATACGATGGCTGTGGCTATTTCTGTAAATCTGATATTTTGTAAACAACCCAGACTTTACATTAAAGTCCGTTAAAGAGCCTTGGCCCGTTCATTGTTAAATAAATAAATGAATAAATTATATAAATTAAAGAAGTTTGAAAATATTGAACATTACTTGCTCTGTTATTATAGATGCAAGAATTTTATCTTTATAATAAATACAAGTATAAAAGTTTGTTGGTGTATCGTAAATGTGAAAAAAAGTATCGAACGAGATGCTTTAGTTTAATAGTTTTTAAACACGGTTCTGCCGTACCGTTTAAAAGAATTAATAGTGTCATGAAAGTTGTAAAGAAAACTGAGAACACTTGCGATGCATCATTTTATATACTATATACTATGTTTGCGAAACAAGCTAATATATCATCTTACAAATTATGAAAAGGGAAGGTACACAGACAATGTTCCCTGTGCGGGCAAACAGTGTGAACAAACGTCAATTATGGCACGAGCCGGCACCCGGTTGCCTTGCGTGTTGTAACAGAAGATATTAATATTCGCTCGTTAACGTATGTGGTCAATCGATATTTTGTGGACACGGTACACGAACATCCTGGCCGGTGGTGTGCAGGAAACGTGTAACAACGCGTATTCCCAGACGTTCCAGTTTGAACACCGTTACGGGACCAAAAATACCCGCCATTTGTAACGCTTTCGATGCTCCCGCCTCTACATTCCAATTAAGCTTTCCGTTCTTTTTCCAGTAAAACGAATAACCATTAACCCTCGCAGTGCCAAGCTTTTTTTTTATCGAAGCAGCTTAAAATCTATGTTTCGCGTAAGGTGTACGTTTTAAACGTACCTCAGAGCACAAAGTTGAAAACGGCGAACATGTTTCAACAAAATTGGTGAAAAGGTAACTTGCCAGTAATTACTGTAGAAAATGTCTTATGATTATTAGACTTAGTATTATAAATGTGAGCGATAACTAAGGTATACGGTATAAATGTAACAGTTCTATACTCAATTCTCGACAGGTTTGTTTACGGACGAAGTAGCGAGTAAACCGTCGAAGTTAAGTTAACATTTTCAATTACGATAATTCTTGCTATCGACAAGCAACACTGAATACCGAAAATTGAACAACTCGTCAATTTGTCCTTGTCTCCTGCACCACAAATTAATCATTGACGAACATTCGAACGGTCGATTGCTTCGATGAGGTTCGAACAGTTAATTCGTCACTGCTACCCGCTCCCTCGTCCCTTCTTCCCTCAACTCGGCACGTTGTCTGCTAATTCCTCAGACTGCTGAGACACGAATCGATTCGAGGCTCCGGCTCGCAAATTATCATTGCCTCTATTGGTGTCTGGCGGCGTCAAACCGCACCACGACGATGCTCATGCAAATCCAGACGAAAGTTCGCACAGTCGCCCAGGAACTTGCCCTCCCCCCCATCCTTCCACTCAATTAATAGCGGAAATCGTCCGAAAATCACGGCACGCTTGGAATCGTTCGCGAACTTCGATCGTCTGTCTTTCGTTAGTGTAATCCCCCCTCCCCCCCGTGTCTTCCTTTCCAGTTTCTTGGGTTTGACCTTCAACAATGGAGTACGAGTTCCTTTCGATATTCTGTGGAGTTTGATCTTGTAAGAGGAACCAGATAATCAGGGGTGACGATGGCCAAAGTGGTCATTAGGGCCACCATAAACCAGAGGTCCCCAATAAGGGTTGGGACCGAGTACGCGCGAGGCTCGGTCACGGCCGCTAACACTTTCCAGGCTCGCACCAACGGCGGGTTTGTTTTTCGGGAAAGTGCAAAGTGGGGATGCGCCCATAAAAGCATGAGGAAAAGGGCATAGTTAGTTTTAGTAAGATAGAAACCGTATTGTACGAACGAAAGACGATTTTGTAAAAGAAGTAAAGTAACCCTCACAATCTGATTCAACTTCTGTCTAGCTTCGCTTCGTTACTTTTTAACTCATGCTTCTCCTCGCGATACCTAACCTTTTTCAGTACGCAATTGTGATACTGGTTAACGTTAGATTTTCCTTTAAGTGTTTATTTCCTACCCTCTCGACTATATCACCGTTCTACGAGTTCGAGTCGCAAAACGCAACGCGAGGACGCTTTTGCTCTGCCAATGATGCTTGTAAATAAAGTGTCCCTTCAGGGGTGAACGATCCTTACTGTGTGGGCAGCAGCTGAATTATCGAACGCTAAATTATTCGATGTGTGCGCGTGACATCGACACTGTTTGCGACGCGGCCGAAATGTGCATTAACGGCCCGCGACCCCGTTCAATTATTAATTTAAACATGTGCGCGTGGATCAGCCGATGCTCGTCGACGGACAAACCGGACTTCCTGTTTACATTTTCGCAGAGTGCTTCGAAACCTAGCTGCTACGTTAAACACGAGCGCTACACCTTTTTCTATGCAGTTACTTATTCTGTGCACGGTTTCGTAGTTGTGCAGAATCGAGAGAATTGTTTTCAGTGGATATTATTAAGTTCTATAGTAGCTAGCGGAATAGTGACAAAAGTGAGGGGGAAATTTTTGATCCTTAACTTTTTGAGGCACACGATTTTAAAGAAAGTAAAAACTCAAGTTGCTCAGCATTCACAATTCGTCAATCTTAATCACAACAGTGTCAACAACTTACTAATGCGTTTTGACTTGTATAAATTTTGTTTTCACTTATTTCCGCATTTATCGTTGATTGATACCACTGGCAACAGAATGAAAAACTTTAAGTGAAACATTAAACTGTTTGACTATATGTAACTTCAACTTTTCGAGGTAGGTTAAATATCTCACCGTACATGAAAAACTAAACAAAATGTGGGACTAGTTTTAATCCATCTAACCCTAAATAGTTAAAAGGTCTTCTCTCAGAAGTTTGTTGTTTGTTAAACAATTAATCACTAGCTTGCAACATTTTATGCGATTCACCTCGGATACCGTAGCTAGTCTGGTCACCATGCACCATTATATACCACGTATTTCTGCAAACCAAAATATCGTTTAAAATCGGTTATCACTTTGGGATATTATCTTGTTAAACCGATTATCCCGGAATCCGCTCATCGGAACGGATTTATCGCTCTATCGGTGCGGATAATTGACGTTCTACCGTGAACCAGATACACAGAAAATTGTCGAGAAAGAAGCGATTTTATAATTCGCTTAAGCGATCCCGACAGAGTCGTTCGTCTAATCTACCGGTTTATCCGGCTACCTGGTGGACGCTGAATTTCGCCAGCGCCCACGGAGGATATTGCGTTTTCCTGGTGGCGTTCCGGTGTCCAGCGGCTGCAACCGGAAGTCCATTGATATAACCGTGGCCCACGGAGACGATGAAGAACGGCGCATTAGGCGAACCGCTGTCTCAAGCTGCACCGCGCGACAGCGAGACATATGTGCAGGTGTAACTGTCAGCCGTGAGTGGTGTAACTCGCGTCAGGAGCACAGGCTGCCGGCCCAAGAAGTCGTGAGGATGACATAGTCGCAGAGTAAATCAAAACCCCGTCTGAATCTCAAGAATCAGCGGACGATGTTTGAAATCGGTACAATGATAGACAAAACTGAATAGCTGATAGATATAGGAAATTCTACCTTTATTTATTTAGTAGAGTGAGATGATATGCCTCAGGTGTAAATAAAATAATGTGAAGTGCTTAGAATATTAACACTAGAACTACCACAGCAGTCAAAATGATTGGTTGATGATTACTTATAGCAACCTTATAAATTCACTGTGGTAAAGCTTCCAAAATTTCCTATGATTTTCCGTAGAAGGTATAAATAAAGATTTATTTCTTATGTATTCCGTATTTTTTCATGTAATTTCCAATGTGATTTCTTCCATGCAAATAAGTACGCTTTGATTGTCGGTAGTTCTAGTGTTAATGTACGTATTTAAAACTTAGCAACTACTACGCTCGGAATCACACTCTTTTTGCCATCACAGTCAAACTCTTTCTGCCCTCACAGTCAACCTCTTTCTGCCTTTACAGTCAAACTCTTTCTGCCTTCATAGTCAAACTTTTTTTTGCCATCACAGTCAAATTCTTTCTGCCCTCACAATCAAACTCATTCTCCCTTCACTGTCAAACTCTTTCCGCTCCGCGCTCGTATTTTCCCCATCATATATTCTTCCAAACACTTATTTCCTTTCTTTCTAATTCTATATTCTAATTCCTTCCTCACTCCATGCATTCGGTCACGTTCACCCAAAATTCATCAGTCGTGACGTTTTCTCAACCGCTCATTTTTCGCGCCTTAGAAACACTCGAGTTCAAATATTTCCTACCATCTCTCATTGAATAAAAATGAAATTCCTATAAATATATAATATTAGTACTCCAAGAGAGTACCACTAAATCTAAAAACCTAAGGTAGAACGTAACAGAAAAGTCGCGTCGCCAGACTGGCGAATATTAAAACCCGACCGATTCGATCGATACGTTCGACGCGCGGGGCATATTAATTACCGGGCCCGTTGCGTTCCGTTTCGCGCGTGTAATTAACGCGGTCGTTAATATCCAGCTGATTAATCATCGCGCGTGTACGCAACGATAAGAGGGAGTTTTCAGTGGCGAGGAAGAAAATTTGGCCGGGTTACAAGAGTGCCTCCAGTCCGCTCGGATTAATCGGTGAGAATCGTCGAGAGCTGGTCCGAAAAGGAAACAAAAAAAGGAACGCTTCAACCCCCTCGCAAATGGTAATGCCTCTTCCCTCCCGCGAAAGCTTGTTCGTCATCGTATGGTTATTCATCAAACGCGGTTTTTCTTCTCTATGGTCCTGCTTTTTCTCCGCGTAGTCGGCCAGCAAAAAGCTTCCTCTGTTAAAGGGGAAAGGGGGCTGTTCCGTGTGACGTTGAAGAAAACCGAGGCGCCATTTTCCGGCTGCAACTCTTGTCCGATTTGTTGGAGTATGTAAATTAGAGTAGTAATCGCGACATCTAACGGTAATTTGTAATAACGCGTACAGTAGCGGACAAAAGCTTAAGACGAGGGGACAATGTAAAAGATAGTTTTATGGTTTGCAAATATTGTTTATATATTTATTTTTATTGTTATTATGGTAGAATACTATTTATTGATTAGCATAGAATGCAAATTTTGTTTGTCATTCTATTCCTTATAAATTAGTTAATTTAATTTCGTTGACTCTTTGGTCTTAAACTTTTCTCCGCTACTGTAGTCACATTTTTGTAACGACCCTATTGTCCATGTACATTGTCTCGCATGTCTCTCGATTATTTTGTGTCAGCAGTTAAAACGAACAGTTATTTTTTACGTCAAACACTCAAGTGATGGATATTAATTATAATTAATACAAAAAATCGTTTAAAATGAGTATCAGTCGAGGAATTGCCCTTTGAAGTAAATTTCAAATAAAACACACTAAAATGCTAGATAGTTATTGGAAATAAAATTAAAAAATAATTCGAAGTGCAAATGGTTAAATAAATTCATGTTTGTGTGTTTGGTTTTATTGTTTATTTCGAATGAGATTTTATTTTACTTTTGCGAAACCTCATTCCTTTCTTTTCCGCTTTCGGATAGCAACCTAGCTGGACCTTGAACGGCTGAATTTACCGTGCTTGATGAAATTCAAGCGAACTACCGCGCTCACGTGTGTGTGTGTGTGGAATTGCAAGCCGAATCGCTCCCATGCTAACGTAAATACGCGGAGCCCGAAAGGAATTTCAATTAGAAGTGAAAAGCGTAAATTTTAATCGCTATTAATCGCGGCCGGCTCTAATCGAATTTACCCTAACGCCGGAGAATTCGCTAGCCGAATGTGTTTATCAAATTTAGCCGAACCGTTAAACGCTATGATGAATTCCACGCGAATCCAACGGGATCATCCCTTTCCTCCACAAATTCCTTCCACGCATCTGAAATGGATGTTGTGCAACTGAACGTTGTTAATTATTTCGCTAATTGTTAGTGTCGGTTTCGTTAGTTATTCGAATAATTTTTGCTTCAAACGCGCAACGAAATACACGATTGGATGTTGCCCGATTGTTGACTCTCGTATGCCAGATGATAGTAGTAAAAAATTTATCAATAAATTTTGATCAAATTATACTCTTTCCTTGATCAGTATTTATTACAGCCTTATTGTTACTCCTATCTTTACCAGTTCTAGCTGGAGCTATTACTATACTTTTATTTGACCGAAATTTCAATACATCTTTTTTTAATCCTACAGAAGGAGGTGTATTGGTATTTTATACCAACGCTTATTTTGATTTTTTGGCCATCCTGAAGTTTACATTTTAATTTTTCCAGGATGTGGATTAGTTTCCCAAGTAATTATAAATGAAAGAGGAAAAAAAGAAATATTTGATAATTTAGGCATAATTTATGCTATATTAGAAATTGGAGTTTTTGGATTTATTGTCTGAGCCCATCATATATTTACCGGATTTTGAGACAATCTTGATAATCGATTGTAGAAAGTAATTGTATATAAATTTTTCGCAGTTTAAACTGCGGTACATGAAATTTATATACAACCAACTGTATGCATGTCAACGTAAACGAATGAAAGTCAAATCCATTGTACGATAAATTATATAAAAGCATTTATGGCTGGGTCAATATGGACCCGGCTCCATCCTACTAGGGTTAAAGTATTTAGAGAGAGAGAAAAAAAAAACAAAACGGGTTTCAATTTTTAATTATTTATTCATGAAAGTTGAAAAACTTGAAAGTAATTAAAATTTATAATCGGCAACGGGGCGGAGGAGGGAAAAAAGTTGGAAACGTATACATGTGATGTAATATATATGCTAATCTATGTAAATCGTTCTTCTCTTTGGCGAGGTAAGCGAATGTAAATTTTTCGTTGCTAATTGCGGGACCTCGTTAGTTCTAAAATAATTTAAATTCGGTCAACTTTCCTCCGCGAAATGCCTGTACTATAAGAGAAACGTATGTACATTGAAAAAAGTAGAAATCTAACCGTGTTCCCTGCTGCGTGCTGCATTTTTTTAATTACCACCAAGAAGAATCTCCAGATTTGTGCTTCGACCAAATAACTTTATACCTTTGATATGTTGCAGGGAGATGATAAAAATAGGATCAAATCCCTTAACTGCTTTAGTGAAGAGATGAAATAATATTGTTTATTAAAAGTATTTATTTATTAAACCATGCATTATTAAATGTAGGATAATTAATAGAACAATGGTCATTGAAACACAAATTATTTACTCGAAACTGATTAACAAAAGAAATAGGTTCGGGTTAAGTTCGGATTATAGTATCAAATCACTTATTTTCTTCAGGGAAATCACCCCACAGGGTTATTATTTTAACGTCTTCCGTAAATTGATCATATACCTTAGGGATTTCATCGAATCCCTATTTTTATCATCTCCCTACAACATATATATCCTTCTCTTAATTACCTTTACTGCTTGACGTGCTCAAAGTGTTAACGCATACCAGCCTGTATCGCAGTTTCTTTCCATTTATTAACAAAATCATCCGATATCTTCACCCATGCGAGCGAAATACATCCTCTTGTGGCTCTACAATAGCGGAAAATTTGATCGAGCACCGATCCAATCGTCAAGGCGTTAATTAAAATAATTATACACAATTTCGGCCTTCCTCGTGGAAAACTCATCGATCGGGGAATCGAAAGAGACCTTGTACCCTTTCGTGTCGCGGCGCCACAATGGCTGCGCCCCGCGAATTCTTTTGTCGAGTCGCTAACCGGAAGGGCGACCAGTGACGTCTTGATAGCGTCGATCAACGTTTTACACCGGAAGCCATCCATCAGCCAGAAAACAATCAGGGTCGACATGAATCGTGTCGAGTCATCCTCTCTTCCCTCTGCCACCCCCGCCCCTTTTTCCCTCCCCTTGTTCGCGTTTTCACCCTTTTTCAAGCGGACCGTGCGCCGTGACGCGGCGATAAAGCTTCGAAGCGATTGTCATAAACAATTCATTTTATCCGCGAACGAAAACGATCGACGAGCCTACGCCTGCGAAATGAATTACGGCTTTCTGTTTAATAATGGAACCCACCTAGCACGGGCAGACATTAACGCCGCTGGATTTTACGAGCCTTTACCCCGCGGCCGGGGACTATTAAGTTTTATTGCTCGAGGAGGAAAGAGCTGGCTTCTCCGAGGAGATGAACCCGGAGAATTTCCTGGCGTTTCTTTCCACCCTGTTATCCGTCCTCTGGCCGTCGATGCGACCGAGGGGTTGTTCAAGGTGATGTTGGATACTAATTGTTTGTGCGTAATGATGCACAACGCAACTTATATCTTTCTGAGATCAAATGATTAACGACACTTTACTTTTGTACTTAATTTAATTTGGACTAAGTGAATCGTGCTGTGTTCAAATGCTTGCGGGTGAATGTCGTTCGATTACTTGTAGGGTGAATTCTTGCTCGAATGCTTACTGGATGAGTTTTGAGGAGCAGGAAAAATTACAGCCGGGTCAAAATGTGAAGGATGGTGGATAGGTGTTGATGGTGGGAAAAAGAAATTCGTATTTGTGTATGTGTGTCCTCGAAAAAATAACGATCTTTCTCGCAAGTGCTCGAGTCCATCCAATTTCTATATATACGAGTTGCGACCTGTACTTTCCTATCCCTATGTCTAAGACACGGGCCTGCTAGATAAGCTCCTCCTGCTCCTCTTAGCAACAGCCACAATAGTTATTATAACCAATTAATTCCAACAACTACATAATTTTATTGATATACATACTATTTTATCAGTGTCAAATTGTTGTACAGCACGAAGCATCTGAACTTAAAACGTAGAACTTGCCAATTGCGTGATGTAGACACTGTTTCGTTCGTCATAGCCACGCGGTCTACTTCTTCGAACGCATTTCTCCCGCGTTCGGCCTCTGTTTTAATTAACAGAGCAGCCAAGAATCGCGCGGATGTAGGGGGAAGGGGTTGAAGCGAGACGCGGCGATACTTTTAATTGGGAACGTCGGTATTTAATATGCCGAAACGGGGGTATTTAGAGGCGCTAACGAGTGACGGAGGAACGCGTGGAGGGTGCCGAGTGCTGCTAACGAGAAAGCCCCGATAGCTTCGCCGGGAAATTCATTAGAGGCACTTATTATTATGATTACAGTCGGGATTTTCGCCCCGTCTTCCACCCTCCCCTATGGGCGAGATTAAAAACGGCGCCGGCCGTTATAAATCGAACGCACTTCGTCCTCTATTTACGGCGTCCACGCTGTCGTGGGCAATTGTGACGAACTCATTAAGCGAGCCACGCTCCCTTAATGAAACGAATAAGTCACGCATCAACGGGGACGCGACCGTGAGACAGCCTTCGTGGACCGGCGTTCATTCACGCCATACTGCGTGAACTCTCTATGGCCACGAGTACCAATCGAGACTCGGATAATGAGTTTCGTCGTTCCTTGGAATTGCCCTCTTCGCAATCAAAGATACTTGACTGCTATTGCAATTATTCCAATATTTATTTATCGATTAATTATGTTGAATGAGAGAAAGAGAAAGAGAGAGAGAAATACATTTGTAATATAATTTAATTGTTTTATTATAAAATCTGTTATTGTCTTGAATAAAACCATATATTATCTAACAAATTATATAAAGATATATTAAAGTTTCGTTCCGTTGTTTAACGGTGTTTCTATAAGATTGTGCAAATTTCGCACCGTGACAACGAAATATTATACATTGAATATGAATCGTGAATGCAACAGAGGAAAGATTCCAAAAATTATACTTAATTTCACTGAGGTGAAAAGTTGTGGAACTATAAAGCAAACCATCTTCAAACCAAATCCAAAGTAATTTCCAAACTACACCTCGCAATATCTCGCAGTATTTCCAATCACACCCGACATATAAAATAGAGCGTGCAGTTTGAAATCGAACTTTTTAGAACGCAAAATAACCCGAAAGCCATTCGTAATCTCACGAGGAGGATAAAATCCTCGTCGGGATCGAGGAGCTATCGTGAAACCAAATTCGCCGCAATTACCCTCCTCCCCGAGTTCGGTCTCCGCAGTATCTCGTGACCGTTTCCGATAATCAAACTCTCGCCATGCTCGATAACTCAGCGAGGCCAAACAGAAGCCCCGAATCTCCCGTTGAACGGACGCTTTAATCGATTTCTCAGCGACAAAGTTGCGACGAACGAGAACAAGCTCGATCTCCGCTCGAAGGAGGAGGAGGAAGTCCCCCGCGGTAAACGGAGGAAGAAGCGTCTTCCGGCAGAATGCGGGCGACCATTTTTAAATTAAACCCTATCGAAGGAACATTTCGCTAGAGGGACGGGGGTGGGGGGTATCGTTCGACGAAATTGCTCGACCGAGTATTCACTTATCTTGGGGGTGGATTGTGGAACGAGCTCGGCACGGAAAGCAGCGTTCTTCGAGGTCTTCCGGATAGATCGATCGGATACGTACACTCCCGTTCATAATTCATGCGACACGTGATAAAGTAGAAATGAAAAATGTTATTACTATAATTATTATGTGAGTCGTAAGGTAGATTTCGAGGTATTAATATGGTATGTAAGAGTTAACTTGAATTTAAATTCATAATCAGTTAAGATTCTAAAACCACTTCTTTTTATTTTTAAGTATCACATTTTAAACAAACAAAAATCTAAATTAAATACAAGAAACATAATGACGTATAATATGCATTGGAAATGGGGTTTAACGTTACTAAATAAAATAAACTCTTATTTAAAATACTTTAATATATTATGTAACACGAGGAAGGTGGAACTCTGGCCGTAACTCACGAGCTTTGACATGAGACTAACAAACGCAGCGTTTGAAATTTCTATGACCCCGTCCGGGTCCTTTAGTCCCTTTGTTCTGCATCTTAATCTTTTCGTACTTTCTAAATTGCCAGATGTGACTTGGGTTCTTAGAAGAAACCTTTCAGAAAGTACGTTAAGAGAAAGCTTTGTTTTCGGTTAATTCTTCTTCTGTAACATTTCTGTATTCAATTTCCAAAAAACTTAAACTCATAACCAGTCAATTCCATGACCTAATATTCGCAGAAAATATTAAATTATACTTTCCTCTTAAAATTTTTATCAAAATCTTAGCGTAATAAGCATCTTCTACTAAATTCACTGGTGTCCGGATACTTGTGGACGAGAGTGTATACATCGTGAGCCAACCGAGCCGGTTTACGACTGCTCGTTTTCGGATATACAGCTTCCGGATGTTGGTCGCGTCGTTCCACGTGCAACCGTGCATCGTCCCGCTCTGATACGAATCGGCCGAAACTTGATATCCGTGGCTTCTCGAACCGACCAGGCCGCGATCTTAACATTAATACTTGATCCCGATGATATTTCACGGAAAAATACGAGCTTTCCGATTCTACATCGCGGATGCAGCCGAATCGAACGTTTTGGGCTTTACGGCTAGCAATATCTCCGGATGGATCGAGTGTTTCGTAGACGATGGAGGAACCGTGTAATGGGTATTGCAGCTGTTGATTTATAATACACGATACTCGAGTAGACAAACATTATACGACACGAGTGACCGAGATAGCGACGTTTCATATTTTTGGTTACGCGTAGATTGGATTGGAGCTAATTGTTGTTCTCTCGTTTTGAAAAATTGTTATACAACTAGAGATGAAGAATGAATTAAAAGCTTTAACTTCTAAAGTTGCTAGTACCGTTTCGCAAAAGGTAAGTCAATATTTTTAATAAATATCGATAGGTGGAACGCTGCGAAGGAAACTCTAAGTGTGAAAAGACAGCATGGACGTTGCAAAGAGACGATTTGGATTAGGTAGATCGTTCGAGAACCGTGATTGAGTGTAAACCGTAGAATAACCTATAAAAATAGAATCTAAGAGTAGTATGTAAATAAGTTAGTAGATAATAAATTTAGTTAAAGAATGCTCAATATCATTAAAATTGAGAATAGTTGTCAGGTCTTTTAGAAAATTTTGTTGCGTCATAATATAATTAATATTCTAGCATTACAGGCTAATTATAGGCGTTACAGCTACTAATTTTTTCTCATTTATACCGAAATCTTCAAGATGATATCTTTCTAAATTTTTTAGAAGATATAATGGTATTTCTTTACTATGCTTACAATATTTTTATGTATCTAAATTAATTGTTTTATGGTGGCACTTGACAGAGAAGGGTTCTACATCGTATTTGTAACATTTTCTTCTGTATTTCCATGCCAATCTTCGTTCACGTGTTTAACGAATTTCTGAAAGTTTCGCTGCGAGGATTAGTTACGAGCTTGCCAGTATTCAGCTTGGCTCCGTTTCCCTTCGACTCGCTCAGGGCGCCGGGAAATAAATCCGGAAGTTCGCCGAGGGCTAACTTTCTACTGAAAAATAAGTATCCGTACCATCTGTCGGAATGTTCCGAAAATCGATATTCACCAGCTGGAAATCGAGGCTATGGGCGAATCTCTTGGCAAATCTATCGATCGATCCTTCAGAATTACTTAACACTGCATTAAACTAGAGAATGGATCGATCGAAATCATTTCTTTCCGGTTATTTATTTAAACTGATGAATTCTACGAATGAAATGAACAAAGTTTTAAGGATATGCGTATATTAAATAAAAATAGAGTAATAGAACAAATATACGGAAATGACAAGCAGTTCATTTGTGCTATGCTAACTGCACTGTTCTTGACACAGCCTTAGAATTATAATCTCCATTTTTTACGCTTTACCGCAATAAGTTCTTCGGTGTACAAAATTGAAAGAATATGTGAACATTTTTCGTTTTCTTTCCAACGACAAAGAAATCAAAAGACATCAAAAAATAATTTTCACTAATTAATACCCTAATATTAGTATAATTTTGTGAAACTACACATGCAACATATATTTTCAGTATTTTAATGTTTCAAGAAGAATAAGTATTGATAAAAATGGTGAAACAGTTTGAAATACGAGGTGAAGAAGTTTCAACTGTTTTCCTGTAGAGGGTGAAAAGAGAGAAATAAATTCATTTTATTCCTGAAATTATTATTCACCTGACCAAGAAGGAGGCCGACTTCTAACTTCCTTTCCCATTGTTTTCGTTCCGCGTTTTTGTTTCGTCCAGCGAAAGCGTCGGGTCAATATCACAATGGGATTTGTTGCGAACGATCATCCCGTGAATTGCAATTTATCTCCAGGCCAATGGACCAGGAAACGCAGTCGATCTCTGCAATGGACGTGAAAGAAACAATGCCACATCCTCGTTCAACTCTATTGTAGGACACTCTGTTAAAAGATCTTCCTCGCTTTTTATTATAATTAGCCATTTTAACGCTATGACTATCAAAACTGGTCAAAATGATCAATTCGTAATTTTGTCATGGAAACTTGATAAATTTATCGTGATACCTGCACCTTTGGAAATTTACTGTGAATTTTACTGTAATCATTATGGTTTATTTTCCTCGTATTAAGTACTTTTCTAATATAATCTTCAATTTGATTTCTTCATCACAAATAACTATACTTTAACCATCGCTAGCTTTATTATTAAGCCATGACAGACTTTACTTCCTTCAGCTACTTGCGTAACAACAAATTATCCTATGGTTGCTAACGCGCTGTCTGAGTATACCTTATGAACAACTGAAAGTTAATTCCTAACAGAACAAGGATCACAAATATTTATTTCATAACAAAGAATTGTACCGTTTTTTCAACGATTCATCGAACGCGCTTAACAGAGAAAGCATTTTTATGAAAATTAACCCTTCCGATTATTAATACGCAACAGTGCAGCATTGAAACTCTCGAGTCTCCAATTTGCTTTCGTAAATTAATCAATCCTTTTGTAACGATCATTCACGTCGGTGCACGTAAATTCTACTCCAACGAATTCGCAGAACTGGTAGATCCAGAAATTCGAAGGATCGTCCAAGGAAATGAACCGCGACACGAAAATCTTCCTCAGGAATCGCGATAACGAGCCGGCGTTACCCTTTCCGGATAAACCGGGCAAGAGGGATTGTCGTTAATTTTAATTAAAACGTTAGACCGCGGCCAGGAAACGGAGATTATTATCTCGACGAAACTTCCCGTTTATTTTCCCCCTGCGATCCTGCGTGCCTCGCCCTAGAGAAAATTGGGGTACAAGCGAAGTCTGTTTCGTGTTGGAATCCGCGAAGCGAAGGGTGTTAGTGATTGATAATTATTTGTACAGGCACCCCTCCACTTTCGCACATTTTTAAAAATTTCACTTTTTAACACTAGAACTACCAGATCAGTCAAAATGACAAATTGGTTATTATTCATAGCAGTCTTATAAATTCACTGTGGTAAAGCTTCCAAAATTTAGTACGATTTTTTGCAGGAAGTATAAATAAAGAATCGCCACATAACCTTTAAATTCATCAAATCATCCTTACTAACAATAAATAACTTTAAGTTCCTCTATAAAAACCAATGTCAGCGATAATCTAAGATTTTCCTCACAATATTATATAAGCTGTAATCGCGTTACTCGCTGGAGAAACCCACGAAAATTTGATTATTTTCCGTGTTTAAACGGGGAATAAGAAAGCAATACTATTTCTCGGTTCTCCTCGTTCATCAGTAATCCGATTCTCTTCGCGGCATTAAATAAATACGGGAAATAGCATCGTGCAGTTCCGGGAGACGATCTCCGCGTCGAAACAGCAACGCCCGGCGGTATTCCAGTGTCGAATTTCCTGAAAACGAGCCCGAAGATTTCAAGGCGGGCGGATTAATTAAGGCCGCAAACATTCGGGAAACGCGTTAGCCAATAAAGGCCGCGCTTCCGCTGGCGAAGTTTCGTTAAGAAAGAGAGAAGGAAGACGGCAAAGGGTAAACGTCGGCTGGTCGGCCATCGAGTTTAATTAAAAATTTTTTTAATCGCCCAGGACACCGAGTCTCTCGCCCGTTGCCTAACTTTTCGACGTTCGTCGTAGCTCGACGATGCGCAAACTGGAAATGGTCGTTCCCTCGACCAATCGTGGACTATTCACATCGTTCAAACGGCGAACGCGTTCCGTAGAATTAGTTTCTTGTTGTCGCTGCAACTCTTTTCCACTTCTATTCTTATCTTTTGATCTTTTCGATGGAAATGGTCGCTACAATCATTTATGTACGGGGTGTATAAAAATTATGTCATTAATTTTGGATTTCCACTTTTGGATATCGTAGGTCATATAACAACGATAAAACTTATTTTCAATTTAACGAAAGGAAGGTTCTTTCTTTTGTTGTTTGTTCTGTGCTGTGTGCTCCCGCGACTGCGACACGTGCTCTCTCTTCTTCGTTCTTTATTAAACTTTTCACTACCAATATGTCACCTATCTATTCAGTATGCCTATTTTATAAGGATTTTTTAAATTCTTAACATTACGCCATGTTATGCCAAACGGAGCAACACGGAAGAACCATCTACAGGATAAACATATGATACAAGAGATCAGCCGGAGCCTGCGACTCCCAAGCACATGGAACAATCCCGAAATGAGAATATTCGACGTCATCAGGAGATAAGCCCTACTCCTGACCACCGCCACGGATATAAAAGGAGAAAGACCAGGCAAGCGACAATTACCGAATTAACAAACTACTGAACAACTGAATAAACTTCGAACTTCGAACTTTCATCAATCATTAAATATTGTAGTAATCAATAAGGATAGTTTTTTAAAAAACTAGTACTTGATTTCTCGCCCGTAACAAAATAAATACTATTTCTAAACTCTGTAAGCGGTTTTTCAGTAGAAACGATAATTTCGTTGAGCCGCCGTCACCGTTGTGGTCTAACTTTTTTTAATAAAAACCGGTGGCGCTCCTTCCGAGAGAACGCGATATTTCTCCCGGGGCAAAGGGTCGGCGAGGCAATGGAATAAAATTCGCACGTACTGTGGCTTTCTGGGGATGTTCTGGACGCTTAGATATTCTCGTCGAACTACGCCGAGTTCGGTGAGGTCAGGAACGTCGGACCGTTACCGTTCTCGTAATTCTCGTAACTTCGGAATGCCGTGCAGTGGGCTCGGGCATCGAAAGCGTAATGAAAACGCTGACGGAAGTTTGTTTAAGCGTGAAATGTAAAAAATTTATTTCGCAAACTGCAATGTACCACGTATGCCGGTAATATGCATCGCCGAGAGACCGGCAAATAAATCAGTGAAACGAACATGATCACAGGGCAGCTTAAGCTGCTTACGATATGAAAGTAACTCGATTGCTAAATATTGATGCCAAATAATCGTACAGTATGCTGCTACCGATAAAGTAATTTCACAAAGCTCAGCAGTAATTCGAACTGAACGCGATTGAACGCGCGTGTTAGCGAATGATCGTTCGAAGCAACTGCGAGGAGAGCCGACTCATAGAATGCCATGCATTAACTCTTTCACGACGGGTGCCGTATATATGTAAGAGAAGTACGCTGTCTTCACTTATAGATATCGATATAGATATAGATATAGAAGGAGCTATAGTTAGATGACATACGTGCTGAATAAGATTAGGTTACGGAAAGATAATTATAATTTATAATACAAAGGAGACAGAGACTTATAAACGTTGTAGGATAACAAAATAGAGAATAGACTTTAATTGTGGTTTCTCTTTTTACAGGTAAATGTATATATTGTAAATAATTTAACGATTAAGAAAATAAAATTAAACTCTTTTTACAGAGCAACACATTGTAATTTATTCTCTTATTGAAAATTCTCAACGATATTAATTACCTTATATATATACGGCAGTAGCATATAGCAGAGACTGATGCTAACCATATACGGTACAGATTTTATTGTTAGAGAAATAAAGCATTATCCCTGTTTTAAAACTGTTCATACTAAAAAAGATTATTAAAAAATAATATATAATAAATACTAGTAAAATCACAATTATATTATTTTTTAATTTCAATATCAAAGTTAAAATAAAGCTAAAGTTAAAATAGGCATTAGGTAACAAAAAAAATGATGGCTAAATATGGTTCAGTTGTGCCGTCGCGAAAAGTAGCGAAGAATGGTACAGGTGCGCCGTCACGAAAGAGTTCAGCTTTTCCTAGACTGTTGTCAACGGAGGAAAATTAGAATAAAGGCGGCGAAGTTCACTCAGGTGTGGTAACGAGAAGACGATTGGTTTTTTTAAAACAAAAAAATAAATGAAACGTTGAGGGGATAAGACGTGGTGTTTTATTCCTCTATTTTATCTTAGTTTTAATATACGCGTAAATTAAATTTGAAAGGCCATCGTAAATCTAATTCCGAGAAAAAAAAAACCGTCCCTGAAAGCGCATGCCTCACCCACCCTGTATTTCTTCCGTTCCAGACGAGTTCTTCGCGCGAATTCCACGACCATCCCTCCCGCCTGAGCTCCCAGTTTTCTCCTTTCTCTTTTTGTTTTTTACACCGGCGCGCTAACGTTGGCTCGCAATTCACATTCGCCCCGTCTTGCGAGCGTCCATTGTAGCTGGAAAACGGTCAGGTTGCCTGGAATACATTATAGAGTGGAAAAGCGGGCCGGAGATGAAGGCGAAACAAAAGTGTTTCAGTGACCGGAACAGGAAATGGCCGGTAAGCCGGGGGCCTGGGCGCAGAAACAGTGAAGAAAGGACGGGGGGAGGGTTGATGCGGGGGAATGGAGAAGTTAGAGGGGGGGGGGAGGCAGATATATTGTTCAGGAATCGAGGCAACGCTCGCGTGTATCGATAATGCGCCGCTGGAGGCTGCTGAAGAGGAGGAGGGCTCGGGTCAAGGAACGCTAATGTCGTGGCTTGTCCTGTGCACGACGAGGTTGCGGCCGGCTGGAGATCGACTTTCAATGGATCGCGAATGGACTCGGTTGCTTTTGTCGCATGAACTAGTGGCAACTTGCGCGCACGGTTGAAGTGTTGTCGTGGTATAATTTGGGACTGGAAACTCAATAATAACGCTCTGCATTCTGCGCACTATGTATTTCGGTCGCTTTCTAATGAGCGACTGTGTTTCAATTGTTGTTGTTTGTGTTGTATTCCGCTGTCAGTTGCAGACTATTTTTGTATATAAAAAAAATGCGACTTCGAACGAAATGAAGGACGAAAGTTTTTATTTTCTAATCGAAGAGTACAAGCGCCCCTCGACTTTCGCACACAATTGGTTTCTGAAAGTGAGTGCGAATGTTAAATGTTCGAAAGTAGAGGGATGTAAAAAAATTTGCACCAAAAACTGTTTTAAAATATTGATCAGAACGACATTGTAGTCTGATGGTGAAAGTCTGATGTCCCTTGAAAGGGGGCAGCCCAGTAGCATGCTCGATTCACGATGTCCCCTCAGAGGTTTGACACTAGAACTACCAACAATTATAGCGTACTTATTTGCATGGAAGAGATCAAATTGAAAATTATATGAATTGTTATGTATTTCTAAGTAATTAAAAATGATGACGAATAATGAGTAATAATCTGACAAAAAAATTAAAATCAGTAAAGGAGTAGTGTCAGTAATTAAGAAAAGCATGTAACAATTTATTTTTCCACCTGACGTTATCGAACTGTGTCTACAGCCGATGTTATAATCAGTATTGTTAACTTCAGAGAAAGTTTAGATACGAAATTAAACTCCCAATTAAAATTAAACGAAACCCCTCCAAGCACAGGTGTGCCCAATCTTTCAAGCGCTGCTGAGAACAGTCCAGTTGATTTTCGTCGAGCTGCATCGGAGGCGGCGCGAAGTCAAAGTGTAATCGGATCTCAAGAGACTCCCTGTCGCGTCTTGCCTTTCGTCTCCTCCCGTTTCATCTTCGCTACCAGCGAGAGCTACAAAATCGATAGTCCAGCTTCCCTCGCGCTGCTGCCTCGAATTCTTTCGAAACGACGCGGATCCACGTCGCTGGATACCGGATCTCGGACGATCTTAGGAGCCCTGTGACGAGATCCGTTTCGTCGAGCACCGTTTCACCCCTCCACGTATCTTGCGGAACTTACGGTACTTCACGGGGGCTCGTTTTACGGGGCTGTAAAAGTTAGGAAGTCGTGGAACTCGGTGAGCCATCGCCCGCGAAACGAGTGACCCGCGTGGTCGATGGCCGATCATCTTCGTGGGGAGCACGGGAGGGGGGCTCGAGATAAAGCACGAAGAAGAGAATGAAGAAGAGGAGGGTAGGGGTAAGTGGAAGGGCGATTCCTGTAATTCGTCCATTTTTTTTCGGCGAGCACCCTCCTCCAGGTCGAAGGGGGCAAAAAGCTTTCCAAGCGAAACCGGCTCTCGATCGATTCGAGAGCGTGGAATTGCTCTCGAAACGGGGAAACTAAAGAAGCTTCCTCGATCGAGGATTTAAACGAAGGAAAATTTCGCGAAGACGTCTCCCGGGGATCCTTCAGACTGACATCGAATCGTTTTTCAATTACAAACGCTGTCTAGGACACAGCGTTAACCGAGACCGGGAGCGGGTAAAATTTCTCTCGCGCGGCAGAAAAATTTTGGCATAAAACCGAAACGCTTTACGCGGACGTTACAAAACACGGGAAACTCGGTTTGATGAGGCTGGAGGTGGGGAGAGAGGGTGCCAGGGACGGGTCTTTGAATTTCAAACATCCCGCGCTGTTATTTCGGATTAAATAGCCCCTATTTAACTAACTTCCGGCGGAAATAAAGGGCCAGAGAACTGGAAAGAACCCAACCGTTTCCGGCTACCATACGCGTTCCCCGTTTCACGTACTCCACACGGTGAAGCCTGTTCAACATTTTTTTTCTCGAACGAAATTATAAAGGTCGAGAGAGACAGAGAGAGAGAGAGGGAAAGAGCGAAGAGAGAGAGAGGGGGGAGGCGAATAAAAAGAACGTTAAAACGTTAGGTTGGCTCGTTTCAGCGGTATTTAAAGGGGAACGTTTCCGCGTTCATGCCCGCGAGAGCAAATTCAAACTTCCTGACACACCTCCGGGGTGGTTTCCGAATGTTTGCACGCGAAACCGAATTGCCTGCGTTCCGCATTAAAGATTCAATTACTGTTTCCTTCCAATTAGATTTTGCGTTTAAATATTCATTACCCCCGATGCCCCCTTGGCGGTGGCCGCCATTCAACGAGTTAGAAGCGAATTTTGTTCATTTCATTTACTCTCGCCCCCTCACCATCCTTCCATCTCACGCCCATTACAGAAACAATTCCGGACGAGTTCGAGCGAGACGAAAAATCAGCGCAGCTGTCCACGACGATGTACCTGTTGTGTCGCGCGCAGCGTAACGGCATGTTAATCGCTAAATTTTTGCGAAACTATTCTCGAGTACCAGAGACCAAGTCCTTAAGAGGGGTAGAAAAGAAATAGGATAGGTATAGATTAGAAGGAGGTGCAACTAGGATGATTGGACTCTGACGAAACTTATTTAAGGAGACAATAAATTACTCGTAGAAAAACTTACGGAAAGAAAAGGAAAATAAGAAAAGAATTTCTGAGAACAGTATTTTGTTACAACTGTATCTGAAGTTCACCCAGGTCTGGTTGCCACATGTTAACGGACATTATCCAGGCCTGGGTAAAAGTTTCGCAAAATAGGAAATACGTTGTGCCTGATTTATGGTGGCAAACGAACTACCACATACCTACCGCATGCACGACTTCGTGCCTGAAACGTTTACGCGGTCGTACGATTTATCGGGAAATATTTTCGAATTTTCCGCTAGGAGAAGCTGGATGATCATTTGCGACGGTATCGAGGAGGAAATTACGTCCGGCGTGCTCTGTCGTTAAGTATTCTTGACTTTAATTAAAATCGTTCCTTCGTTACACGAAGTGGCGTGTTGCTCTTTATATTCTTTGAAACAGAGTACACTCCGCAACGAGGGGCAGTTAATTTGCAACTTTGAGTAGCCGCGCAGAGGGTACTTTGAGTAATTATAGCTACTTTGCCTGGTAATTTGTAGCTGGACGTTTTATCGTGCCGCTGTTTCCAGATTGCACGGAGATTCGAACGAGGTTACGGTGAAAGATCAAAGGGGCTGTTTTCTTTTTTTTCGCTGCGAGATTTAAGATCCGATTTGTTTCGCGGAGGAATTGTTTCGTCCTGGCGCACGAAAAAGGGTGATTACGCTGACCGGAAAGTTGGAGCAACATCCGGTAGAGTTCGGCAACCTGGAAAATCCGGTCGAATTCTCTGCAGTCGTTCGAAACGGTTTAGGTCGATTCGATTAGTCTGGAACTTCGTCTCCTTTTGAAACACCGTTCGCATCCTCTGCACAGTGTAGAAAAAACAAGTCGAAAAAAAAAGAAACGCTGAGAAACGCACATATACAATGGAATATACTTTTTCGTCCATGATTCATGAAATGTTCAACGAAATTAGAATTAACAATAACCGAGCATCGATCCATTAACCCTTTCACATCGAGCACCACATACATATATGTATTTTGTATTTTAATAATTTTCTAAGTCTTTTCATATTAAAAATGTAAATATACTTGTTAGAATAGAGCAATGATTTTTTTATTCAGCACAGTTGTTATTTAAGACTTAGAGAAGCGTATACAGGCACCCTTCGACTTTCGCAAACAATTGGTTCCTGAAAATGTGTGCGAATGTTGAATGTTCGAAACTAGAGGGATATAAAAATAATATGCATCAAAAACAATGGTCTAAAGCATTGATCGGAGCAATATTACGATGTCCTCTCAGAGGGCGCATTTCTGACGTGAGTTTCCGTTCAGTGACTGTACTTCCGCGGAGTGGATTGTCGTAGCGAAAGGATTAATTACTTATGATACGAAGAATGTTAGGCTATATCGTTTAATCGCCAATTTACAAGAAACCTACATTGATAAGTATTCTGTTCGGAGGTAAGAAGTGTTCGGTGACTTATGAACGAATTATGAAGTAAAATAGAAGTGGATAGGAAAGAATGAGGAGGAGAGGACAAGAATATTCAATCGAACGGATTTCATTTTTCAAGCTGCCGGCGTTTATCTTTTAACAGTGCTCGTTGGTCAAGGGAGTCGAAGAGGAAGCTTTATCGATTCAGACTCACCTCGCCCTTCGTTATATATCGTCGACGAGCCAACGGGCTCGATCCAACAGCTCTCCCCTCCGGATAGGGAACTACCGGTGCGTGAATTAAAAATTGAATTTCGATGGCGCACACCAGCGATCCTCTTGCGTTCCTGCGATTCTCGAGCACACGTTCGTCGTTTTTCCGATCTCGTCCGATCACGAGTGTCCAGTTTTCAGAGGAGGAAGCCGAGGAGTGCAGGTGAAAGAGGTCGGGCTATAGATAATTATATCAACGATTTCACGTGCGAGCAGAGATAGAGAACTGAATGTCGCGATCGGTTTCTCTGATTAATTACTACTTTGTAGATGAACGGAAATGTTCGACAGCACGTAGAAAATATTTGCAATTAAATTCTTGTTAAGATCAGTAGACTTGTTAAACTAATCCAAGTATTTAACTTTGACACAATCTTTATTATATTTTTAATCCTATCGTGCTCCCGTTCCGCTGAAACTGCTTGTGATTAATTTCGACGAAAGCACGGAAATATCGTTGATTAAAATCAATATTCTGTTTCCGTGGCACCAAGTTTTATAGTCAGAGCAGCAGTAAATGTGGACTAAATTAAAAATGCAAACGCTATTTGTAACCGCTGTACATTTATTTATTTATTTATTTAACAGCGGTCATAACAGTTTGGTTACAAAAAAGAAAAATAGAAGAACATCTTCATACTTTACAGAACTACAAATATATTATTTAACAACATTACATATTAACCTGGTTAAATATTATATAACAGTGTAAATTTTAAAATAAAATATTCAATTTTTAAGCTTGTAGATAACTGTTCAGTTGAGTCAAATTAAATAGTATTCTTGCGACGCATCAAATTCCGTTTTATTTTTATGTCAAAGGGTTAATAAATATTCGGTTAAAACAGTATTCAGTTAAACAGTTCTTAGGAAATTTAGTTGAGGTAGAAGGTTCATCGCTAATTCCTACACGTTCGCGTACAGTATGCAGAACGCATACGTAAGCGCAGACAAAAAGGTCACGAAATTTGACAAGAAACATTCACGCAACGCACCATAATAAACGTGTCCCCGAGCGAAGTCACCCGGCCGGAAACGGAAACAAGACCGCCTCGATATTCAAAGCGTTCCTCTTATCTGCAATGAAAGGTGGTCTCAATCAGCGTTGTCGGACGGAGGCAGGTCAGGCAAAAACCTTTCCAGCCGGAGTTTCTTGTTCGAGACCGAAGACAATGCGAGCTCTCGTCGCGCGGTGCGTCGCGAAATTGTTACAAGTAGACGTGCTATGTAATTGGACGAGCTGCTTGCCAGCTTCCCATCCTCTCTCTGCGAGAACTCGGTCAAACAGAAGCCAGACGATGTACATGCGAGGTGAAATTTAAACGATGGACTTCGAGGAACGCGTATTAAAAGTAATTAAAAGTAATTAACGACTTTTGCTGGAAAACTTGATTATCTCCAGTTTTACAAGAAAGACAGGAGCGTCTCGAAAATTCGACAAAATTTGACTCTTCGTGGAAAATTTTTATCTTTGGATGAAATATAGATATGAAATAGAAAAAAGATTGAATTTCGAATGATTAAAACAGTTACTTTATTGCACGGTGAGTCGATATTTTTTGTGGATAACAGGTTTTTCATCAAAGTCTTTGATTAATCTCGAAACAGAAATTTGATCAATTTTCGTTGATGTCGATTTTTTAAATATTGATTCAATGTTCACGTGGAATGCGAATAGAAAATTGAAATGCTCGTGTTCTAATGGGACTCAAAGTAATGAAATTCTATTCATTGGAAGCTTCTGTTGTTCCTGTACGAATTTCGTTTATTATTCCCAGACAATTAAAAATATATGAGGAAAAGGAAACGGTTTAAATTAATAAGTGTATTTTTATAGACCGACTATTTTTCGTTTATTGTGCAATGTATCTTTCACTTCCTTACAAATGTTTTGTTAATAACGTGACCGCGGTTACTTTGAGTTTGCCAGGGTTGATTTGCCTAACTTTTTAAATAATATTCTACGACGAGCTTTATCAGCTATTAAGGTTGAGCAAATGGAAACACAGAATGTTGAATTGGATGCTGCCGTACCCATCCTTCCTGTTAACGTCATTGAAACGATTTATGATTTTACCTCGAAGCTATCACAAACCTTTCACCCCGTCCCGTGACGATCAACGAGCCCTTCGCGAGGGCCGCGGTTTTTTTCCCAGGGGGGTTACAGGCGAGGAGGAGGCTGCAGACAAAGCCGGATAGAGACGAGAGGAAAAGAAGGGACGCAAAAAAAGGCCGTGGTTCGAGCGATCGATCGGCACACCCGAAGACAAAAGCCTCGAACGCGGCTCGAGGCTTTATTTCAGCTCGATTTCTCGTTGGAACGCGCCGCGGGGTGGGTTGCGGAGGGGTTGCGTTGTAAAAAGATTGTACCAATTCGGGACTGTTTCGGTCGCTCGTCGAGCAGCCGTCTCTTTTGGAAACGTTTCGATGACAGCTGGCGAATGTTTGCCATCCGAGTGGAGGAGGGCGGACACGGCGGTGAGGGTGAGAAATGAGTTGAGGGGTTGTGTACGAAATAAAAGAAAACTCGTGTAAAAGTGACAATAAATAATCATATACATGTAGGAAATTTCTTGCTTTTTATTTAGCGAGAGATGGTAGTAGGGTTCAGGTGTGGGAAACACAAAGTGAAGTTCTTGAAATAAAATAGTTTAATAGTATATAAATGACTTTTCAATTTAATACAACTTCAACGCTCTTACTCTTTTCACTATCACACTCTTTCTCTCCGTTATATATTCTTCTAAGCACTCATTTCCTTTCTTTCTATTGGGAATGGGGTTTTATATTGCTAAATGAAATAAACTCTTATTTGTGAAATAATACTATGATAGTTTATTGATACTTTTATATAGCACGAGAAAGGGCAATTATGACCGCACCTAGCGAGTTTTGTCACAAGACTAGCAGAACGCAGTGATCGAAATTCTTACAACCCCGTCCGGGCCCTTCAGCCCCATTGTTCTGTTCCTCGATGTTTTCGAACTTTCTAAAATTCCAGATGTGGCTTAGCTTCTTGGAAGAAGCCCTTGAGAAAGTACGTTAAGAGAAAGCTGGTTTATCGTTAATTTTTGCTTCGTAGTATTTCTATATTCAATTTCCAACACTTTCTAATTCTAAATTCTAATTTCTTTCTCATCCAATGCATTCGGTCACGTTCATTCAAAATTCCTGAATGATTTTAGTATGTAGAGTTTTCAAAGTACAAATAAATATTTTTTACCTCGACAAAAGAAAGAGGAGGGAAAAGGGTGGAGTATGGTTTTTGGAAAATCATACTTCAGAAAAGTCGAGGCTCGTTCGATGCGAATCGATTCTCTCGTTCGTCGAGGCCCCGCGTTAATCCCCGTCGCTCGTCAGGATGAATTCGCCGCGCGAAAATAATGGAAAAAATTGGCGTACGCAGATTTGCCCCATTTAACTCGAATCTGCAGCGAAAAATGTAATTGGATTGCTGGGGAATATGCGTCCGCTCGACTTCGTTAATTCGTCGGGGCGAGGTTCGTTCGTTACGCGGCAAATAAATAGAAACCGGTGCTGCTCCGTTACTCTTCTAACACTTTTATTCGTTAACCCTCTCTGCGACACTGCGAGCTGAATTAAGCTTCGAGGGAGAAAGTAGGTTAGATGAGGAGGTGATTTGATAGAAAGGATACAGAGAGAACACTGTATTAATCAGACTTCACAGTTAACCTGAAGGCTAGGATGTAGCGAGGTTCGAAATTGATACATTTAAAGGTAACGCTGATAAAAATTTAATACCACGCTTGTCATCTAGCTTTATATCATTGTATGGAGAGAAATGTTAACCTGGAAGTTCACCATAATAATTAATATGATGATTGATACATATAAACGACAATCGATGTTACTCATGGGTTTTACTAACCAGTCAATAAATTAATTAATTAATTAAATAACTACGACATTACATTGGTTTATACCTTTTTAACGGCCAAAATTTTCAACGCTTCAAAGCGAATCAACCTAACCCTCGTTTTCATACTAATCACGACGCAGCAGCATGCTATAAAACACGATCTCCACTCAGCTTCGTCTCTGGCCGAGCGTCGAACGCTCGAAAAAAGGCGCTCCGCTTAATGTTATGCGTACACGAAGCATTAAGCTGTGATAAATACTTCGTTATGGGAGGCGACCGTTCTCAGGCTTCCACCGTGAAGCGTGGATGTGCGAGGGAGAAGAGAGAGATAGAGCTTATTTCGAGCTTTAAAAAATTCACCGCCTCCTTTCGCGCTGGCCGTTGCGGTATATTTCTGCGTGATCTAATTTTCTCCGCGGGGGAGGCAAAAAGGGATTTACGGATGCAAGCGAAATTTATGAATCACGGGACCCTGGCACTTCTAGCCTCGAGGAGGACGTCGGAGCGGATTAGTGTATTAATATTGCACGCGACGCCGGAGGCTTGGAATTCCTTCCTAACGTGGGTCCTCCAGTTGACCCACGCCTCGTCTTTAACCCTTTCGCTTCGAGCGCCGGATATATCTATATCCATCGGATTGATATCACTCAGGTATCAATAAAACGGTCATTAATGTTAACACATATCCTACCCTAGATCTATTCAACCAATCCATTCACCCTATAAAACAGCTACTACATTGCTCTTCTCTGTCAAATTTCCTTATCTTTATACTCTTCTCTTCCATTTATATACGTTTACTTTTCTCTGTTACCATTATTATATTTTCATACCTCTCTATAATATTTCCTTGTAATTCTGTAATGAATTAATCGCGTATAAATAAAATAAATAAATAAATAAACATGAACGAAATATCAAAAGGTGTGTTCGCGACAGCAATTGTCTTTCCTTGAGGTCGCAATTTATCCGCGTGCTTAATCAAATCGTTCGACCGATCGACATTAACGATCGATGCATCGTCCCTACAAGGTTCACCTTCCATCCAGGTAACGCGTAGCATTAATTAATCAATCGAGAATGCGCGAATTACAACTTCGTTATCCGATACCAGCGTTTAATTCCTCATTCGAAGATATCGCGGCACGTAGCATCTCTATTTTGCATCAGCGAATTAAGCAACGCGAGCACGTTTCCGCGTGATTTCTTTCAACACGCGATGAGGGAACGGAGTCGATTATATCACCGAGCTAGGTTCCATAAAAAGGGGACCAAAGAGGGCAAGAAAAAAGGAGGACCGTCGCTTCCCTCTCTCGAGAATTTCCACGAAGAAGCACGCGGAAAATCCATTAAAGAGGCAGCTCGATGGGATCGCTGGAATTCCGGTCGAAAAACCGTCTAGACCCGAGTCCACGGTCTGCTCGCCGTTTCTCTGTTAATAAACAAGCCCGATCCGTTCGGCCGGAGCGAAATTTCCCAGGGAATCACGGTTTTATATTTCACGGTGGAACGGACAGGCGGCAGGCGGAAACCGGGCAGCTGTGCACCGCTCGAAATCAAAAGGTGGCCCCCTCGACCTACTGTTTCCCGCCAGAATGTGTCCACAGATTCGCTGGACCGCATCGCATCGCCGACCTCTCCACGTTGCGCGGAGATTTTTCGATATCGAAACTGACACCGGCCCGTGGAGTTTTCACGGTGCCGCGTTACAGGATACCTGGCTATTGCGTCCCGCGACTGATTGAAATGGGTTTCCGCGGCGCTCCGGAATTGAATCGCGGTGGCCTCGGTAACCCCTTAACGCGACGCCACGCGGAGTCTTCCGTGAGCATCGAGATTCGATTAACGAATCGTCAAATTGCGACGGGATGATTTCTAAAGTGGGAAACTTTTGTAAGGAGTACGGAGAATTTCCGAAAAATTGAGATTGGCGCAATCGAAATGGAAATTAATTAATTATGTGATAATGTATAGATTTAAGGATTAAGATGGTACGTTTGGTGTGTGTCTGGGCGTGAATGCGTGTGTGTGAAGGGATCGATAGAGTTGCGCAGTGTTTTGTCTTTTGGGGTCCTACTCGATTGAGAAACGAATGGGTCAGAAGCTAAGCAATCAGCGTTGAACAAGAAGCTGTGTAGCTTGCGAAGGATAAGCCTAGTTTATTGTCTTGTGTTCGTTTGTGTCGTTTTAATTTTATCAGATACATAACTTTATTCACTTTTCTTTCTTTTCTTTTTTTAAGTTATAAGCTTTCCTATAATGCTGACGAAGCAGAAATAAATCGATGTGTTTTTTAAAAGTATTTAATTTAAAAACTCGCACGAGTCGTGTGTAGTTTTTGTCATAGGCAAATATCGGATGCAGTGGGATTTTACTGTTTAAACTTTTTCATTTTCACAATTACACATATAGATATTTAACGGACTGCCACGTTGGTCATATATTTTTCTGAAGTTTATAAAAGCCACGAATTCTCTCCTGGAAAAAAAGGAATAGCTTGGACCGTCTTAGAAGGTACGTCTACATAGTATACACGCGAATATACTCCGATTGTGAAATAAAAACTTTCGTCTTTTATTTCGCTTGACGTTGCACATTCTTTATTATACACAATAACCTGCGACCTACGGCGGAATACAACAAGTCTACAACTACCATAGAATTCTAACTTATACGTCTCAATTCTGTGGCAATTTCAAAAGTAAAATTCCAAGTCATCCAATTTCACAGAAAACTAATCCAGCCCAATTAACCTTCCGCCTGGTATCGATAAACCAAGCCGTAGAAGAAGGAAATTGCATCGGAAGAGGGAAACGTGAAAAGACAAATTAACGGGAAAAATGGCACGCACAAAGAGAGGCGTAGCAACATGAATAAAAAGGTCGTCAGGGTGCATAACGAGACAGAAAATAAGGGGAACCAGCTCGAGGGACACACGGAGCACGAGGACAGAAGGGATGGTCAGAGATACCCGTTCGTTTTTTCAGGCCCGATCAATATCGGCCAAGTCGTTTATTGGCGCGGTAGGCGAGCACGAACCGGCCTAGGAAAAAGGAAATCTGCAGCTACGCTTGCTTTCTCTGCCTTCTCCGCCTCTGTGTATACTGGACTTAATGGATTAGCTGCATCCGGAACGTGTGGTCACGTTCACCTAAGGACCGAGCTCGCGATCAATGAGTACCGTTTTCAGAGATCAGTCTCGAGGATTTCGCGTTCCTCCCGTGCGCGCACCTCGTTTTTTCCCCGCGTTCCATTCGAAGTGCATGCACGAAGGTTTTCGAAGGATCGCAAGATCGAGAGGAAAGGGAAGTTTCAACGTTCTGCTGCTCTGCACGAGGCGTTTCACGAGCGCAGCGTTAATTGATGTAATGGAACTTCCCGAGGTAGGGCATGTTCTTTCTCAGGTAACTTGTTAGAAACGCGAAAATGGCCTGAATTCGTGTTTCACGTTCGATTCGAGAAGATGGGCTGTAAATTTGCTGTTAGAATTTAAATGCAGGAATATTACGAAGCAAAAATTAATCGAAGACCAGCTTTCTCTTAAGGTGCTTTCTAAAGGATTTCTTCCAAGAACCTAAGTCACATTTGACAATTTAGAAAGTAAGAAATCTTTAAGATGTAGGACGAAGGAGCTGAAGGACCTGGGCGTGGTCGTAGGAATTTCTATTGTTGAATTTGCTAGTCTCATGATAAATCTCGTGAGGTTCAGTCAAAGTTTTACCTTCCTCATCTTCCTAAAATTTATTCCATGGATAAACAGCCTTCATAAAGAAGTAATAAAGTAAAAATAAACATAATTAGAAATAAAAGTAAAAGTAAAACTAAAAGGAGCACAATTACGTGCAAGCTTATATAAGGGAATACATTGTTCTACATAATAAGAACACAAAAGGAGACTGCGAAACACTGCAGTGCTTATAACTGGAAATTTGTAGCCTCTAGTAATCTGATTGCCTCAGGCTTAAAACTATCTAAGGATAAATTGAAATATAATAAAGTATTTAACGTATACAGTTTGGATAAAGGAAATTTAAGGTATTTTAAAATTTCAAAATTCAGACTGTGATGTTGAAATAGACAAACAATACAATTTCGAGCTTTGGTTCTTGAAAACTTTTAATCGAAATGCTGAGTAAGAATGGCTAGAGGAGGTCGAGAAGAAGTGTGTTTCCTGCAACCGTTCTATCAACGAAACAAATGGAATTTCTGAGCCATCCTGAGAGCGGGTTGATCTCTGTTAACGAGAACTTGCCATTGCAGCCTCGTTTATGCCACATTCCACGCGGCTTTTCTTCTTCGGTTCACGAGTCCATCTTTCAGGCATCGAAGTCCGACGAATAATCGATGGTCTGGTGGAAAGATAGGCGATTTGTCGGTAGTTCAACCATGGAAAGGGTCGACGAAAACCCGTGGTCTTCCGTACACGAGACAATAGTCTTTCGAACCCCGACGTCAATTTCTTGCAGCAGCAGAACGAAAGACGTTAAAAGGCTACGTGATCCCCTTGCCAATTCGTTTTAACGTAAATGAAAAGCAAAAGGCGGAGAAGCTTCCTCGCGATTGGATCTTTTCCACGGGGAAAGAAAATATTGAATGCATCTTGTAAATTGAAACGAAGTTCCATGTAAACGATGTCTGAACGAGGAGGAGAAATTGTTTAGGGCGAAATTTCGATCCGAGAATTCGTCGTTTGCCCATTAAATATTTGCCCGTGTCGCACGGAAACAAGTGACCTTACAGCGAAATTTGTTTCGCACAGAAGCTTCCTACCTCTCAGGAAATGAATTGCAAATTTCCTCCAACTTAAAGTTTCACTACACTCTATTTCGTCCGACACGCTTTCAATCATACTTACTTATTTAGTCGTTAAAAGACCAATAGGAGACCTTTGATTAATATGGACTTTTTAAATTAGAAACGAGATCGCAAAAAGTAATCAATAAATTCTGAATTCATTTGCCAGCAATTTGCAGTAATATTAATGTTGTATGCCTGGCTATCATGCTCGCATCTACTCAAACGAACCTGCTTCTCGCAACAGTCATCCTCTTAAAAGTTATCTCTTTCTAAATATTTTGCCGTTTACTAATGATTCATCCATGTCCTTTGATTTCAAATATAGTTTTAATTTCAAAACTTTCCTTTTAAAAATGCCTCACGTGTTGCACTCATCCCAGCTACCGGGAATACAACTTTAATTTAAAATTCTCGCCAAAAGAACTTGAATTTAAATTATCGCTGGTGGCAGTAGACCCAGAAAAGCGGAGAAAAGACATCGAAATGCCAAGAGTATCTTCGAGCTTCGGATTCACTTCGTTTGGTCCACACGCGACCGAATAATTCCAAGACTTCGTCGCTGGCGGGGACCGCGAAACAATGGCCGGCCTCCTAGAGGTTTTACACGTTTCTGCCACTTTTCTAGGGAAAGGGCCGCGCGGGAAGGCGTGGGGCGTCTCAAAGGAACAATGTTTAATCCGACGTTTCAGTCGTCGTCGGGTCGTTTGACGAAGTCTAATTTTTATTTCGGGTCGAGTGACTCTGTGGTCGCTAGGTTTCATTGTTTCCACGACTTCTGCGATCCCTTTTCACCTCGAGAAAGTTACTTGCTGCCAGTCCCCTTCTTTCACCGGGAGGCCCTTTTGCTGGCCGGATTTTTCGCGCGAGAAACGTCCTCGCGGCAAACCTCGTCAACGCGTTTCTGAAAACTTGGTCGACCGACCCGCTTCCCCTCTTTTTGCGGTGAATTACAGCTCCTCGGTGCTATTCGGGACACGCGATTCACGGTGTCCCTTTTCACCCCGTTGAAATTCGTTCAGAAAGAGGGAGGCTGAAGTTTCCCTTCGAATCGAGAAAGTCGAACGTTTCGAATAGGAGAGATTAACCCTTGCAGTGGCAAGTCTTTTTTGTTACACGAACTGTGAAGTTGAAGGTCCTTTATTTTAATCTAATTAAAACTTTGCTTGGATTCTGATGGGGCACTTCATTTCAAATCTTTCGTTCTTCAGTTTAGAAAGTTCTGGCACTCTAAACTATTTTAGTAACAGTCCGACTGCTCTTAAAACAGTCTAATGCTGAATTAATATCGATAACATTGATTGTTGATGAATAATCTCGAAATAATAATATTTTTGATTACGAAATAATTTTTGTCTCTCAGCAACTGCGGGAATACAAGTTTCACAATTAACGCGCTACTAACGCTACTAACGCCTACTTTCGGTAATCCCTCCCTCCTAAATTTTCGCCGTTACTATAACATAGATCGCACTGCTTGCTTAAGCGCCAAACGCAGTTTTCAAACGTTCAAGCTACCCATTGTTCTTCCCTTTCGTTACCCTGTGGTCAACAATAGGAGACAACAAAAAGCACGCGCCTCCCTACCGTCCCAAAAAGCCAGGGTGCACTCCCGCGGAGCGTTGCCAGGCGGGACGAACGACGGTCGAACACAACGGTTAATGAACCGCGAGGCTTGACGATTACGCAAAGACGGTAGGAAGACGCGAAGGCAAGGAAGCAGCGCGAGCCACGACAAGTCGGGTCAGAATTAATGGCGGGCACAGGGTAGAGCGTTCCTTATGCTCTCCCTCTCTGGCTTTCCCACCGACAACAGCCCCGGTAACAGCCTTCCTGTACTTCGTCCTTCGCCAGCTCCAAGGAATTATCGCTCTCCGTTGTAGCAGTCGCACGCGCACGCAACCACACATACATACTCTCCCTCTCTCTAACTCCCTGTCTCTCTCGCTCTTTCTCTCATGTATGTACTCACAGCCACACGCACATGCCAGACAGAGAGAGCCGCGCTCGCGCACACACACACACGAGTCTATACTTACTCAGTCCGTCTGGTGGCTCCTTTCTGTGCGCATTTGTGGGTGGACGGCTGCAACTGAAGCTGTGCTCGCGACCAGGCACACTGCTCCTAGGTCCGTGCGCGCGTTACACACAGGCTCGCGTCGAAGCCTCGCGGCTGCACTATGCGACCGTATATTTAGAGCGGCGTCAGTACTTTGTCCGAGCGAATGAATGGCCGTGCCGTTGGCTGGTGGATGGCGGCCGCTGGGGTTGTGGCTCGGTATCAGCGGCAATAAAGGACAGACCAGGGAGCGCCGACTGTCGTAGATGCGTACATTCCGCGCGTATGAACAACTGGCCACTATGGCGCGCGGAGATTAATATTCATTTTAGCGGGATGTGAGCGACCGATGACGCGCGTTGATACACGCTTCGACTGGCACAGTGGGTCGCGCGCTGTTACAGTTTGTGGATTTGGAGAGCAAACGAAATGCGTGTTCTGATAGAAGTCTTTGTAGATCGACCTTCTCCGACACAGGTATAAGATACGGAGTGTACTATATTGGGAAACCAAAAGATGGCTGAATGTTCTAAATCTAAAAGATGTGTATGTAACGTTGTCGAGTGGAGAAGGTCATTTGGTTGTTTTCACCTGGTGTTACACACAGACGTAGGAGTTGCCTTCCAATAATTTAAGTTTGTCCATTAATTTGCTGGAACCGGGTAGATTAAGGATCGTGGGGAATACATTGAAATGGAGAAAACATTTTTGGGTTCCTCTACGTACAGTCGGATAAAAGTTTAAGACCAAAGAGTTAGCGAAATTGAATTAACTAATTTATAAGGAATGTTTACATATATATTGAACAATGAAAATGTATGTATCGACAATATTTGCAGACCATAAAACTATGTTCTACATTGTCCTATCATCTTAAACTTTTGTCCGTTGCTGTAGTACAAAGATTTTTGTGGACTATTACCGGATAATTTTGGAATGTACATATTCACATGCCTGATAAAGGAGAAGCAACCAAACGGAGAACTTTCATGTTATTCACTACCTTGTAGTTTCCAACATGCAACATTTCATCCCTCCACGCAGAGTGCATTAAGAATACAAAGCCGATTCCCAAACGTCTACTGAACTTCCCTTAACTCAACTCGTAAATTAGCAAGGCCCGTTCATAAATTCGTGGATCAGAGATTGACGTACGGTAATGAGGAACACGGAAAATTAAACGGTCGCTGAAGCCACTGTAAGCCATTTATACGTATCTCGATCGCGTTATCGATGAATGCTAAATGTTCCAAGGAGCGGGGATATCGACTACCAATTAGAGAGTAGTAACAAATTATCACATAGAGAGACGATACTGTAGTAGATTTCGCCAGACGCATATGTGCATCCATAGCGTTCAGAGGGTTAATAAAATCCAGCACGTTTCTGTTGTTACATTTGATTAAACCACACACCCCACCTCAGACCTGTCATATTGCCCGGGACCGAAAATCGGTAAGTCGACGTTCAAAGCGCGCAGCGTCGTTCTCGGATGGCGGGGTAGAAAGAATGCTAGGCACAATAACGGGGCTGGCGTTGAATAATGAAGGTAATATTCTGTCGGCCGTTTCGAGCACTCGTCTGGAGACGCGTGTAGAGGCTGGCTTCGCGCTGTTTCGCGATAATAATTCGGAACAATGCTTTTATTTCACCCCGATGAAACTCACCTCTTCGCCCTTCCCCTTCACGCTCGTTCCCCGTTCGCTTCGAAACGAACGTTTCGTTTCACCCCTCTTCTCCTCTTCTCTTCCCTTTTTCAATTCCTTTTCACCTTCCGCCTTTGCCACTCTTCCCCTTTTCACACCCCCTCCCGCCCCCTTCACCTTTTCTCCTTCGCCCCATTCCCTTTACCCTTCATTTTCCTCGTTCCCCTTTCTTTTTTCACGTTTCACCCCTCTGTCCTGCTTTCTCTACCGGCGACAAAGCGTCGAGACGCATAACAATCCCCGCCTTCCCCTCCGCAGTCGCCCTCCGGCGTGCCGTGAATATTGTTTCGCGTCAACCAGCTTGCTGAAGGTATTAATTTACGCCGTTCGGCGCGGAACCAGGGGCTGAGGGTTCGCTTTGATTTTCTGGAGAGCGTCCCTACGCAAGGGACGACTTCGTTACGTACTTGACATAGGTTCCCATTTAATTATGAACGATCAAAACTGGATAAGATTATGTTGGAAATAAAATACGTCCTAACGAATAAACGAAAATCAATCTCCTCGAAGAAATATTTATGCAAGATCGAGCAACGAGGTTCTAGGAACGGGTCAAGTGTATTATTATTTAGTAATATAAAGCCTCGTTTCCAATAAATTTGAAACCTCAACCGAGGATACAACTTTAATGCAAGTTCAACGTTCGACGTGCGTTTATTTAAGACGAAAGGCATGGAAGTTAAAATAAAACTGGTGTCCGAACACTTTTATAACCAGCGCCGTTTATTTTGAATACCACTAAGCAGTTTGTCCTGCTTAATTGTCTAATACCCGTAAACAAAAATGTAAACGGGAAGAGAGAAGGTCGGAGTTCGGAGTTTAAAGGGAAACGAAACAGCACTCTCGACGCGGAAGCATTTCCTTCGAATTTGCCGCTATTTTCTCTAAGCCACGCCTGGTCGCGCAGTTTATGATTGCAATTTGCATGGAAATAGCGTGTTTGCCTTTTATTCGACGTCTCGCGGAGTAGTATTGACTCGAGAGCTTCGTTTCTCGTTTTTTCTTCCTCTCCCTCCACCCCTTCTGCCGCATTATTTCCGATTGTAACTTTAAATGAACCCGTGAAACGAGCGAACCAGAGGTTACGCGACATCGCAACCTTTGATTACCTTCCCGCTGCACCGATGGAAATAAATTACCCCGAGCTAAACGAAACAGACTTCGAAACAAGACATCAACACCGAACAATTTAATTTACTCTTATTGCAGAAATCTTACTCCGTTTTGCAATATCATTCACCGCGGAATTTGGACGAATACGATTTAAAAAAAATGTTCTCATCTCAAAAAGTGTGGGATATGAGAAAGAATGTTTGTGGAGTGGGTATGATAAACGTATGAGTAGACATTAAAGTTCGTGTTGTGTAGCAAAACCTCCCACAACATCGAACTCTATTTATAAAAACATTTCAAAGTAAACCATACAAGATTAAATAATTGTCACAGTACGCGTATAGAATTGTAGCTTCTGATTCATTTTTTTTATGTAAAACAGGAAATCTAAAAGTATCAGAAGCTTCAGAAAGGTACCTAAACATTCGTTTCTTCCATACGCAATACCGAACTAAGTAACAAATGCACACATGATCCTGCATGCCGTGTATTGTCGAAAGCAGGGCAACTTGCTCCGTACCTGAGTGGTCGAAACGCATAACGGAAAGCCACGTGATTTCCAGCTTATTGTTAATTCACAGCCAGGCGGAAAAGTTCGCGGCTGAATTCTGGGAGCGGCAGCCCGTCGTCGTTAATTGAATTCTCGGCGTTTCGTTATTTTCCGTGTCGTCCGTGAATTAGGTCGTCCAGCCGAGTCACGACGTCCGCTTACGGTCAGTAAACTTTCTGCTGCCCCTCTTCTCTCTCGTGTGTGTACATCTACGCGCGCGCTTGCGAGTGCCAGCTCGACGTGCACCGGTGCCTTTGAACGACGCTTCAAAATTCATTTAGTTTCAGTTACCCGCAGCTGCCCGCGGAGCGGTTTGTTCTTCGCACGGCCACCACTCGACCGAGGTAACAGTAATTACAGACCCTTGTTCCCCCGCTGGAAACACATTCCAGCGGGAAGTCGATACCCCTGCCTGGCTGATGCTCTGCGGCCACGTGTAGCACGCCCCTGTGTTTTTCTGCCAACCCTTTTCCTTCGACTTTTCAAAACTGTGCGGTCGAATTCGGAACGAACATGGTATTGTGCAGAAGTTTCAGATTTTCCGGGAAAAAAAAAATATTCCTTTTTTTAGGACATAGCCATTGGCGGTATTAATTCTCAGATTGGTATGGCAGATAATTTTTTCAAAAAAAGTTTATTTAAAAAGTGGTGAACTATTTTCAAATTCAGTGATTAATTTAGGAGTAATTAACGTCTTACGTAATAATAATTTTTCTTTTTTAGTTTCTCTATAGTGACGATCTTTTGTTCTTTTGAAACACTACCTAGTTAATAATTTTTCAATTTTTCAAAAACACACGCGTTTTGTAATATTTAGGTTACTTGTTTCGTTAGTTCAGAATCTCTTAATATTCTGTGAGTTAAATGAAAGTTAGTGGGATGAGATTGACGTTTAACAATTAATTCTCGTGTAAATGTATTATTTAATTTACTCCCACAATTTGAGCCTAAAGGATCTTGCAAAATCAACGACACATTTTAAGTAATCTAAGATTGTCGCACAATATCATATTTGTTGGTTCAATTCAACCATATTTCTATACAGATGAATATCTAAATAATCTTCCAAGGAAGGGTACGCTGCAGGAACGTGATATAACATTCCACAGGATCCCTAATAGGAAACTGTATACGTGATTTCGGATTAACCATCCTTCTAGGTCACAGTCGATCGATTTCAGATCGCACCGGCGGCGTAATGCGTCTCGCACGTACCCCGGCCCAATGTGTCACAGTCACGTTCCACGCGCACCAGAACCGTCGCTTTACATATCGCAATCATTGCGTACGAATGGCGCGTGAATTTCGATGCCACCAGCCTTGGTATCCGTGAACTCGATACATCACAATTAAACTACAATCTTCTAAACTTACTTCTTTCTTCAATTCCATTTTCCTATTCAGGAATTCTGTCTCCAATGGTACATTGATAAACACGATGTGATGTTTCCGTTATACTCTATACTGATCACTAATCTTTCAATCTTGTGCATTGCCTTGGAATTATACTGAAAGATATTTCAATCTTTGAAGTTTACATCTGTTAATAACAGACTTCTTTCAGTTAAAATACTAACGTATAGCGACAGCCTATACTTTGATTTCTGTTGGTTTTCCATTTTAGATATATACATATTCATTGTGAGCATTAAAGTTATATGTCTAAGTAGAAAACAAATAAGCAAATAGTAACACACTTCTTCCAGCCTAAATACTAACATACAGCGACAACCTATACTTTGACTTCTGTTGTTTTTCCATTTCAAATATATATATTTATATTTATATTTACTGTGAGCATTAAAGATACATTACTAAATAAAAAACAGCAATTTTCATTCTCCACGTGCAGTTCCTACACATACTCGAACACGTATCTACGACCGATCGCACGCTGCTATACGTAAACGTACGATCCGTACGAGATGCGGGGTACATTATGAATGGGTTAAATTTTGATTTGTCAAGATATAAATTCACCCGATCCGAACATTCGTCGCGACGCTGGTACACGCGTGGCAGCCGTGGGCAGTATATCGCCCAAGTCCGCAACTTGATGTCTCTGCCGTGCACGGTCGGCTCCTGCTACATAATCGTGCATAATAATTATGATGTCATCAATTAGCGCGCCGCCAGTGACATTAATGCTAGGTCGGTACGACCGCGACAGATCCTCGTGGCGTTGGATTAACGCAGAGGCGGCCGCGTGCAGCGTTCCGGTGCGGTCGTCGAAATCGAACCGAGGGCCTGGTCCTCGATCGTTCACCAAATCGCGGCTGTTTAGGGAAACCGCTTTGTTTGGTCTCCCGCGCGACTCGTGGAGCTTACTTATTTAACCAAGCGATATTCATATCGTGTGCAAACACAACAATATTTAAAATCGAGAAAGCCAATTCGACGTTCTTTTGAAGATTGCAAACGCGTATTAACGGATCTCCCATTTTTTCCTCAACAAAGCGCTGCCGTTGATTCTATTTCCTTTGTTATTAATTGGCGTTGAACTAGTATTGTTCACAGTTCATTAAATGCATTTTCTACTACTCCAAAGTACAATTTTTAATTAATTCAACACGGTCGGCTAAGTGTTAAAATTAAAATAAAATAGAGGCATCAAACACCACGTTCTACCCCATAAACGTTAATTATATTTATTTTTGTTCTTTGTTTTATAAAATCGATTGTCTTCTTGTTACAAGCCCTGATTGAACTCTGCAGCTTTTATTCTAATTTTCCTCGTTGATAGCAGTCTATAAATGGTTTAACGCATGGCATTCTGAGTCCGCTCGTTTCGCAGATGCCCGAAACGATTATTATTTCGAACGAAAGCGTACAAATGAACAATAAAAAAGATAAGCATGTTCAGTCTATTTTAATGAAGTGCTACAGAAATATTGTATGGATTTTTCTTTTATTATGTGACAGATTGTTCAAACGCTAATTAAGTTTCGGCGCATTTTCTGATCGTGAAAACTAACGTACAGAACGGTAAATATGACGTCCTCGAAATATTGGTCCTCGCTTTTAATTATGTTAACGCATCCGATCGAGATTTCGGATATGATCCGTTTTGGACCGCTGCGATTCGTTATTTCACGGATCTGCGACCACCTCGAATCCTCGCGAAACTGGTCGAAATTGAGTTTATCGGTATCGGTCAACGGTGTTATTGTTTCAACTACAAATGACGCGACGCTCTGCGTAGTAACATCGTCCTCTGCCATTTCCCCTCCCACCCCCCTCCTCGTCTGTTGATCAATGATTTCCCAATTTTGCGCTTCGCGTTTGCGCGCACCCTTCTTCGTCAATGATCTTCCATGCGTTTCGCGAACAACGCTAGTGTACACAATCGTTGATGATTTAACCGGTTTTCCAAACAGTACCGTTTGCCATTGTGTTTGCTTCACGGTTACACAGAACGGTAACATTAGCTTTTTTAATTACTTTGTTAGCTCAGAGCGATGGTTTCGAGGGAGCTTCGAGAGCCGTTCGAGATAATTAATTCCCGAAAAAGCGGTCACCGTCATCACGATGAGGGAGGACGAGTGATGCTTGACATTGATAACCATTCAGGAAACGATGTTGACTACTCGACCGAACCCACTTCGTTCTCCCTAACTACCATCTTATTTCTACGCTGCACCCTCTGTCTGAAGCGTCGTTAATCGAGCATTAATCACACGTTGATGTACAGTTTAGAGGATTTAGTTAGTTTAGTTTAGAAAGAAAAGGAAATTAGAAGAGGAAATAACAAAGAAAGAGAGAAAAGAAGGGAATTATTTTTTGAGAGAAATCCAATATTAACTACCCCTCGGTATTCACAATTTCCTGCCTTTTCTTAGAATGAAGAAAAATAGAGAAAGAAGCGCGAGCAGGATAAAGAGAAATACCAGGGACAGAGCAAGTGATAAAAAGGAAGGCATTAAAGGGGTTGAGGCGGATCCAATACTATAATTTAGAATCTTTCATTTTCTGGCACAGAAAAAAGGGGAAAAAGGGAGGTAAACAGAGGGAAAGGAAGAAGTGTCGAGATTGGTGAGAGGAACCCAATAGTAATCATCTATCGGTACACAATAAAGAATGATTACCGAACCCTTTTCCCTCTCTCTGTTTCATTTAAACAGACGCCTAATTTCGACGTTGTCTATCGCTGGGCATCAATAATAATCTTTAATTCGCAACTTGATTTTACTTGTCTTCAATTTTCCACTGATATTTGATCATAATTTATCTAATGTTACATTCTATCGCATACGCATTCTCTGCCTTTCTAATTCTCATTTTCTTCCCAGTTTCTTTGTGTTAGAACCGCACCAATCGCGACATCTGACACGCCAAATAGTCAACTCAATAGACTTTGTCTATGAGCCATCTAGGCTTCACGCACGTGCGTTACACCCTATCGGTTTAACGTGTTAATAAATCGTAATCTTTATATTCATTAAATTTGAGTTAAAGTGAATATTGAAAGTCTCCAAACCTACTCAAATTCCATAGCCTAGAGATTAAAGGCTTCCTTAACCCAACTAAACAGCGTGCATCTCCCTTCTTAGGTGGAAGAACCGCCCCCGTGGAATGCACTCCATTCGACCTGCAATATTATTAGACAAGCCAATTTAATTGGCAGCCTTGCACGAGACTTGGCGCAAACTCGCGCGTCTTCGCCGGGAACGCAACGCGTCCTCACGCCACTTTTGCCAGGCACGATCCTGCGGGAACCGCTCAATATTTGATGATAACGCGCACCCACGACGAGCTGCGAACGAGATCCCACCCTGCAAGAGCGAGGCAGCCGCGAAACAGCGGAGGGGCTACGCATAAAACACGAGCCTGTCATCTTCATCCCCTAAGCTGTCGCTCGAACGGTGAACGGTTTCCGCTCGCGTTATTTCGGGCAAGTTCAGTCGTTCATAAATTTTCTCATCGAACGCTGCAAGTGGCTGCGTTGCGTCTTGGCTATTCAACGAAGCCGTGCGTCGCCTGAAATTTTAACCCCCAGGACGGTTTCAAGCTATCGTTCGTTTTAAAATATAAAACTTTGTTGTTAACTGAAATTCTGACTAAATTTCAAGATATTTCTGTGGTGACAATTTTTGAGAATACTAATGTTATATTACATTATTATTAACTGATCGCGAATCAATCTGTCGTCAATGAGAAATGATGGTTTTTAATCGTTAATCGTCGAGCATACTACTTCAGATAGTCATCTCACGTTTATGTTAGAAAACGAAACGCTACGTTAAACGTATATGCAAATTTGTCGTTACAACCGTTACCAAATGTGTTTAAGTTTATTCGTTTAAAATATCGACTGAATCCTTTCCCTGGATAAGTATTTACGCGGATTAATAAAAAGATTCGTAAAATAAGCATTGAAGATAAAAGATACACTGCATACGTTTGCATAATAATTGGGGGACGAAATAAAAAAACGTATGTTGCTATGAGTTGTACAACCCCTTTTCCAAGTATTTTAAAACCGGAGGACAATGTAGAGTATAGTTTTATGGTTTGCAAATATTATCTGTACAATCATTTTTATTGTCATTATGGTAGAACATTGTTTATTGATTAGCACAGAATACGAATTTTATTTATCGTAAAAATTTTTTATAAATTAATCAATTTGTTTTCGTTGACTGTTTGGTGTTCAACTTTTGTCCGCTACTGTACATATACACATTTCTCCGGCAGAAATACGTATCCACACGAGCCGGGGCGGCGATTTGTTGTACAAACTACATCGTCGTAGGAACAACACGGCTAATTTATTCGACACAGACGACGCGACGCGCTCATGCGAGAGAGAACCGGGCTGCCTTTCATGCCCCAATTCCCGCGCATGCGCACCCTATGTAATCCGCTAATACGACGTCTCGATTTCTGCCTCACTGGCCTCTAATTAATAATTCACGATCTATTATCCGGGCGTGCTACGGAATTTACGTCTTACCGCGAACACACCGGGACGAGTTACGCGCGTAATTATCTTCGATTGCGCGAGGCTGTTCCTTCTTAACGCTTTACCGACCGGAAGCCTATTAACCCTTCAGGTACATCAGAAAATTCCACTTTCCTATCCTAGCTGACGACGTGTGTGTTTCTGTGATTTGTGTAGTCTCTAATAAATTATATCTTTTGATTTCGTCTTTCTTTAAATCTTTAATATTCTAATACATGAAATCTATACCAATATACATTATGCAATTAATAATATTAAAATTATGAGTTTACCCAGGAAAAAAGTATTAAACTTGTTCGAGATTCGCGGCTCACTCTAGCGAACTTATGAAAATGGCTTCCACGGCTCTATCAACGTTTACCATCGATCTTCTTCTCTGTCCTCAAAGCTAAAGCATCGGGAAAAAGTACGAATAATTTAACCTGTGAATACATCAGTGAACGAAATTCAATCAAGAAGCTGCGTTCGTGTTGTTTCGACGGTTTAAATTCACATTCTCCGTTATATTTTTATCGCGACTTTTATGAATAACATTTTGTTTTTAATTAAACCTGACACATACATATGCAAATGTGTCAGCGTAAGTATACAGTGAAGCTTAAATATTAATGGCCCATTAGAATCCATTCTACTTGATCCCGTTTACTCTCAATTAAATCCACGGTCCCGCTAAAATTATACAGCGCGCTTATTTTCTTCGGTTCCAAGGAAATTTAATTAAATTAGAGTACACGTTAGCTGCTGCTTTTATTCCGCCGCTTTCTTTACACTGCGGGAGCTGTTTGAAAGGAGCGTTACTCGGCGAGGAGCGACGAGGCGTGCTCGCACAGTTGGCCGATGTTCAATCGAATTTCACTTCGTTCGCATATATTTATCTCGCAAGTTCTGCACATGTTGCCACGTAGATTAGCGCACGGTACAGTTGTTTAACTTTGTCAAGCAACCGGTTTGCCGACTTTCTTTCATGTATTATTCACGCTGAGGGCCCGCGCCCGCTTTCCGCCCCGCTTCGCGTTTATTCCCACGCGAAGGGCTCCGTTTTTCGCTTTGTACCCGCGAATACACCCGTTCTCGTGCTCTCTCGTTTACGATCCGCGTTTATTCTTTTTTTTAAGCAACGAAACACGCGCCGTGCCGGACGCGGAACTTTAAAAGAATTAAACCTGGAACTCCGCAAGTTCAAACGTTTCAATTTTACGACAGCCACGAAAAAGCGGCGCAAGTCCACCGAATAACATTTTGAGGGAAGCAGTTTCCTTTTTATTCGTTCCTCTTTTCACTCTCCCGCGATGCTTTTGACTCTTTTACGAACGGCGCATAAGGGTGATACCTTCGCGTAGTTTTAAGCATTGTCACGGAAATGTACGAATACGGAATTACGACAAAACCGAATTTGTGCATGGTTATACAGAATTTTTGACGGTGGGTTTGAATGGCTTTAGGAAGGATGGCAAAGTGAAAGAGAGAGGGAAAGAAATGTGAACATTTATTAGAACAAATGATCGGTGACAAATGTGCGGGCGATCTATTTTATGAGAAAGCTCTGGGAATAATAATTTAATAGAATTTCAAATACGTGACTGCATCAATTTAAAGCTACCCATTTTGTCCAACATTTGTTTTATTTTATTTTATCTTATTTTACTCTTTTATTTCCATTTTTAATTTTTATTCCATTTTCGCTACATCTTGATTACTCTGCGACAACAACCCTCCCGCAAACATTCCGTCTACGCTGTCTTGAAATTCATATTACCAATTATTGCATGCCTGGCTATCATACTCGCAAACAAATTGTGTTGTCAGTTGTATCGTCGTGAAAGACGACAAAGTATGGTTAATCGTGTCGTCGCGAAAACTGACAAAGTATGGTATAGGTGCGCCGTTGCTAAAGGGTTAAGAAACCCTCACGTGTTGCACTCATTCCCGCTACCGGGAATGCAACACAATCACTGGAACACAGTTTACCGTGAAAAATCTCACTATCAAATCAACTTCACCGGTTACCATATATAATACGTTGGTAACACTGTTTATATCCAGAGTTACGCGTGCATCGCGATGGCACGAGTGCAAACAGGCCGAGTTAACCTCCGACCCCGACGGAATACTAATATTCCTTCGCTTACGGCGTAACAAAGGCCCGTTTGCTCCGCAAACATGGTCACCCCTTCATCCTCCCCCGTCGCTGTAGCAGCAGTGTATCAGCAAACGAAAACTTCCACTTCGTTACGAGGCGCGGGATTAAGTTCGCCTAATTCGGGGAACAAGGGGTTGCGCGGCGAGAGCTGACTGAAAAAGGATGAGGCGAGCGTGTCGACCGCGAAGCGTTTAAGCTCCACGGGACGGGGGACAGTCCCGTGAACTCGTGGCCATCGTTGCCAGCCGTCAACGTGATCGCGAACATCGCTAAAAGCGTCAACGTTCTACGGGCCGAGCCGCGAGAACGCGTGAATTTGCACGTCACCCTTCCAAACAAATGCGGTACACAAGAAGGTTTAATTCGGAGATCGAGTTGTGTGAAATTATCCCGTTTCTTGCGAAGGATATATACAGATGATATAATTCAGTTTCGACTAAATTATTTATTTTTGATTTATTTGTTTGTTTACGTAACCAACACGAAGATCACTATTAAGTTAGTTAAGTAGTACATACCAAGTTGTTTTAAATACTTAGGGCTGTTTTTGAGCATGTTCGTTTGAGGATTTTCGATGGAAAGCATTGCGATCTCCTACGTGTTAAAAATTTTGTCGATCACAATGAATAATAATAATAATAATACTTTATTAACCCTTTGCCCTCGAGAGATGATTCATAGTCGTCCAATAATGTTAGCTTCCAAAATTTTCAAATATGAAATATTTAATACGATTCATCTATACTGAATTTTATTTAGTTTAGTTAAACAACATTTAATAAAATTTACATATACTACTATTTAACCCTCTGAGTTCGAAAATTTGTATACAATAACAAGAGGAAAAGTATACGAAGTAAACATAATTTGTAGTGCAGAAAGTAGTGCGCGTTTTTTTCATATGGAAATTAGAAATAATTTCTAAAGAAAAAAAGTGAACGCAAGGTTTATCTTAAAAATCAAGAAGCGACAGACGCTGCTTATGCAGCAGAACAATCGGGGCCGCAAACTGCACAGGTCCTCGATATGTAGTCGCGTAATTGCCGTGAACGTCTGCCCGTTTCCCTGATCTACAACCGACCCCTTAAACGACGTCTGTCCCGGACAGTCCGGTGAATGGTTTCCGGCTGACGAGGCCGTCTCGTCTCCGCCGCTTCCTCCGCAGCTGTCCCCGGTGCACCGCAACGAGGAACTTCCTAACTCGTTGTTCAGATCGAGGGCGAGCGTCGGCGCGAGGCTGGATCCTGTTTCGATCTGGAGACGATTCGCGGCCACGACGGGGGTCACGTAATTTCCAGTCGACACGCCCTGGAGTTCGCGCTAAGCACGGCTAAGTGGCTCAAGTGTGAGCGAGGACCTTGCTGTGGTCCTTCCGCCACTTGTGAGCCTCTTGGCGGAGAGTTCATCCGACGACTTCACCGGTACTCGGAAACTAACGGCATGAATCGATGATGGTTGATTCGCTTGGAACTCTCACCAAGGTGGTATCACGGTTCGAGTGATTTCGAGAAGAGAAGATTGTTTAGGTGGATGTTTATTGATCTCTGATCATAGACTTGAGTTAGGTTCGAGTTAGCTTCAGATTAGGTTAGGGCCACCTTGCCAGAGGAAGCAGCTGCCCCGGGTGAGGGCCCGGAGCGGCCTCGCACCGCTTCCCCCGCGTGCGGAGGGCGTCGTACTGTGGCTGTACGGCGCCAATTAGCTTAGCTTAAACATTAGGTTAAGCAAACTGTAATTAAAATGTATCTAGGTTTAAGATTTTTCATGTAAATAAAGTTTTACCTAGAATAAGTTTTGTGGGGGGCACTGTTTGCCCCCACTAGACAGGGTCTCCAACGGGAGACATAACGTGGGGGGAGTACCGGACGTGTTCTTATAGAGTTCCCGGTGCTTCCCCAACCGCGGCAGATGGCCACCGTGGAGGTTTTAGTGGGTAAAAATCCCACATAACCCGGCCACCCCCCTCAGGGTGGTTGGGTATCTTTTGAAGATTTCCTCCACGCGGGAAAAAAAAAGGTTAGGGCCACCTGAGACATGCGTGGGGGAAGTACTGGACGTGTTCTTCTAGAGTTCCCGGTGCTTCCCCGATAGCTGTAGGTGGCCACCGTAGAGGTTTTTAGTGAGCAAGAATCCCACATAATCTAGCTATCCCCCCTCAGAGAGGTGAGGATGAGTAGAAAAAAAATTCGGGTTATGTTCGAATTAGGATAGTATTTATTAATTTATTTATTTTTTATATATTTATTGGACGGGTAAACCCCTTTTATAAAAATGTAATACCGTGAAAATAAAAATAATTGAAAAATAAAAGTAAAATAAAGCTAAAAGGATCACAATTACATAAACTTATCGAGTTACTTCGAAGTAATTATGCCAGCGAAACCAGTATCGGATAACTAGCTGATACGTAAATATCCCATCGATGGCAAATACATTTCGTTCAATCGAAGCGCAAATGTGATTGCTAATGATTTGTCACAGGAAACGAGGACAAGGTTAAACTCTATTCGAGACGATGCTTGAAAGAGCAATTAACAAGGGAGTTGAACGTTCAGCGGTAACTTTTTCAATTACACTCTTTCCCGAACGACACCTTAATCTCGTGTCCAAGATTCGACCGACTTAACCACTTAAACAGTTTTTCGTCCGAGAGATTTTAAGCTTATGGTTGATCGTTCGCCACAGGCGTGTCTGCCCGCTTAAGAGGAGGGTAAGTAGGTGGAAAGTGGCGGGATTGTCGTTTACACCACTTAAGATCGACCTCGAATTGCGAGATTCTGCGACTCCCAGAGGTAGGAGAACACGGAATTGTTGCTCGAGGCAACCAGCTAGCAGATATTATAGGCCGCTGTTCTGGTAATATCCGAACTTCTGTACGACTTCCGTGCCAATTATCCCGATCACGATCCAGGCTCCCCAATCTACGTTGAAAAATACATAATTCGAAATTATTAGCAAGATATAATCATATTAACACGTTGAATGCCGGTGGCATCTGAGGCATTTAAAACTTGAGCGCCAGCACAGTATCGACCGCATAAAGCCTCGGCGCCGGCATAATTCGCTTGTTGACGACCAATGAGTAGGGAAAATATTATACATTATTGTAAAACACTAAAATTGGTTTGCATATTCATTATATGTAATTTAACGATAACGAAAAATAGAAACAAACAAATCGCCAAACAAAAGAATGTTGTATTATCGCAGACCCGGCGCTAAAGCGATAGACTTCGAATCCCACGTTTTCGCGGGGCCGGCATACAATGTGTTAACTCGTTGAATGCCAGTTTTACAGGGTTTACCCGTGGAGCCACGATAAATTTTCTATTATACGATGCATACGATGAAATATTTCCTACAACAAATAAGTTACGGTGTGTAATCATTTTTAGATGTTTTATGCTATTAATCCTTCCAACATCCATTTTCTAAAGTGACCACCGCTGGATTTCCGTTGCACCAGAAAATATTCGTGACTCGAATCCATGAAACGATGGGCGTGGTGGTGTACACCAAGAAAGGGTTGGGATTCTTCGAAAGCAATATTTGGCAAGAAGCAGCCGGCATCGTTGCCTCGCTTAGACCCTCGCACTGCATCATGCCGAATAGCCCCGGCAGCCAGATATTTATGTACCGTGTTCCGTGGCGGGAACGGGGTTGGCGGGGGTGGCGGCAGTCAGTCGATCGCGGGTACAATGTATTGTTTTCGGATATTCTCCGGTTCATTCTCTTTTGTTTCGCGTTCCACCGGCCTTTCGCTATCCACTTGCTAGCACGGATATACGATTCGAACAGAAACAGACTGCGGGTGAGAAGGTTGGTGGGGGTTGGGTGGTGGGCAGCGTCGACCTAACTCACCCCCTTCCTCGCCGCGGACGTCACCCTACCTACACTCTCGTTCATAAGTCAACGGACATTTTGGAAATGAGGTTTTATAATTCCTAAATAAAACACATTCTTATTTGAGCTACTATAATACTTTATTACACAGCACGAGGAAGGTGCAACTTTGACCAAACTTTGCTAGCTTTGCCATGTGACAAATTTTTGATAATTTTTTAACCCTTTCATTTCTACAGCCGATTACAGTCGCTCTGCGTAAGATACCGCGGTATTGAACGTACGACGGGTAATTGCAGTTGTCCCGCAGGTGCACACTTTTAGCGGCTCGTTCAGTAGGAGTAGCACGTCGAAGTAGTGAAAGGGTTAACTCGACAGTACCCACGTGGCAGTCTAGCAGAACCCCATCACTGGAGAATTTTATCTCAGTTTTTTTTTTTTAGTAAATTTAAATCGTTGTAAAATCAATAAAAAACTAGGAATATAATAACTTGTACATATTTTGATTATTAAGTATTAATTTCTATTGAGGATCTACAAGCACCCCACGTGGTTGTTTACGTTATAGAACTCCAGTGGAACTTGTGGGTTTTTATATATTTTAGTTCATGTTTCTCATAAGTATAAGTAGAAAAGGTATTACAGTGTGTATAATATACTTTAGATGTTGCATGTATTTTCACATTTTGTCTATTTTAAACTTCCTAATTTAAGCGTATAAAAATCCACAACGCGGTAATTGCAACATAAACTTTTCTTTGGTCCAAGTACACATATATACAAGGTGTTCGAAGATTTATGGACAGGAGTGTACATAGCCACCGTCCCCCTTTGTCCCCTGTGCTCCAGGACCACGGTGGCGTATTTACATTCGCCGATATCGGAGCGGCTTTCGGGATTTTAAAAGCTGTTTTAAGCTGCAGCCAAGCACTGCGACCAGCTGACTTTATCGGGGACGACGTCGCGAATTAGCCCTCGCGCCGGGTTTTGTCTCGTGCACGCGATACGGCTGGCTTGCAGCGATACACCCCGGGGTTTTTAGAGGAAATCGGCCTGCTGGTTTTTCCGGGGATCGAAGGGATACACCGGGAAATAGGGGAAGCTCGAGGTTTCACGGGGTGACGTTTGTTTGTTCGTTTTTGCGAGGCATCGATGGCCGGTTCCGGGGCTCGATAAGTGTTTAATTCTAGGAGCACGACTGTAAAACGGATAGTTTAGGTGGACGTTGCTTTATCTGACATAAAACGCGCAAGGGAACAGGCTTTCGCGGCGGTTCGAGGATCGATAAGAGTTTTATCCTCGCTTACAGTTGAAGAATAAATGGACCGAGTCGATATTACCGTATGCGACGTGAAATTTGCGAGGCAAAAAGCTTCCATATTGGTTGGGGTCTAGATAATGATTTGGTTCTGGGAGTATAATTGTTGTGAAATAAACGAATGGAATGGGTTAAAAGAAAATTGTACACGTTCGAGAATGTAGTGTTGTATGCCTGGCTGTCGTACTCGCATCTATTCAAACAAGCCTGCTTGTCGCAATAGTCATCCTATCAACAGTCATCTCTTTTCAAATATTTTGCCGCTTACTAATAATTCATCAATGTCTTTTGATCCTCATGTCACTCGTACTCCTTGAACTCTAAATTCTCTTCACCTTATCTCAACTCTACTACTCCGTTTTACCGATCCTTAGAAGGACTAGAACGAAATCCAAAAAGAAGACTTGTTCTAGAACAGTCGTATCGTATAGTTTTATTAACACTCAACCAACCGAATGGGCAGGTCTCCCATTATTTCCTTTGCAGTTGATTCCATTTAATTCTGTTATCAGTTGATCTTGAACTAGTGTTGAATTTATTAAAAATTGTACTTTGGAAAAGCAGAAAATGCATTTGATGAACTTTAACAACACCAGTTCAAGACTAACTAATAACAAAAGTAAATATAATTTATGGCAGAGGAAAGAATGGGAGATCTCTCCATTCTGTTGGCTAAGTGTTAAATCTGATTAACCTTGCAGTACAAAACTCTTCTCTTAAAAACCCCTCACGAGTTCCACTCATTCCCGTTACTGGGAATACAACCGTAGTAATTAGTGTAGTTATTATTACTGATGCTGGTGCTCCCGCAAACATTGTGGTTGTCACAGGTTCCTCAGATATCAAGCGACACACCGATACTCTGTATTAGTTACTAATCTCACTGTTACACTGCCGAGTATTAATTACTCGGTACCAGAGTATCGCTTGACTATTGAGGAATCTAGCTGCAGCGACAGTGATACGTTAGGATAAAATTCCTGCGCCATGTACATAACATACATTTACATGAAACGCAGAGCTATTGTTTCAATCATTAACCCGCTCATTTTTTAATTATTTATTACCATCATTAACGTCAGATAACATTTGATTATACTTGACGATGCAAAACTACGAGATATGTTTATGGAAATGCAAACGTATTGAGAAGAGAAATTTGCTCCTGCCAATTTCGGTTGGCAACCGTGCATGTGCAAGGTGAGGATACAGCTTAAGCCTTTTGCTTAGGTATCCTTCTCCCCAAGCATGGTTATTTTTCTTTCAAAAAATGTGTTATAATGCGTGCAATATTAAATATCTAAAGATATTTCGTTTATGTTAAATTTATGTTATGCTATTGAACCACTTATAAACTCGTGTGGTTGAAGTGGTGCTATTAAAACTTCCAACAAAACTACGTATAGATCGTGTTACGACACAATGACGAAGGTTGGAAAGCGATGAAATGTACGTGACAGAAATATCATACGTATACGTATGTGGACATTGAATATTAAAGAACTGCAACAAAAAATTGGACGTATATCGTATACATGTCAATATTCTCGAACAGCCTAAGCTACAATATGTATAAAATCGAGTTTGCAACAGTTTACAACCGGAAGCCAACTAAAGCTTCGTCCCGGTTCATAAAATCAAAGCATCCTCCGTCGCCCTCGAAAAACGTATGCGGCAAAAATAAAAATTCGAACAGCGAAACAACATTCACGAGGGGAAACAAAACGCGATGAAGTTGCTGCGCGGAAAATCTGGGATCAAAATAACCGGTTTCCCGAAGGGGAAAGCCAGCGCGACACGTTTGAGGGTGGAGGGCGACGAGAAGGGCGCCATCCAGGGGCGCGCACGCAACGACGCAGCAAATAGGGAGAAGACGTCGCCAACTCGTGCGTGGACGACGTCGAAGACGAAACGGGAATTCGTCGTGGAACGGCGTGCGCGATTCTACGGGAGGAGTACGGAGAGATTCGTGGGGCTGGAAAACAAAAGCGTCGGCAGAGGGTTGAATTTACTCGAAAGAAATCGAGGCTCGGTGTTCTCTGCAATATTATTTTATTTATTTAACGTCAGTCTGGATTTTAATCCTTTGCGGATGGAGCAGTAAAGAAAATAGTTACGTCGCGCATTTGTATTATAAAGACTAAAGCTGTATTTAAATAAGTTTTTCATAAAATCTAACAAAATCATAAACAAACAAATTTAGGCCAACTTGACTTCTTAGGCTAGTATACCCATGCGTATCTCATACGTGTCGTTTACGACAGACAAACGCCAGCCGTAGCGCGAGAGTTGGGCGGATATATCCGACACTCGTCCGCAAAGGGTTAAAGATTTTCCGTTTAGGCATCATGGGGCGTATACGCTAACTTTCGATGTACGTTTAATAATAAATATAATCCTTTGCACTCGAAGCCTCTTTCGTTCGAACGAACCAGCAATTCGAGACGATTTCGGCTATATTGGGGAAGCATTTTATAAGTACTTTAAAATCATTTTATATTAAAATAAACGTATATAAACAATAAAATTTCATAAATTTATTTATTTTTACATTGAATACAACAAAATCTGTTAAATATTATACTCTGGACGGATTAAACCTCCTGGACGTCGTAATATAATAAAAATCACAATTACAACAAAAAGGTGAAGAATATAGGATGTATCAAAAAACTTTTCCAACGCTAACTATAACAACCCAATCATCCCACCAAAATTCAGGTTAAAAGATGATTTACAAAATTGCATCTACAGCAGCGGAAAAAAGTTTAAAACCAAAGAGTCAAAGAAAATAAATTAATTAATTAATAAGAAATAGTAACATAAATAAAATTTGTATTGTATGTTAATCAATAAATAGCGTTCTACCATGATGACAATAAAAATGAATAGACATACAATATTTGCGAACCACAAAATTATGTTTTACATTGTCCTGTTGTCTTAAACTTTCGTCCGCTAATGTATGTAGGAGCCAGAAATTACCCATAGATTTATTAAGTTTTATTTATACTAATTAGGATTTAAGATTATGAAGGTTTAGTGGCGAAATTATTTCGTGGGGCGGCACTGCCTGCGCGGAGGGCAGAAGATCGTGAGCGAGCGAAACGGAGTTGTAAAAACGATTTTGTCACGAAATGCTTTTTTTTTTTTGACAGAAGACGTCCATCCTTTGTTCATTCCGTGCGCAATGTTCATGTAATTGTAACCTAACTCTCTTTTGTACTATTTTAAAATATATAATCTTTTATTAATTGTTTCCTACATGTATAAAAGGTTACAATAAAGAGTTAATGCTCAAGACAATTTAATGTTCAAAAGCTTTAGAGCGGATTTTAGAATGGAAACATTTTCCACGTAAACGCAGCCGGGAAATGGTTCGCTTACGGCGGAATCGAGCGCGTCCAGGCCCGTAATAATCCATAAAATTGTGTCATCGATGGATCCGTACGGGGCGCAGTTGCGAGTACACGCGCGGTTTCGTTTCGAGGTCGCTAATTCCCCGCGGATAAACCGAGGGTGCGGCGGATCGCTGTTGCGTTGGCGATGATCCCGCAAAAACGAATTCGACGGATTAATTAAACGGTAATCCGTCGATGATTGACCACGATAGGCCGCTTTTACGCTGGCTTATCTTCGCGTAAACGCCCATCGCTTCCCGATCCGCGATATCCCCGATACAACCGGAAACGCGGCTCGTAAAGGAGCAAAGCCGTGTTCGGACAACGGATGAAACTCACGGAAGCGATGCTTGATCTGGAAAACTGCGGTAACCATGATACACTGCAACGTGTCGAGCAAACGAACTATTGGTTGCTAAGACTGTGGATTTCTGTGAAAATTCTTATTTATGCAAGGATAACAGGAGGGTTGGACCTAAAAATTTAGAACTTGAAGATTTATTACTTACTCAGAAACATCACTCTTTACATTTTTGCTCATTAAATCGCGTATTGTATTGCTGTTTATCGAATTTCAATAAACGTACTTGTACATCGATCATGTTCATCACGGTGCTCACAAATAAGCTTGTTGAGGGGTTATAAAAGGGGGAATAAAAAAGGATCTCGTGTAAATAATTATATATATTTCGTGAAATGATAATTTCAGTGATATCTACAAGACGGACGCACGAGAGGAATTTGGCCCCTAAGTCTAGATAAACTCCCGACGAGCGGATAAAGAACTTTTGAACACTATAACTACCAACGGGTTAGTGTATACTTATTTGTGACGAAGAAATCAAATTGAAAATCATATTAAAAAAAAAAAATATGTGATGATTACAGTAAATATCACAATAAATTTCCAAAGGTGTAGGTATCACGATGAATTTACAAAGTTTCCATGAGAAATTAGGAATTGGTCATCTTGATCGGTCTTGGTAGTTATAGCGTTAAGTTTAAATTAGATCTGAAGAATCCAAATAAAGCTTCGAATTAGCTCAGCAGGAAATTCGTCGATACCGTTGCATTCTAAGGAGTCTGTACCAGTCGTAGCTTAGTCAGTAAAAGGGATGATTCGTGCGGAATTAGAAAGCGGATTCGCCATTCCGTGTTTAATCGACCTTACTCCTTCTGATTAATTCGGCTCCTCGGTATTCCGGTTACGTCTCGCTACGTATCACCTGTTTCGAATCAATAGATGTTTACCTTATTGAATGTCGCTAAGCGAACGCATAAACTCGAGTTTTTCGAGGGCAGCGTAGCTACGTAGCCGCGTACGTGCGCTGCATGCGCTCGCGAAAGGAAAATTGATGGCGATCGGTTTTCAACGGTTACAGAGCTAAGTGTTGAATATTCTAGCCGCATCTGAATTGCTCTGATAATCGCACTGCCGTTGTTAGAGTATTTATTGAGATACTCGATTTAATGGTAATTATTGCAATTATTGGAAAGTGAGCTGCACATATGACATCTTAACATTTTACATAAAATTTTCAACGGTTACAGAGCTAAGTGTTGAATATTCTAGCCGCATCTGAATTGCTCTGATAATCGCACTGCCGTTGTTAGAGTATTTATTGAGATACTCGATTTAATGGTAATTATTGCAATTATTGGAAAGTGAGCTGCACATATGACATCTTAACATTTTACATAAAATTTTCAACGGTTACAGAGCTAAGTGTTGAATATTCTAGCCGCATCTGGATTGCTCTGATAATCGCACTGCCGTTGTTAGAGTATTTATTGAGATACTCGATTTAATGGTAATTATTGCAATTATTGGAAAGTGAACTGCACATATGACATCTTAACATTTTACATAAAATTTTCAACGGTAAAGTTAACTGCTCTGAACTTTTATCCTCGATTAATTTTAATACTCCCACCAGACATATGAGAAATCCTCTGGTTTTCTATACTGATCCTATAACCAGAGTTTCTAAACCAGCTAACTGCCACTTCACGAAAGTAAACTTTTTTTTCTAGTAATATTGCCAATTTTAAAACTGAATTATTTAAACTTTTAAAGGCTATTTAAAATCATGTTACTGCAGTATTATGATATAATTTAATTTAAGTTAACGTAATCTAATGTAACTTATTATAAGGTAATGTTCATTGTATTCTTATTTTATTTTTTCTTTGCTCTTTTTATATGTTGCATCAGTATACCGGTTTTTGTATATACATATGTTCATATCGCTCCTACAACAACTATGGCTTTGTTCGTAAATTGAAATAAATAAATAATATAAAATTTATCGAAAACCTTATATTTTTACAATACAGCGTTATCGAGATATAAATATCGAATGAGTGTTGGCCTCGGTTAATAATTTATAACTTAGAATACGTTTATTCTGTATACGACTGTGCACGATTCCTTCTGTAATGACGATTTCGTTACGTTTGATTCCTCGTCCTTATGTGAAATTGCCAACAGGTTCTACACTCTTACATTATTAACATTTAATATGCTTTCGAGATTAAACGACAAAGGATTTTCTGTCGCGTCGGTTGAATTTTCTATTCAATTAAACCCTTCGCAAACCGCTAGCCCACTGATTTTCGTTGTAATGCGAATCCCTGCGCATGTTTGGTTGTAGGATCAGACCCGCATTAGGTACGTATCAGGCCCTCGAAGACGCGGTTACGATTGTCAATCGTCATTGAGCTAGGGAAACCAGATTCCAGCTTTGTTGCGATCGAGAATCCGCACTTGAGACGCTGCGACAAAGGGAACTGTTTGAATTTCTAGGAGTATCCGGTCGGTTCTAGGGTACACAATGGACTAATTAAAGGTGGCAGAATTATCTAACAGATATCAAAGGACCGTCGATAGAGAAGACGTTACAATCAACCGTCACAATTATTACGACGGGATCGATAGTTCGCGGAGCATTCAATCATCGTACTGTTGTAATCCCCATAATTTCAGCGTGCTCCGCTACGTACCACAATCTATGCAACGGAAATCCGCAAAGCATTAAATTCATCGTTCTATCTATTCCTTAAATGAGGTTTCCTTTCGAATCAGCATGAATCAAAATTTTAACTTCATTTTACACGCAATACTATTTGTACTTATACGGTTAAATTCAGTGTTCCACCAAATTGAATCACCGTCCCTGGACGGGATGAAGGCCTCCTAAATCTAACACCATTTCGTCATACCGTTTAGCCACAGAGACATCCAGTACGAGTGCAGCATCCACCGCAGCATCCGTTACAGCGATCCCGAAGCGAAACGATCCGCGCGCAAAGCAACAGCACGCTTTAGCGGCGCGAACTCCGCTCGAGGTCGGCAGACGTTCAAAGATCATCCCCCCGCGCGAAATTAATTGCTTCGGGGTCGCTGCGTGCGCGGGCTGGCCGTGATTTCGCGACACGCGGCGCGATAAATACCAGCACGACCTCCTTGGATAATTTATTCGCCAAGTTAACGCGCCGACCTGGCACTCCTCCCTGTGGACCATCTCCTCTGCCTCTCCTTCCCCCCTCTACCCTCCCGCCTGGATGGATCCTTCTGCTGTATCTGCGGATAGAAAGTGGGTCGCGGAGGTTCGAGGTTATCCTGGTGCTAAGCGAGCTCCGTTCCAAGGAGGTCCAAGCTGAACTCGCCATTCTACCAGCTCCTTCCCCTTTTTTCGCCCACTTTGCCGCAGTGCCAACACCGGTGGCCACGCGATGCATCTTCGAAGCTGTGTTCCTTCTTAACACGTAGAATGCCACCGGGGTCAACCGACGCGCATCTTAGTGGTGGCGTTGTAGAGGTCACCGGTGACCGACGCGCTCAGATTGTTAGAAATACATCACTTAACAATTTTACAATATTACCATCGTTAACCCTTTGAGTGCTAAATACTCCCGATTGTGTTCTATTAGCAGTTATATTGCTCTAAATGGAAAAATTGGAGGAAAAATTGACAAACGCATATGCTCGTCCATAATCCACGCGAGTAACTTTCATCAGAGACGCATATACGCGCGCATAGCTCATACGTATAGCTTTTGTCAAACGCATATACGCACCCTTAGCAGTCAAAGGGTTAAAATACTAAATTGGGTTATTCTGTAATCGAGATATCCGTTTGAAAGACTCGCGATAGGGTATCCCACATTTATTTATTTATTTCCTTTAACGGGTCGAGTACTTTAGACACAATATTAACGGAGAAAAGAAGAAAATAATAATATATCTATGTATAAGCATGAATCAAATATTTTTGTTGAACTCTACGCAAAGCTGCTTGAAAAGTGATAGCAATTCCGTGAATCGATCGTTTCAAAAAAATATATTTGTCAACGCGTGAATGCAATCGAGCTTATCTCATCCTCTGAATACTTCCATTTAACGATATTAAACTTGCAAGAGCTTGAGAGGGAGCCGATTAAAATTAGGTTTTCTAATGAAACAGTCAGCAGGAAAAGCCCTGCGAGCGGACCAGCTCCCGAAGCAGCCTGGGTAATCGAACTAATGCTCTAAAATACGAGACCAGTGTGGTTGCTCTAGGATCTGGAGCAATTAAGGACAATGGACAACCAGAGGAGCTGTTCCATGGCTTCCCGGCGGTCAAACTGGCTTGTTCGAGTGGGTCGCCGGCTGATCCAAAGATAAATACGTTATAATTCCAGCAGAAGAGGGCGGTAGGAGGGGTGGCGAAAATCTGAATCAGAGCATTGGCAAAACTCGCTGCAGCTCGAGGACGGCTAAGTTGTTCCGGGCATCGGAGAAAGCTTGAATCGAGGACGTTGTGGATCGGAGATCGATCAACTTGGAACAACGTCTCAGCGCTAAAGACCGTCTTCTCAAAGATTTGAGCATCGATCGATGTTGCCTCGGAGTTCTATGTGCTCGCGAAGTATCCTGTGGCCAAGAATAACAAAAGACACTCGAAGGGTGCAGTGATCTGGGCTTCATAGCGATTAGGTATTAGGTGTCGCAAAACAATCGATGGACTTGACCTAGACTTAGGACACTAGGACTATGAGAAATCCACAACATTCTCAGTTTCCTCCGTTTCTTCTATATTCTTATTAAAAGAATAGTCGAAATATATTTTTTCCTTTTACAAATCTCATCGAAAAAAAAATGGAACTGTATGATGCACAATAATTTGAACACTCGAAGTAAATCGTTTAAACTCATTGGAAAATTGGGAAATTATTCGGTATCATCGAATATTCCACCAGTTTTCTTGCTTCAACGTACAGAAACATCGAGAGACCTCAAACGATGGCCGCCCCAGCTCGAGATTCCTTCCCTCTATCGCGACGATCCTAATTCTGAACGCAAGGAGGTCTGGCTAAGGTCAGGAGGAATTTTTTAGGACATCTGACAAGCGTGAAATTGGGGTAATGGAATGAGCACGGAGTGTCTCTCGTTTAAGTATCAGCGAGCTCGAGAACGATCGCTGGCAGCGATAAAAGGCGGCGAAGACGAAAACGAGGCGCAACGAGTTGCGCCCTTGACTCTGACGCCACCCCAGCCCCGGCACGACCCAGATTCACGAGTGTCCTCCTTTTTTTTCGCCATTTATATCGCCCAAATATAATGTTGAAACGTTCGCAGCGACGTGTTTTAATCGCATAATTGATCCTTCCCTGGGAGCTTTAAAAGCTCGGCTTGCATAAAACGGCACAGACCTGAGTCCGTTGCAACGGAAGTTCGCTCGATTTTTGTGGTGGCCAGAGAAATTATAACAGAACTGTATCCCCGCGAGTTCTCGCTTAATCGTCCGGTTTCCATAAGGAGGACTGCTGACCCAATTTCACGACCGAGGCACACGCCTTGAGATAGTTACACCGATGAGTCCATCAGCAGGCAAGAATGTACCTGGAAGAAACGTATTAACGTTCCTCTCCTCTTTCCTTTCTTCCTTTCCGCTATCTTCTTCGCGCAGCAACGATTACAGAGCGCGAGGTAGCGGTTACCGTGGCTTGCGATAATGTACTTGTTCAGAAATTCACAACCCCGGGATCGCTGAACGAAAAATGATCGCGGAGTCTTCTTCCTCGTGAGAACGGTTTCGAAATTGAAGTAATAGTACAAAACAGAATTCAATGTATAACGCTGAACGCTGACTGCCTTCTCCCTTCTTCATTCTGTCGCTTGAATCGTGATACTCATCTGTTAATATTCAATCGATACTTTCCGGCTGCTGTCACGCTTCGATCAACACACACATTGTCCACACGCATTCTTAACACGTACGCACTTCACTCGCTACATAAATAAACAAATAAATAGATATCCTCCTCAATTTCTTCTACCTACCCCTGTTTATCTGCCGTAGCTTCAGAAAGTAGATACCGAGGATACGTTTCACCCTCGCATAAAATATAAATTAAACACCGATCTCTACGTTTCGAAAGCGACGGCAACCCTCGATTCGAGAAGAAACCACCAGAGTCGCTCCCTCGAGATGATTCTGTACCGAAGTCGAGTCAGGTACGTCCTGTAATTGCAACAATAATCATAACGCGCGAGCCAGCTCCGGTCCCGGGGTTACGTTCCCGGAAACGATGCAATTGTCCGGAAATTCGTGATCGTGCTATCGCAACGGGTTAATTAATCCGCGCTCGATTAAATCGGCTCTCCTCGTCGCGAACCTAACCCGCGCTCCTCAGCGTCTTCAATTACGTAACGATTACGGTCGGCCGTATTTCACGGGCCGCCATTAGCGGGGACGATCCTGAATTCCGGTTTACGTACGAGGAAGGCGGACGGTCGTGGCCGGTGCTCGAGAAAATAGTCATTTACCTGGCGTGGCCGGTGTTAATTGATTCCTGCGGTGGCTCTCCCCGGGGACGGTTAATTATCTTCCCCGTTATATATTCTTCCAGACACTCGTTTTCTTCCTTTCTAATTCTAAACCTTTTTCACTGGATGCATTCCATCACGTTCACCCAAAACTCCTCAGTTTTCTCAAGTGTCCATCTTTCGCGCCTTAGAAACACTCTAATCCAAACATTCTACGTTCACACGACTATCGCCCAACTCGAGCATTCTTCACATTTTCCTAAACTCCCATCCACTCGATCGCATTCCTACACCAATTTAGGCATAATAGTAAATGTACTTGACAAAAATAATAAAAATGTTTCTGTTTCACTTCATGGAACGTGTATTTAAAATAAAGTTATTAAGAATG